>OX388346.1:30298762-30669853 GCA_947579665.1 Sympetrum striolatum
TATCTCTTATAAATTGATAGTATCGAACATTTGTTAGCTGATCGTAAGACAAATTAAAACTACAATTTTCTATTTTTGGTGAGACAACAACAGCATAAATCCTTGTATACATAAGCTCGTAGGAATTTATATTACAGAATGCCCCACATTTTAGTAGGAAATGTCGTTGTTTCTCCAGTTATTCGAAATTAAAGCTGGTATCCCCATCCATATACAATCGTTTGTTGGACTGGCAAACCCATCCTCATTTCTCAGCCCTATATACCATTCCCCTTCTTCTTTTCTATACTTTCACGTACCCATTCCTTCCCTGCCTTCCATACGTTTTCTCAGCCATCAAGTAAATGCTCGTCTTGCTCGATAGCTTTCTCTCTTCTCTACCCATGAAGATTCCATTTTCCTCCCACAGCATAAAATATTCCAAGGCGTAGTCAATTCCGACCTTTTCCGGATGCGTATAAGCAGACATTTTACATTACTATTTGCCTTAATTCCGTTGCCCCTTGATTCCCACTTACACTTCCTTCATGCATTACGCCGATTCAGCATCTCTCCCTTTTTTTATAAATTCCATATCGTAGACGCCAAAGGGTTAGGCTTAAAAGCTCATGCCCATGCATTTTTGGATTCCTTAACTTTTCCAAGAAGTACCTTGGCTCCAAATGATTTTTTGGAGATTCTGGATTGCCAATCCAAAGCAACTGAAGGATTCTATAGTTTATTTAGATCTGTTTCACTTTATTGCTAATAAGTTATTCTTTATTTGACATGTCTTAACCAATAATTTAACATATTTTCTCATCATGATATTTTTAAAGATAATCAGAAGAGAAGATATTCCGCAAATAACTTATGTCGTATTGTGTGAAATATTCTAAGACAATCTCTTTTATGAATTATATTCTAACGTGCTCATGTAATTTTGGATTCTTAACTCTTTCAAGAAGTATCCTGACCCCGAGAGAACTAATAGAAATTTAAAATTTCCAATCGAAATGGACTATAGTATTCTATTAATAATTTTGAACTGCTTCACTTGATTTCTCTGAAAAAATCATTATCAATTCAAGGCGCCTTCAATAATAATTAAGGTGACTTTATAATATTTGCAGAGAAAATTAGAAGCGCTGCGCTGCAATTCATCTTTGTTACTTTGTGTAAAACATCCTAAAGAAACCTCTTTTATGAATTTGATGGATTAAATTGTAAAAAATTGGTACATAATTAAGAAAACAGATCTGAGGAAGATCAAAAAATATTTTTCTTAGAATATCAGTAATCCGGACATTTCTGTTGTTTCCGTAAACCGGTGGCAATGCGATACGGAGCGCTGGCAAAGACGGCCGTTGAAGATTTTTTAACCTTTATAACTCATTAACAGCCATCTTATACCTTATTTTATCCTTACCACTGCTTAGGCACCTAGATAAATATAATAGTTTCAATATAACATTACATCCAATTAAGTACATTTGAATTGGTGACGTTATCTTTATATCCAATATGTATTCGCGCGTTGATGAATAATATTTCGATGTCAAGTCATTTGATTGTCAATATTTTCAGCTTCTAGGAAAGTTTTATAAAGGACCAAAATATCTGTATAAATTTTATAATTAAAACCGTTAATATTCATGGTGAACAAAGTGAACGAAATTTTAGGTTTCCACAAAAAGTTATATTTCAATTGATGTCTATTTTCAACACACAAGTTGTTGCTAAGTTGTAACCACAATGTAGATGTTGCACTATTTCCAATGTCTCTAAAGCGTCAAGTTTGGGGTCACGAATATGTTTGTGTAGAGGGAAAAATTTAAAATCAGAAGAATGATTGTTCAATTTGTTCATCATGAATAATATTAGACGGTTCCAAAATGTGAAGGCAGAAGCAATTTATTACGTAAAATCATTAGCTAAATTTATTTCAATTTACTTTTCGTTACTGCTTTATGGAAATCCATTCACTGAGGAAGTTTATGAAAGGAACGACATCCCTGTAATCACTCTTCCTTCGAAATTAACAGATTAATATCAATTTTCGTTTCGCCTTTTCCATCATCTTAATCCGTTCCATTATTGGAAAATATTTCCCTTCAATTCCGATCTCCTGTCCTTTTTTCTTAATTTTCTTAAGCTACTATTCCCTCTCACTCCATTTCCTCCCTTTGGAAAAAAAGAACTCTTCCAAAAATAGAAACCAGTTCCGAAATTCCGAAGGAAGATTCCTCTGCTTTCCTGATCTTCCGTTCCAATTCTGACGCACCCTTAATTACGCCTCTCTCGTCGCACCCCATCAACTTAACCATAAACCTTGAAGTTCCAATCCTTCGCAATCAAGAAACCCCCCTTTCTTTTCAATGGATCGTGTGTTATCTACGCCAGCGATCCTATAATTCCAGATTGCTCCCGCTCGGAGATGCTCTTCTCTTCGTATTCCATATTCTATGCCTTTTTATTCCGGAAGAAGAACTTGTGCGCCCTACTTCTGGGCTCATGCGACGCAGATTTTCCCCAAATTTTGTATGGGCACAGATAGAGACGTTTGACGTCCCTTTTTGACGTATTATCTTCAGGAGTTCGTCCAAAAATGCCACGCTTTCTCCGAATACAGTTCTTACCAAAATCTACCTTTTTCAACGAACCATCGTGAAGATATTTTAAGAAATTATAATTCTTTTTTGACTTTAAGACCCAACATTATAAACCCTAGTTTATTATGGAGTTAAATCGTAATCTTCTCATTTACTTTAGCAAATTTTATTATAATCTACAGTATATAAACCTTCATAGATATTTTAAATGATGATTAACGTACCGTATATATATTCGTGTATAAGCCGAGATTTATAGCGTTTTTATGCTGAAAAAGCCTCCGTCAGGGCCCCACTTACCTGTTCTCTGGTGGTAAAGGTCTGCTGTAGCCGGAAATCGGCTTCTAAATTCCTCATTTGTTCAATTTAAAATTCTTTATTCATTATATTTTCTTTAATTATTTTCTCTTACTTGTATGCTGCTGATGCTACAATTACTGTAATTTTATCGGTGTCAATTTTTGTTTTGAAATTTACCCATAACTCCTGTATTTCCTAACCTAGACTAATACACGAGTCAATTAGTTCACCAGTTTTTTGTGATAAAATTAGTTGTCTCGGCTTATACTTGTACTAGTGTAAACGGTAAGTATTAGTAAATACCAGACTGAGGTTCGAATCAATTTTGCTTACCAACTAATCTGAATATTAAACGTGACTATAATCATATTGCAACGAGTATTATAATTGAACATTTTTTAAATTGAAGTTCACGCAATATGTTATTTTAACTATCAATTATTATACAGCTTGTTCGAATTAAAGTGAAGATTAATTTAAAATACATGCTAACTACACTTTATAATACCGAATTATAAGGATCCCTAACACAAAATCACGACGGTAGATAAAGTAACGTTGTCACGCAACGAAGATTTTGAATGAAATTTCCAAAATACACGCAGATTCCTTATAAAATTGCCATTTTTGTTTTTGAAAAGTTGTTAATAACGCATAAACTCTTTCATCAAAAACTCATATTTTTTATTTGTGATATACTTCATTTAAGGAAACAGAAAATATTAACTTAATGAGCGTCAATGATTGCTTTAACATAAATAATGCTATAATCATAAAAGCTTTTTATGAAGAATTTGACCTAGTAATCTGCATTTATTGACGGCTTTGTTAGCCGATGATATAGTGAGTATATTTCACGAACGAAAAAATTAATTTAATATATTCAAGTGTTAGTATTCAATTCGAATTTCAATAGATGACTGCGAAAAATATAAATCTAAAATGCTCGTTTAAAATGAAATCTCTATTCAAAACCACGTATCAACGGATTTCCATTATAACATATAATTTATATTCCATTCAGTGTTGCATTAAATTCTATAGGTGCTCGTTTTATGAAATCATGTCCTGAAAATATTTCATAAATATAATTCCATCGAAAATTTCTTAAAAATAATCTCATGAACTTTGTTTCCCATGAAAATATTCTAGCTTAAAAGGTTGTATTTGAGATGAATATATATTTCCTTTTACGAATGAAATGAATTATCTGTTCATATTTCATACTATTCAAAATCGATAAAACCAATATTTTCTCCGTGAAATGTTTCTCTGAAATAGTTGTTTACTTCTCGTTAGGATAAAAAATCGGGTCCGATTCACTTTTAGATTCAATATTTATTTTATGCATTACCAACATACCTCATATTTTCCAGAATTTAAAGAGTCCTTGTGTTATGCCGAGATGACTATTATAGTGTTCCAAAAATATGAGTTGCTGCATTTAATTCTTATTTCTTCTTCCTTTATGTGCCATTATTACAATAGCTTGCAGCTTCCATTTACAGAGAAGAATTTTGAGCCGTATTCAGATACTTTTAAGTTATATTGATTTTTTTTGTTTTTTCTCTTCGTAATTTTCCATTTGATTCAGTGAAACCCATTCTCAATGGGTTTGGAACTCAGATCACTAAACATAACAATAAACCTTTTTGTGGTAATGTATAAAATTCATTTGTTAACATTAAACGATTTTAAATTCTATTCTACCTAAGCGTTCATAATCCTTAACTAATAAGTAAATGTATACCTTACTTTCGGTATAAGATTTAAGTTGTGATATTTACCCACATTCAAGCTTAAATGCTTTTCTATCAATTGCAGTCCAAACATTTCAACGCTGACACTGACGCTATATTATTTTAGCCTTACTCACATTTCTTCTATAGGTACTCACCAATTATCCAGGTTTATTTAATTCTTTTAAGGCTATTGTCCATCTTGGCGCAGGGTTATGATGCAGATAAGAGTTAGATTAAAGAAAATAAAATGCTTCCAACATTTTATGAATGATTGATATCCCTGGTTACGAGGTATTTCGTTAACGATAAAACTGTATCTCTACGAGGGCTTATTTCATCAAACAATCATGCATAAGTAAATTACAATTTAAAATTACAAGCACTCACTCTTTCTGCTAATGAAATTTTCTAGAAATGACTGCCCTCAGTCATTTCTCTTCGTGATATCTTTGGATTAATTACCGGAAATGGATTCTCGTGTTCTAAGAAGAAGACAAACAAACTCACAGGAAGCTGGAAAATTTGATTAATAATAGAAGTTGCGTTTCGAATTAAAGATTAGCTATGATAATTTGGCATAAGCATCAGGTATAGAATTTTAATCAGTGGGTCATACCAATATCGGATAGCCAGGTCAGCGCGCTTGGCTTTGGGAAAGGGGTCCCGGGTTCGATTCTCGGTGGGTTCAAAATTACCTAAGCTATCAAAGCACTTTTAAAAATACCACTACTACTGCTATTATTGTAGCTTAAATATATCTAATGTGTTCAAGTATGACTTTTTGTAATGGTGCTGTACTTAGCGCGACAGGTTTCGACTACGTAAAAATATCTTAAGCGAAACTAGTGGAGCCAAATATTTCCCTGTGGAAATTACCAAGCCCTTTTATTACTCAAGTATCATAGTAGCTCTTTTGAGAAATAAATTAAGTTCTATATGTACGAATTATTTATTACCCATTTGTCACTAAACAGTCTCACGTGGTTAGATAGGGCTATCCAATTATTTCACTCAAAAGAAACGTAAAATATCTTACGTTAGGGTTTTATATTTCCGTCTTCTTCATCATTGAAACGCGTAAAATGAAGAGCTTGAACAGATCTTTTTCAACTTTGCTCAAGTTCCCTTTATCTTCTTTTCCGCTTCATTTACTTCCTTTTTCCATTTTTATCTCGCTTCTTATGCTAATTAAGCCCATTCTCTTCGTCTCTCCATTATTCTCAGTCCGTTCCGAAGGATTCTCACTCGAAAGCACCCTTTCTAATAATCTGGTCTGAAGAGAGATAAGCGACACTTGCAACGCCCTTCTTAATCCGCCAACCCCTCGCGCACACCTGGAATCCCACGTTTGTAAATCCTCACCGGAATGATTACATTTCGTGGCTCTTTTTATGTTCCTCCAAATGCAAGGGTCCGTTCAACATAGGGAAATTATCTGATCTGCATGGAATTTCCATATTCTACTTTTACTGTCATCGTATGCTCTTGTTCTTCGTAATGTAAAGCAGCTAGTGGTCTCGGAGTATGCTGGGCTGTCCGGAATTTTGAATTTATGCCCAGTATTATGATAAATTCCGGATACTGTCCCGGATTACGATTTTATGACCTATATTGTAATAAGTTCAGGAAGCTGTCCCACATTATGTGGGGCTATCCCGAATTTCAATTTTATGTCCTGCGTTGTGATAAGTTCCGGAAGCTGTCTCGGATCATGCGGAACTATCTGCGATTTCGAGTTTATGTCCTTTATTGTAATAAGTTCCGGAAGCTGTCCCGCATTATGTGGGACTGTCCTGAATTTTATGTCCCACATTGTGATAAGTTCCGGAAGCTGTCCTGGATCATGCGGGACTGTCTGCGATTTCCATTTTATGTCCCGCATTGCAATAAGTTCCGGATCCTGTCCCGCATGCGAGCGATATTCTGGGATTTCGTTATGTACCGCATAGTAGTAAGTTATACAATTGATGTAACCCCTTGTAAAATATTAAAGAACTATAAATATCGAGTAGTTTACACTTTCCTCATTACTTTTGTCATTAATTTAATATTTTAGATATATTTTTTGCAGTTATTTTGTTTCAAATTCGAATTAAGATGATCAATAGCATCTATTTTTCAATTGTTGATGATACACGAAGAATGTTTTTTTCTTAAAGAGGATTGAATCCAAATTACAGGACAATCATTATGTCACCTAGGCAAGAAATGTTCTAAATTCTTATCGTATATAATAGACATATACCTACAGCTATTTTCATAGTTAAAAGTAAATTATAATTTACAATTATTGCAAAAAATAGTAGTTCTCCCTTATACTCTTAATGCCAATGACCGTTGACTAAAATACTGCATTACGAGTGTCTCGCAAATCCCGGATTGGCCACCAGGAAAACTTAGAAATTGCCGTATTGAAATCCTGGAAAGCAGACTACTTTCTCTAAAGCTAATTTGTGTCAATTGTTTAATTAATACTAATTTGCTTTCAATTGTAACCAATGAACAAGAATGAGATTGTTTTCAACAACTACAAATCTCCCTGACATTGTCCTCTCCGGATAGATTAGTTCATGTCATTCATAGTAAATGTCCTTTTCATTTTTTGAAAGCTCTATTTCGAGAAAATATTCCAGTATATCGGACGCATGTCAGTGCGGGTTATATCTTCTTTCATTAATTTACGGCAACCTCGTTCTTTTTTCTTTTCTTTCGCTTTGGAATACTTGTTTGTGACAAGAGAACTACAAAAATATCTCAAAGAATTAATTCAAGCGCGTATCAATCACGCCGTGTAGACTTTTCTTTTGATCCAATGAAAATCTAAAACATCAAACATGCATTCTTTCTCTTTTTCTAGTTTAATTCACCAGCTCGCAACCCGCATTCTTTTGGTCGCTGTAAAAAGTGCCTTTTGGAATTGTAATTGAATTTCGAGAGCGGAAAAAGCTGCTTGAAATTTATTTCTCCCAGCGAGAGATGTTTGTGAACTGTTAGCGTTTGATTAGAACGACTGTGAATGGACGGAATATTTTCTACATGTTCTACCATTTGGTAGGTTTATGTGCCTTAATATCCCCTATTCAATACCACTTAGTTTGTGTTATGGTAGCTTACCCCACCTTTTAAGTCATCTAAGCTATTTTACTTTTGTCTTTCTTTCTATATTTTCTTTTGCATCCTACCTTCAATTACTTTCTTTAGCAACCCTTCCTCCAAATATTTTACCCACCCATTTCCTCTGTCTATGCTTAATTAATTTTATTAATACCCTCTCCTCCGCAACCACACATCCTCTGTCTACCAACCCAACTTACTTTTCCTATTCTACGCCACACTCGCATATCAAAGGCCTTCAGACTTTTGGTTTCCTCTTTCCTTAAGGTTCACGTTACACATCCATACAGCAAAACACTCCAAATTTCTTTTTCATTTGTTTATCAAACTGACGTCACTACTTCTCCACTTTCTTTCCCTAATCTACTTCATCCAAGTTTCCTCCACCATTTTCTCTGCATGTACATTAAAAAGCAAGTGATAAAGAACAGCCTTGTCCTATGTTAAGGAGTTAAGGAAAGGGAATAAATCCTTCTAAACCGGAACTCTTCTTTCCCTTTCTAGTAAAAATATTAGAAGATCAAAGTTCACCAAAATACTTTTTCGTCAGTAAAGTATTTTCATTCTCTATATCCGTATGATATTTTCCACCAAAAATCATTTGGAACAAAGAAAACTATGACTTTTACAAACCACACTGATGGAGACTTACCACGAATTCACGGACCAAGTTATGGATTCTATCAAAAAAGCATTTATTCACCATAGAAATGTTACCGTAGTAGGTACTACTTGATTACTACTACTATGTTGCTAAAGATTTAGGTAAATATTGTATAACAACAGTATGAAAAGTGAACATGTCAGAAGTAACGCTAAAATTTCGTGAACCTGAAAAATTCTCCAAATATCAAAGACTATTCTTTTAGTAAACTTTGGTCATATTTGAACATCTATTTAATACGTAAAAATAACGAAAATTTGCACCATTAAACGAAAAATATAACTTTTTCTAAATTAATATGCGAAGTTTTAAGTCCCGTAGTCAACAAAATTATTTGTATTCTCTTGACTTGCTTTTTTCGATTCCAATTCACTCTGCGTTCGTATCCTTTGCTTTGTCAACGGTAGAAATGCCTTACAATAAGCCCAGTATTGCTGCTTCTAGTAGAAGTAGAGAAACCTTTTCTTTCGGAGATCTATTTCAGAGATAAACCAACGCAACCTCCAAGCTTCCTTCCATTTGGACTAACCTCTGTCTCAGTTCGATTCCGGTGCCCCGAGATTCTACAACGAGCCCTTCTTTCTTCCTCTCGCTCCAAGTTTCGAAACATTCAACCCCACGGCTGCTTTTCGTTTAACCTACAAGTCACGTCGTGCCAACAGAGATTTTACCTGAGCTGTCTGGCCGCTTGAGCAAATTCAAACTTGTCCATGAACTTTTGTAAAAGACTACAAATGTCTGATGATGAAGCACTGTGCATTCCCCATGGTATGGGCGATACGTCGTTGTGCTTCATTAAAGAGAATTGTACCATCATTTTTAGCGACAAGTCGAACCCACACGGATTCATATAGGGTGATTTAATCTCGCAGATCTGTCCAAGGATTATCTCTGTAGCACCATGCATTTTTAAGGAACGTATTCGTGTTACAGTGGTGTATCTGCTCTCCTCAGATTCGCAGAACTGCATAATTTGGCTGAATAAATAGCAGCTTTCTCACTAAGACTTGCCTCTCACCTAACATTGCCTTTTCAGCTAAGGAAACATTGTGCTCCAGTGACTTATATCACAGACGTAGAAGCATCTTAGTCGTTAGATTTTATGCTGCACTTACATGAGTAAACACCTTAGAACTGGGTCACTGAAAGAAATCCTTGGGGAAGATTATATGGCGACAGACATAGTCCTATCCTTCATGAAGGATACTGGACTCTGTGGACTCTGGATACTTTTATGTATGTTTGCATGTTTTAAAAGTTTGTTTATTTATATATTTAATATATTTTAGGAAATTACGACTCAATCTACCCTAGTATGAAAATAATGTAGGCTTTTCTCGTGGAAAATTTAATAAAAACAATTTTATTATATATTAAGGTTGAAAATAACCTTCACTATTAAGAAACTCCTATAAACTCATTCTTACTACTGGTAGATTTCATCTCCAACAGTTTCTTCTCTAAAATTAAAGACATGATGTTTAGAAGGGAAAATAAAATGCTCCTAAAATATAACAAATAGAACAGCGATGAAAAAGCAGAGGGGTTTCATAATCTGAGCCTTGAAATTTAAAGTTTTTTTATTGTATATATGATTTTTATTATGTCTTTCATTTAGAAGAGAAAAACAGATATACGTAGAATTTCAATGAGAGAAAAATATTTAAGATACTTGACGTGATGGAGTTTCACGATGTAACGCCATACAATTAAATTTAAGTTAATTAAGTTATACTTAATTTGCGTAGAATTTATCAAATAAAAGAGTATTGAGAAAATTGATGGGCTTCATAATCCATGACTTAAGTCATACCAACAAAGGCTAAGGGTAATTTGAGATTTATATAATCAAAATCGGATTGTTGCACACGTTTAGAATCTCATCTATACCCCATTTTGTTCTTCATCCACTCTTTCGTTTGTATCCCTTTACAATTTCCCTGCTCTCCGTTTCCCCAACAGCGTTTCCTTGAATAGAAAATCGTCTTAGAGATTTAATTAGTCAAAATCAGATAGTTGCCAGGTTAGGATCTCATCAATAACCCTCACCATTCACTCTTTTCAGTATGTTTCCCCTTAATTTTTCCCCGCACTTCTATTTTTCCCACAGTGTCTCCTTAAATAGAAAATCTCCTTTCCCCTAGTCTCCCCTCTATTCCCTTAGTCTCCTTTTATCACTTGAAAATTTTTCCTCGAGCCATTTACAAGTTTCCGTATCGGATCCGGAGTCGCTGCTGCAGCCGAAATTCCTCTCCCCCAGGGTATCTATCCCATTGAGATGGGAGAAGGTGAGACTCGGCCAGATTGGAACTTTTTAGGTCCCTTTCGGTCCATAGGGGAGGGAGGGAAACCGTGGAAGGTCATTGGAATCCGTGAGATCGCAAGCGGTGGGGTCACGCGTTTTGTCCGCTCAAAAAGGAGTGCGGAAAGACCGCAAGAAAGTCATTCCACTTTCCGGGTGATTCATGTGCTTTCCTCCCTTCAAATTCGCAAGATTTATTTCTGTCGAATGGAATGCTTGACCTCTGAAAGATGGGATTTGGAGCCACTTCGTTGGGCTCCATCCCGGAATTTTCTGCTGGATTCCCATTTTCCCGTGAGATTTTATTTCCTGAAAGCCGTTTCCTTGCTCCTGAGTTGGCAGTCTTTCAGTCTTTCGTGACGGTTTTAGAGTTGCGAATAAGTGGGTTGGAAAATATTTTTAAATTTTTGGACTAAAATTATTTATTTCTGTGAAGTGACTACAAATAGGTTTCAGGCCAGGTGATACTTATAATTCAGGGAAATAAAAAATGCGAAAAACTTAGTCTGGTATTCATCCTACCCTGGAGGAAACCCCCTTCAAAAATATCCTGAAGGGAGGACGTCGTATAATTTCTATTATAAAATTTGAAATTGCGATTAAAAATCTTAAATATTTTACACGGTAAAACAGCTTAGTATTAAATCCTGATATTCAACCATTTATTTACTTAATTACAATAAAACAGAGCATTGTTGTAATTTTAAAACCCTCTTAGTTTTATTTAATGTGATGTTCTGAGTGCTGCAAATGAGTAGCTCAGAAAATATTTTTATATTTTAGGAACTTAAATTTATTTATATCTACATAAGGACTACAAATAGGCCACAGGTCAGGTGTAATTATCATTGAGAAAAAATAAAAATTAGATACTCCTCCCGGTATTCATCCTAGTCTGGAGGGAACTCCTTCCAAAACTCCCTGAAGGCAGGACGTCATACAATTCTATTGCAAAGTTTACAGTTTCAAGTAAAATTTTCGAAAATTTCACTTGGCAAACCAATTTAGTGATTAAATCAACCATATAATCATTCATGTAAATATATTACAATAAATGGTATCGCGTTGTTGCAATTTGAAAATTCAATTTTAATGACAAATTCTTCTCTATTTGTAAAAACATAAATTTTATAAATATTTTCCTCGAATATATTTTATTTGAGGTAGAAAATGTTTCAAATATTAATGGAGAGAGGAAAGAAAATCTTAACAAAGCTGATGTACAAACGGGTAATGAAAATAACTATATTACG
This sequence comes from Sympetrum striolatum, assembly GCA_947579665.1. NCBI lineage: Eukaryota > Metazoa > Arthropoda > Insecta > Odonata > Libellulidae > Sympetrum > Sympetrum striolatum. The sequence goes on from OX388346.1 coordinate 30,310,729, forward strand.
AAGACCATTATGGAATTAAGTCAAAGTTATCTAATTAGTTATCGTTTAGCAATAAATCTCTAAACGATTAATTGAAATACATTGTCACCAAGAAATCTTATCCAAAACTTATGATTATTTGGTAAAACAAATTACCATACCCTACCATAAAATTGACGCGGATATACTGATTTTTTCATCATTTCTCACTACGATCTTACACTAGGATTTTGAAAATTACCAGAAATATGTGCATCACATTATTTTCGCTGTCAATCAGATTTCACCGTTTTGGCGATGAAATCATGTGTAAAACTTGAAACATGACTTAGAAGCCACTCTAAAATGTTGATTATCAAGCATCAGTAATTTAATATAATTAAATATAAATTCACTTACTCGTTCTCATCATCATCATAACTGTATCGTCATCAACATACCTTTCGTCATCACTACCTTTATGTCAAAAGCGGTTTAATATACTTCGTCCTTATTTGATTTTTATACATCGGAATTTTGAGGAGTTTTTTAGGTAATAGTGAACCATTTTATTTAGAATAACCTTGCCTTCATCATAAACATAGAGAATCACTCTGAAGAATCGAATAACAACTAGCCAACTTCAAAGTGACTTAAAACGACGGACGTGATGAATAATGCGAAACTTACCTAGATTATACTATGAAAAGTTTCATTGTGAATGAAAATATCTCATTATCCGTAAAGAGATGTGTAATTGCACTTAATACACATAGCCCTTCCACATTTCATTAATAACACATTAAAAGAGCTGATTACGACTAAATATTTAACAATGATCTTCCGAAGCACTAAAACAAGATGACTTTTATTCGATTCGAACTCCTTTGATAACGTTTCTCCAGAATATTCTGATGCAGACGACAAAAGGGAGCGAGCGCGTCCCAATTTGCATACATTCAATTTGTTTTGCATTTATTTTCGAGCTAAACTTCATTAAAGAAACAAGATTTGCATAGCAATGGCAGGAGGACCTGTTCCGCACAAGGACGTTTTTATTCTGCTCTGAGTTGATATTGGTTGTCTTGCTCCTGAAATTCGTATCTAAATTCTTTTGAAAAACTTAAAAGGAAAAATAGATGTTTTGGTTTCTTGAGCGGTGTGTTTTCAGAGCTGAGAATAAAAAGCATTATTCTGTGCTCACATTGTTTGAAACACGCTTCCTTAATCAAGTGTGTCATTTTAAGCGAAATGCTTTTTCATTAGGTAATAATTGACTTTTATTTGTGAAGTTTGTTTCACCATGTCAAGTACATTTATAACTGTTAGAATCAACAACTTCGGCATTGACTTGGTGGTATCGCTCCATAATAAAAGGGTGAAGAAGAACTAACTTTTACAAATACCACAAGATGAATTTTATTAAATGACCATGGTTTCGATGCGTCGCATCATTGTCAGGTGACGCATCTAAACCATGGTCGTTTAATAAAATTCATTTTGTGGTATTTGTAAAAGTTAGTTCTTCTTCAACCTTTTTCAACATTTATAACTGTTTTTATTCATGGAAACTTCTTTATAATTCGCCAAGTCATATTTTTCATTACATAGATTCCTACACGCATCACTTGTGATGAATTTTGTAAACAATTGAAATAACCAAAAGAAAGATCCAAACGAGGATACATGAATAAGCTAAATTTGGTCAATATATCTTTTCACTATGATGCGATATAGCAATTGATATCTTTGTTAAAGAGTTCTCCAGCAAAATAAAACTGTTCTATGAGTCTTCTACATCGCTACATATGAAACAACTAGAGGTCAGTTTGAGCCTTACATTCAAACTTCTTTTGTTCTAAAGGGAACTCAATGAATATCCCATCATCCAACGCTTAAATACGAGAGACTTAGTAATGGGAAAAAGGGCTTAATCCATTCCAACTTCCGAGAAATGTGGAAGCCATACTCGCCGTCGAACTTTCAAAACGAGTACCACAAGTCTCCTTTCAACTGCATTTCAGCAATCAAACATCCCATGCGTCTCAATCCATGTGTCGACATCCTTCTTTCTAAAGCCTCAGGAAAAAAAGAGCTCCTCTCGTTGTAAACAATGTCTTCACTTGATGGGAGGTCATTATTTACCCTTCCGACTTATTTCCTCTTTCTTTACCAACCATCAGTCTCTTTCCCTTTACTCTGTCCCATTCATCGATTATTTATTTTCCTTTTTATTATTATCTTCTCTAACCAAAATTTAACTACTAAATGCAGTATAAAGGATACTGTTATTATCTAATACTGATATTATATAAACATTATTACACAAATTTTCATATTAATAGGCTTTTGTTAATTGCTTATGCTATTTTTATTTAATTATGATTGCACTATCATTCCCTATTGCTGTAAATATTTGGTCGAAATGACTTCTCTGAAGATTATATTACAGTCATTTAACTTGAGCGTCAAGTTCTAACCATACAAGTATATCTTACAATGTTATTAAGAAAATATTACGTAACAAAAATTTTGCATAGTAATAAATTTAAGGGAGAGAGAAGAATACATAAATCATCAGCAACGGATGGTTTGCAAATAGTACTAATTTAAATTTAACTTGGAAGTGACGTTTAACAGAGAAATAAAATTTAAACTTTTTGAAGCACTCAACCTTGTGAATAATGCATATAGTTTTCGTTAGGTGGTTCATTTGATACAATTTTCAACTGGTCCAAAAGTATTGGCATATTACTATAAGAATGACGCCAGGAAAATTATTTACTGTCCATTTTTTAATTATATAGATTTGAAAAGGCATTACTTTACCAAAGATTGGCTTACGTCCGTGACATCAATTAGACTTTTGTTTTTGTATGATTTTTTAAAATAGATAATCTCCATTACTGCCCATTTATCGAAGTTGTCCGCAGCTGATATCCTATGTTTAATGAATAAAATCTTTGAATTATCTAGGTTAAAATTATTGAGTCCGTCAATACCGTTCAATTCTAACTTTTTTATTTTAAAGAGTAAATTTTAAAGCCGAGAATGATTATTTCATTTCTATAACACATTGCTGTTACCGTCCATTTTCTTACCTTATTCTCTTTCCACTTTCCATTAAATTCAGTCCTCCATTTGCGAGTGTTATGTTAATCTACACCTCGCTTTATCCCGTTATCTTCTCATGATAAAAACACCTTTCGGTTGTGCTAAAAGAGCAGGATTATCCCCATTCGGTTAGATTTTTACCGCTGACGCATTCACTAATTAGATTTTCGCGAATCAAGGTTCCGTGGACAGTTTTTAGAAAAGTCTCTTTCCATCTTTACAAGGAAAACTTATCAATTCGTATCGCAGTCTGAAACAGCTCTTACGTGGAAGCTCAGTATTAATCTTTCCTTGAATAAATTGCATTCGACTTGCTAAAGATCTTACCGTCCGCTATATTTATGTTTTATTCTTTACATCTGTAAAAATATTTCTCTCTTTATTTTTCGAGTAGATTTTTCTTGTCTTGTGAATTTATTCTGCTTGTAATATAATTCTCGACTTTTACTTCCATCGATTTTTGCTTTTAACATTATTACCCGACGCTCAAATAAACCCGTGTTCCGCTGAGATATCGGATATGGTAAGTTTTCCATCGGAATAAACGTTGCTATAATGTGGGGATAGAGAATACGTACGAGAATTAGAAGAACCAAGCTGCATTAGACTATCTTTACACGGTTTATGCATTTTCAGGTTTTCCTATGCGCACGACTCGTGCTAAAGCAATATATGTAGTAATAATAAATCCTTGCTATTCTTATACTCGTGTGTTGTGCAGCCCTTTTGGCACCATTTATGTTGCACACCAATGTGTTGGTCATTTAGTTTTATTATCTTATTGGTATGAGTCTCTGATTGTTCAATAAGAACTTTGAAAAGTGAAAACTATGAAAAGTTTTACTATAGTGATATTGAAAGCTTATGGCCCTTGTACAGGAGCTATTAGGTATCTAGTCTAGACCTTCTAGATATACTGGTGGGTATTGTTCACATATTGAATACAATGTACCACAATTTATGCTCGAAATTGAGAGAAATAGACTGTATTATACTGATAATATACGCTTATATACTATGCAGTCAGGGGCCATAAGATTTCAATTTCACTATAATTATTATTATCATTCATATATTATAGATTGTTGTTCTCATTTTTTCTGCAATTTGTCATACCTCGTAAACATGTCAATACATCGTTAAAAATTTTAATACGTACTAATGTTTTATTTCTATAGTTTGTAAATTTTATACTTCCTTATTTTATAATATAGGTAAGGTATATTATCTGAAAGTTTGGTATTTGTACTATATTTTTAATTCATTGTAATGATAAGGGTATATTCTTAACATATTTAAATTATTACTCTCGGTAGGTTACTGTGGGTATTTCACACCTCCCTTTTGAGTAGGTGGTAGCTGCTGTGGTTAATATTTCCTAAACTCTACTTTGGTCTTTAAAATTCGCAGCCAAATTTTTCCTATTCACCAATAATTTAAACTGGTTTTTTATAACTTTCTAAAGTACCTGTTTTTAATTGAAAGTAAGATTATTAGAGTATATACTTTATAATAGGTTTTTAATTTTTAACTTCACCAAGATATACATAAAATAGGTTGGTGATTACAGTTAGATAGTTGAAAAGCAAGAATAAACATATTCTAACGTTCCCTTCCATATCGGAACCATGTACTCTCTAATCCTCTATGAGGTTTTAAATCTCAAATAGCCGTCTTTGTCGGCATTTATCGTCTCATCCACCGGTATTCAAAGAAAAAAAAATCATCATCGCATTTTCCGAATACCGGTGAATGAGACGAGGAACACGCCGACAAAGACCGCTATTAGAGATTTAATACCTCTAATTCATGAACAGTTGTGTTCCAAATTCTCTTTCTTCTCTAATCGTCCTTGCTCTCTTATTGTTTTCTTCTTTGCTATTCCGCATTCCTTTCTTCACCTCCTAATTTTCTCTCCCTTAAACTTCGACCCCTTCTCAGTCCCAAAAATTCCCGGCATTTATTGGAATCTGTTCCCCCAAAGCCTCTTTTCTTTTTCAAGCAGATCGGTCTGAGAGCGACAATGGAAGCCGAGGGTGCGGCACAAAATACGAGTACATTTCGAGATCACGGGGGCAGACGTTGTTTGGTCCAGCCGATAGCGTTCACGTTCGGGAGTTTCGCAATTGATTTGAGCCTTTTTATTCCTCCCACCGCTTGCAGCGAGCGAGATAAATCCCGCAATTCTTTCCCAAAAGGGCTTCGGGCATTTCCTCTGAGCGTGGTTTTTGTATTGGAAGTGGGCCTCATTAACTTCTTCGATATTCTGAGTGATTTCCTCAATGAAGCCTTCTATGCAAGAAACTTCAAATACCTTGTGATTTTTGCTCTCTGATTTTATTTCTTAATCTTATTACCCTCTGCGCTATGGGATTCTATTCATACTTTTCGTCGAAGTGGAATCTTTTTATGGGAATGCTCAAGTAATGATGAACCTGCTTCCTTCAATGCTGTTCATTTCGTTCTCTTTGATTTAATTTTAACTCTGGTCTATTTCATGCCATATTTGAGGACAAGTATAAGTGAATCCCTCTCATAGTTTAGTTTATTTTTAGCTCAAAGCTTGGTTTTTAGTTTAATCTCATTCATTCTAGCGTATCACTACTATCCTGGACTTTCTTTGGCGACAGCCTAAGAATACTTAAAAATGTTCCCGTTTGGTTGAATAAGTGACTTCTGCTGTCTTTTTTGATGCTCGAATTTATGAATTTGTTGCTTGCAGAATGAGTAATCTGATAGACTACATGAAACAAGGAAGTTGCCCTTGATTAAAATTTCGGTATGCTTGAATTAAATCACGTATTTATAAATTTTTGTCGACGTAATTTATTTGCTACTATCAGACTTTAAGGCAAAAGGAAATCAAGAAAAAATTGACGAATCTATTTTCTCTGCAAAAATTTAATATGATCTGTTTGAATTGGATATGTTGTTGTATCAGTTTAAAACCATTGAGATTTGTTTAAATAATATCTATATTTAAATAGCTATGGAATAAGACAAGAATTTGTCAAGCGTGAATATCTGGAAACTTTTCAATATATAAATAGTGAAGTAAGCGCAACTCAGTTGAGTTTAGTATTTTTAGATACAATTTTCATAAATCTTATATTTCCTTATATAGGACGTAACTTATCCGGTAGCACATCCAAATGGAACTTGAGATGATACTGAAATACCTTCTATGTTACATAATTTCCTTATGATTAAAGTCAATTTCTACCTCGGTGATATGGAATTAAGAAATTATGGCGTAAGTCAAATAAAATGGGACGCGGTTGATAATGAAACAGAAGTCTGAAACGCTGCTAATGCAGTTATTCCGGAGTTGCGTTTCTGAATTGTGGCCACTTCTCAGGAACAAGGCAAGACTGAGAATACTGAACTTCTGAGAATAATAATAATAATAATAACAATAATAATAATAAATCGTCTTTATTTGGGCGATATTGAGACTTAAAAGTCTCTTTTTCCATCTAACCCATCGTCATTAATTATAAAATAAGAAGTAGAAAAAATTAGAAGAATTGTGGATGTAAAAAACCTAAGAGATTCTTAGGAAAAATCTCCACTGCAGGAAAACACCCACAAGGAAGGGGGGTGTGGAAAACCTGCGCAGTGTGAGTGAATCAACCCATTTGTATGTCAAAGGTTTAACCATCATCTAAAGGGCAGAACGAAAGGCAGGAATCCCTCCCTCTGCCCCTGAAGAGATAGTTAAGCTGATACTGAAACGCTCATCGGGTATTTCTTAGAGGAGTCGTGGATCCAGTCTTGTGTTTCCTGAAAATGAGCACAAGTCAGGCATGTACCTTTGGCATGCGGAATATTTACGTTCTAAATCATCTTTAGCCCTTTATCTCTATTACTGAAACCATTCTTTGCAAGAAATGGGAGAGTAATAAATAATGATTTTCTGGAATTCTGATAGGTTACATTCACGCACCGTCATTTTGATGTAATACACGTGGAAGTGTTTTAATTATGATTCCATTGTTTGAACTAAGTCAGTTTTAATTAATTAATTTATTTATTATTATATACACTGCAAGTAGAATTTCTTCTGATGGCATCCCCAACCATTGTCTATGAACAACGTAATCAAACAAATATTCCAATAATAACACATATTAAATACACATAGACAGGATTCAAACAGACCCTGTACCTCCAACAAAATATATCCTCTTAAACACAAAAATCACATTTCACAGTTTACAATGTTACTTTTTAGGCCAAAGCAAAACTTTATCGTTTTCACATCGCCACGTTTAAATGTATCCAAAAGATGCAAAACATAGCAAAATGCAATCCATTTAATTACATAAACTGAATATTCTAATTAAAAATCCTTTCAATTTTCGGTAAGGGTTTGAAGACCTCTTCGCGCAGCTCATTCCATTCTTTGACCCCTCTGTTTATAAGGGAGTACTCGGCGATGTCATTTCCCTGTTTACTCAGCTTTAATTTCTGCGTGCGATCCCCTAATCTTTTATAGATAACTGGTTCATGTTGTAGGTAGAATTCCTCTGATGTATTGAGTTCGGTATTACCATTGGAGAGATTTTCATTAAACATTATCTAAAAATATTATAGCATCTGTTCGCTTTTCTTTTACATCTTCATGGTGACTGCATTAAAATTACCTTAATTTTAAGACATCCATCCCTACAGTTCTGCCTTTCCTTTCCTTACTTAAACATTAAAATGTTAATTTACGTAAAATTGATATTATTATTCCAAATTTTAATAAAAGGAATAGTTTTTTAAAGTATTAAATTCGGCACAGACACTCCATTTACTCTTGTAATTTATCGACTTTTACATTATTAGCAGATGAAAAGTTGAATAACATCCGTTATTGCATCTGTTTGCATTACACTTTTATTTGCCGCCCCCTGTAGCGGATACCTGTATTCTAGCTTTCTAGCCTATGTAAGCATGTTGAATGTATTGCATAGATATTCTCATTTGTGTCAGTTTAGGATGATTTAAAAATGAAATTAATAATCCAAAATTTAATAAAAATAAATTATCGACTCTCATCATAGTTCATGAATAGCTTTAATGTGAATATAATTTTATTTGACTTAATCGTCTCGTTCTCTTTATGATATGGTACTTTACTTGGAGCAGTCTGAATATTTAAAAGATAAAAAACAACTTGCTCTGTCATCCAAAGATACGAATTTATCACACGGGCGAGGTCAGGAAAATATATTGCCAGATCTAAATACTACACTTCCAACTGTTTTTTCCTGTCTTTCTCGAATATCTTCAACTCAGATACTATTTTCCTCCACAATGGTTAAGAAACTGCGTCATAAAAGGAAACCTCGGAGAAACATATCGTGTGTCATGAATTTAGCATTAACCTTGGGATTGTGCGCGCCAGAAATCACGAGCGACCGATCCATTCATCAAAACGTTCTTGAGTTCTCCCGGCCTGGCGGAACCATTGTTAAAGTAACCTCGCATTCACAAAGTCCTCTGAAAGAACTCCCTGGCGGACAAAGCAAGCAATGTATGTGCTGCCTTGACCAGAGTCGTTTTTAATTCCAGAAAACAACGGCAAAATGTCGGGCGAAAGAGTCCGAGATAGGACGAACAAGACAGGAGGATGAATAAAAAAACAGCTTGTGTCGGAGCGCATACATGTGAGATGGATTCAGTTCAGTGGGAGGAATCCAGCCAAACTGCCAACTTAATGAGAATGCTCGACGCACAATGGGTGTGGGCATAAACCTCGTGGACCTACTCGCGAATGCGGCCCGAGTTTAATTCCGAAAGCCAGACTTTTATTGTCAGCCATCGTGCGGTTCAGCGATTGGCATTTGCGAAGGTTCGGGGAAATATTATATATCTGATCGATTCCATTTTTTGCCTCCCACGTCCAGATCGGCGGCCCTTTCTCCGGATGGAATTATAGAATGAGTATTGGACGGAAGCGATGCATTAAAAGCGGCTTGGCGGGCGGCGTGCGCTGGAGTAGAGGGAATGGGAAGAACTGAAATATGAAAGGGAGACCTTTTAGTTGGGGATTATTCGCTGTTAGAACCATGGAGCTTCTCTCTCTCTCTCTCTCTTTTTAAATGGCCCTTGAGTTTCGCGTGGGAGATTGAAAGCGTCTGTACTCCGAACGAGTTCTGAGGATTATTGTTTTCCTCGTTGGAAAGGTGCGGTCCTCCTTTTTCAGATATATCCGATCGGTTGGGATGAATTGAGAGCTATGGGGCGAAAGACTCATGGGATTGTTGGCTCATAACAGTGGTATATGTCAAGGGGAGATTGGAACGAAAGCTAATTATGGGGAGACTTTCCAAGTGTAGGAGTTAATTTTTTACTAAAGTAGTGTAATAGGATTTACTTCGTGCTTTACTCTTTGGGCTCCTTTCCTTTAAATGGAGCTTCCGAGAGGAAAGTTCATCATAAAGTGAAGATCTGTTTGATTAAGCGCTTTGCGACCGGTTGGACATCTTTCGCCTTGACTCATGCAAGCGGAGGATATCATGTCTTATTTGATAAACGTAAGGAACAACCTGTATTAAATATCCACGTATCTGGTTAAACGCAAAATCATTTAGCAATGCAATACATCTTATGGGCCTTACCTTCTTCTTGATTTTCATCTTCCGGTGTTCAATTTCCCATTATTGATAACACGTGCTATAACTATCCAGCACTACGTTGCTAATAAAATGAGATTTACTGATGACTCAGTTCATGAAAATGAGGGTAAGGAATATAAGGAACGAACATTTTTGTAGTTGGGGTAGTTAGCCAAACATTTTCTCCCCATTGTTGGAAAAAGTAGTTTTCAATGTAATCAGATCGTAATAATAAGGATATATTTTTTACTTTTACTACACAATGTATGCCAAGATGGAGTTTAAGAAACCAAATTAAACTATTTTGAGTGATTTACCGCGAAAAGCAAGTGATAAATGAAATATTTATTATCCCTTATTACCCTATTGTTTGGCCCTCCGAATGATATGACTGATTGCGGTTAAAGTAACTTTTTTTGTGAACATCGCAGGATAAAAAAGTACCTCAGCCGCCAGTGTATGAGCACTGCCGTGACCAGGATTCGAACCTGGGTTGTTGCGGCCACAACGCAAAGTACTAACCACTATACGATCACGGCTATTCCGAGGTGATGCCACTTAATAGAAAGAGAGGATGAATTTACGAAGCTGCCCTTACCTTTCTTCTTCCAAAGTTTCGATTCGGCGTTTGGTAATTAGCTACTCGACGTTTTCCTATTACTGATTTCCTCTGATAGAATCTGCAAATTCAGTCTCGACTTTGTGGCAGTTCTCCATAATAAAACTTGAGAAAAAGAAGAACACTTAATACCTTTACCACAGTAGTTTTATTCACTCACGACCATGGTTTCAATCTGAGGATTATCTTATAGATTGAAACCATGGTCGTGAATAAATGAAACTACTGTGGTAAAGGTATAAGTGTTATTATTTTTCCCAAGTTTTATTATATTTCCTCTATTTAGGCGAGAGATATGTTCTGGAGAATATTTAGTTATTTCTTTAACGCCTATCCTCCGTCGTGGCCAGATATAAAGATGATTTTAATGAATAACTATTTAAAATGCCTATTTAATGGAACTTTACGTCTTATTTATAGTGTTTCCTTGCTCTTGAAATTCAATTAGTGGGTAATTTGGTGTATTTTGTATCTAATGCTTCAACTTGATTAACGATCAAGGCTTTCCATGTCAATATTTAGGGCATCCTTTTATCTTGTAAAGATTATACCATTCCATATCCGAAGCATCTGAGTAATGCTAAATAATTTGCCGTAGCAATTCTGTACACAATTTTATGCTTTTCATTTTTATTTTTGTGAGCACGTAGGACTGATACGAATAGAATTTACTTTTCCCTCTATATGGTTATCTGATTTTGTATAAACGTGGGAAATTAGGAGCAATAAGGATACTGGATAACAGTCACTCAGATATAATCAATATGCGTTGGCCCGATATCGTGGAAAGCCATGATAAGTTCTAATTAAACTAAACAATCGTTCGTAACTTCCACCAAATATTTATTTAACGACCGATTTCAGCCAAAAATACGATTTGGAAGTTAAAAAGGAGTGTTTAGTTTATTTAGAACTAATATTTCATATATCAGTAAACAAATGTTTACTAGCTGCTCATCTATTCCTGGTAGTATTGTAATGAAATCGTTCAGAATTGTCGAAAACTTAACGCAAAAGATAAATGAGTACCTAATTCGGAGGAAGAAAATAGGGAATTGTTTTCCATTCAAACTTAGGAATAGAACGCTAGCTTCCTGAACTCCTCTCGGACGAAACTCAGGAAACTCGGCCTTCTATTACGGGGCTCTTCAAATGGTTCCTCCAATCCCTCGTAAGAGGATTGACTTCGAGTCAAAGTAACGAAGATAGACACCAAGCCGTGTCCCCACCCGATATTAATGCCGCCTAAGCCTCGGTGAAATTTTCCACCGAACTCCGTAACGAAGAAGGAACAAAACCCGTTTAAAAAAGCATAAACGCGCGAGCTTCATAATGATGCCTTTTCAGCTCCGAATTAAAAAAAAGTTTACGCTGTCATTCATCGGTGGGGATAAAAAAGAGAGATAAAACTCCCGCACGTGCGTGAATAACAACGCGAGGCCGTAGCCTAAATTTTTCTGTCTCTCTCTCTTCGTTTTATTCGGGAAAATCCGTGGCGAGAGTATTGTGCGCAGTGCAAAACCGAGCATGAAAATCGGGGAAAAAGGCGAGTCTGCTTTGACTGAGGTCCCTTTGTGCCTTTACCGTCTACGAGGGCCTCTCCCTTAGGTGTGTCGCGGCCAAGAGTTGTGGGACTTCGAACGTAAGCCTTGCTATTGTTCTTTGCTTTCCTCACCCAAATTCCTTCCCTACCTTTTTCATCGCAGAAATCCTTTCCTTACTGGTTTACATCCTTCAGATTCACGTTTGAATTCGTTCGTTGGGACTCCCAAAACCTTAAAATCTAATACTATATTGGTTCGATATAACGTAGAAAACTGAACGAAAGGTCGTGGTTTGTGTATTAACTGATAAGATAATTATTTATTAATACAACCCCTGCAGCTCATATAGGCGAATATAAATCTCAAATCTCACCCAAATCAGACCGATGCAAAGGTTTGAAAATATCAAACTCACCTTTGATAGGTCTCTAAATTATTTTTCTTGCTTCGCATTCTTAGACGTGATGATTGATTTTAGAAAGGCGAACTAGGAGTGAATGTAAATGCATAAATTTGGATGTGGGGTTATTTTAAATTAATCTATGTTAATTTGAATTGCCATATTCCTTTTATTTGCTAACTTTCAGCTACTTTTCGATTTGCTATCATTTGACCATTGCGTTGGTACAAAAACTTTCAATATGAGAATAAATATAACCATATTAGATGTTTATGTGAAAAATAGTCTCTTTGACTTTGGATTGCGTACAACTAAACATTTAATGATATTTCCTCTTAAGGAGCCTTACGGAGAATTTTGCCTCGAGGTTTAATTCAACAACAGCACTTTTGGATTATACTTTTCAGTACTTGTTATGTATTTACGGTTGGTAGTTGAATAGCGTTTATATATTAAAACAAGGTAATCATTTTTGAAAATATTACTAACTTTCTTAATGGCATCTGAGTAATGTACAATTTAATGAAATACTCTCTGAATGGATAAGAATAGTATACATTCAGAGTGAAGTATAGTAGATGCATAAGGGTGAGAATCAAGAGAAACAAGGTCAGTGATGATTTGATGATTCTCGCTGAAATAAACAAGTAATAACCGGGCATTTTGTAAAACAACTATAGAAAATGAATGAAAGTATAATGGCAAAAAATGGCTAAAAGGCAAATAAATTGAAATGATAACATTACCAATTACTTCCGCCACTTTTCTTTCACTTCCTCCTTTAAATACTATTAATCAATCAATTTACGTAACCAGATAATGACGTTTTTATGCTGACACGTGCTCCTTTCATTTATTTGGTGGTATTTTATATGTTTATTGTTTTAAAATTATTTACATTATTACTATATATAAAATCATCCACTTCTTGATTAATTAAAGTATGAACTAGAACCAGGTATTGATCGGAAATGTTTATGTTAATCCTAAGGTCATGTGACTAAGAATATGATTTTTTGCCACTTGTAATCTTTAACGCCCTGAGTTCGGTACACTTCTTACTTATAGTAAAAGGCAGGTTTTAAAATCTCTAGTATCTACCCGCGTAAAGTTCACATGTTAATATACAACTCCCGATGAAACTTTTATTTAAATTTTTCCCGTAATAATTTTCCATCCTTTCATAAAGTTCGCATACGTTACTTTAACTTAAAAATTAAAGGAGTAAACTACTGACATGGATTAAATAAATTCACTCATGACGGTGAATGTTGCACTATCATTCATGTTCCTCCCAAGTAGCGCTTAAAGTTTACGCTGTGAAATATCTCGAGAAATGTTAAAGGAGAAGAATTCTCAAATTACCCCAACTTGCTGCCATTTTCTATCTTTTCAACCACAGCCATTCAGCGAATAAAGGACGCATAAAGAAGAACCCTCAAGAAGTCCTCCTCAAGCCCTCGTTCGTCGCCTTCTGCACTCGTCCTACTTCCGGCACTCTCCTGCGTTGCTTTCCACTTTTATTTTTTCTCGGGAAAGGTATTTCATATCAGGGGATCGGTAGGAAGAGGGATGGAGAATGCGAACAGAGACGAGGGAAATCTGGGAGCGCCGCCGTCGGATGGTTCTCCAGCCATAAAATCTTCTAGAAATAGAGAAGGGATTGCGGAAGGCAGGGGCACGAACAACACGACACGTGGAGTAGAGGAAATTGAAAAAAAGGAAAACATGCGTCGATAAAAACGAGGGCTGGGAGAGTTGGGGTTTTATTCGCGGAATTATCGCTAGAAATGTCCGGAGAACATATTGGTGAAGTATGAGATAGAGTTCGGTGACCCGCTGATCGCTAATTTAACCGCCTATCAGATCGAATCGAATAGGGGTGTTGTGATGCAATTACGCTATCTTACATATCAGAAATGCGATTAAGCAATTGCGCTATCTTACGTATCAGCGCTATCACTATATTGCTGCGCACTGTGGTGTCAGAAAGCACTATGGTGTTTGGTATCACAATGGTAAACAATGAACAAGGAAAACGGGTGTATAGATTGTAATATTATAAAGGAAAAATCAATTCCTGAAAACTAATTTCAGTAAAATTTATAACAAATAATCTTTTACTAGTTAGTCAGTGCAAGTATGTTGGCAACGATTTCTTTTTATCATAACGTATTCCTCTATATTTTTTTATATTTAGTTCTAGAATTTGCAGCCATAGTAAATTTTCGATTTCTTCACCCAATGGTATTTTACGTCCACTGTAAACACTATATTGGGTCCCATTTAAGTAACCTATCTCATTTTTCTTTGCTATTTATATTTTATCCAAATACTCCACCGTATCAAATTGTTTGCTCCGCCTTGGCACGATTCATTAATCATAAATTACTCGATTACCTTTTCTTCAATTATTACTATTCCAAATTTTCCAGATTATTTTTTCGTATATTTTGTATTTTTGCTTAACAATAAATCGTATTGCCTTAATTTTTTGTGATTATTCTGTCTGATATAATATTTTGTGAACATACCTGTAATTTTATGTATTTCTTTCTCTTATTGGCTGCCCCAGAGTACAAATAATTTCTGCGCACACCCCTGATAAATATACACAACACTGCAGAACTACTGTTTTCGATTAAACCAATTCTTTAAGATTTGTCTTCGCCGAAGATTTTTGATTTTGAAGCCGAAAATATCAGAATGTTTGCTTTCTAAAGGAACTAGATGTAAAAGCTTCAAATATCTGAAGCTGTAACTAAGGCTACCGCATATCCGTTCTGTCATAACACCTTGGATATATAAGTCAAGGCATAGATATTTGAAACCGTTAATATCTTCGTGGCTTGTGGGTTTGCGATGTCCGGATTTGAGGGCCTTCAGCGGCGAACTATCCCGGAGGAGTGAATCCTCCAGCGGGGGAATGGGTCTGCCAATCTGCGGGAATAGATATATAGAGGTATTAAGGAGGGCGTTCGCTGGTCGGTCGGAAATTTGGCGGAAATTGCGCCCGATCATACCGGCGGCAGGGCTCTAAATCCGCCCGGACTTTGGTCAGATATTCAATATTGGCGGCGATTTTCGCGACAGCTTGAGTGAATACTGTGATTCCGGAAATGGAAATGGTCGCTTGGTTTGCCCACCGTTCGCTGCACTTAATCCTAGGGACGGAGTTTCATCAAACCCATCTATTTGTGCATCTTTAGAATAACCTATGACCCATCTTTCCCAATACGATCCTATCTAACGTTCAGCATGTTTTTTCTAGTTATTTTATATACATGATTCGAAACGGGATTCATTTTTTTTAATGTTGAATTTCAAGAAGTTATTATAGAAAACCAATAGTAATTATATTCCTCCCTGCACTACATGGAAGGATTTTCCTCAGATGTCTTTATAACTTTAACGCTAATAAAAGGGATTCATATTAGCATTTACATGTTCACCCTGTAAGTTTCCAGTTGCGTGTTGCATAGGCATAAGATTAAATAAGGATTTATGTGCGTAAACTGAAATCTCTACTTTTCCCTAAACCCACTTGACATCTATTTTCCGAATAAAAAGCGATTATAAGTAACTATCCTGGTGATTTTTTTATGACGTATCTTTGTTTCCATTCTCAGTCTACTAACGTTTTTTCACTGGAGAAAAATAAGTATACCATTTAGTCGACGAGCTCAGTGCTGATAATTGTTTTCTATAACCTTCCGTCGGTAATCTGTTTCGCTTGAAAAGAACTATTGAAATTAATATTGGCTGCGATAAAGGTATAAAACAGAAATAATTTAAATTTTCTCTATACACTAAATAAATAATACGAAGTTTTAAAATAGTGTTTTAATGGATTTGAGTACTCCCGTATTCAAACTACTAAAAGTTGTCAAATGGAAAAGTTTCAGTATGTACAGATCACTATCCATGTAGTCCTCTTTTAAAAAATGTTCTTAACTTTGAGAAAACACCTTTTTCACCTGTGTTTGTTGTTAATTTAATTGGAGAACCGATAAAATCGCTAATTTAAAATTTTTCTAAGGACTTAGTATTTAATCCTTCCTGGGCCAAATACAACTTCACAATAAAACTTTATATTAAAGTCAGATATGATTGGTGTGCAATTGACATACTCAAGCGTAACTACACGGAATGTAACAAGTGATGCCTTCAATAGATTTTACATATTACCAGTTTCGTCAATTAGTTGGCCTAAAGCTGAAACTTTTTGCTTTAAAAATCTATTGTTGGAATTATTGGGTGCTTTCTTAAGATGTGTATGATTGGTAAATTCAGTTTCATTAAGTATTAACTTGATTGTTCTGGTGAGTAAATTTAGTTTTAATTAAATTGATGATGTAGCGACTTTTAATTTATGCCACGATTTTGTTAGCGCGCCTACTTCTTTATGGCTCAACGATTAGCTGGACAGTTGTTGAGAACTTTAGATGTTCAACTTCAGCCTCTGAACCTGCTATTAAAGGAGCATTAAATGTAGTGCACGATTAACTCTGCCAGACCTCCCAGTCTGTTATCAATTTCACTTCTCTCTCGAGTTGATTCCGTGAGGTCTTCGACGTATTCATGTGAGAAATTTCGAATTCAGAGCCCAAATTTCCACCACGGTCGGGGCAAAGCCGTGCTCAACGACTAGACTCTGCAGAAGAGTTGATAGAAGTGGTAATGCCCCTTTTTCGCGGGACACGGGCTCCGGTGATGGAATACAAATTGTTCGCGGAACACCAGGAATGGAATACCAATTTTGAGCGTGTGCTCAAAGTGGATGCGTGCGTTTTTGTGTGTGGGAGTGGGTCCTTTCAAGTAGCAGACGTGCGATGCTTTCGAATCGTCCGTAGATGGCAATACCGGCGGGAAGGATGCAGAAAATAACGCGTTAATGAAACGGAGGTGAAACGGGTTGTGTTGGTTAGCATCCCCGTGAGGGTGAGTTTCTCTTAATTTCAATCCCTTGGAACGTGCAAATGAGGTGGGGAAAGGGTCACGTTTTCAACGAATAATTAAAAACGTTTCTCCAATTTTGGAGCATGAAATACTTGTGTTTTTGCTGCCGGAACAGGTAGGGTATTCAACCCAAAGTCAGGGCACTAATGGAAACTGGAGTTTTTCGTCTTCCAAATCAACGAATCAAAGATTGATGAAAGACAATATAATAAAAGAAGACAATTTTAAGGCACATTAACCTCCATTTCGTTATAAATTAACCTAAGGCATGGTGTGATGTACACTCCTGGCCAAAATTAACGCAGCACCTCCCTAGCGATCCTTACGGCCGTTGCTGCGTTAATTTTGGCCAGAACTGTACCTATGATGTAATCGAAAAAGGAAATAGGAGAACATTTCAGACGAAATTATTTTTATTAAAACTTCGCAAAATACCACAAAAACTTCTGAGAAGTTTGTCCTTTTTCTTCGTTCAATGCCATGGATACCACAAAGTTACTCGCCATTTAGTTAATTTAAGAAAATGCAATGCTTATCAAATTAAATCAAATTGATTTATTTTTGATCTGACATTGCAGAATTTTAACTTTTTATTTTTAATTTTAGAAGCTGTAAACACTCAGGAATTTCCACAGAATATATATTTTTACATAGTTCCCTCTACAAATAGACCTCTTCAGACCTGAAGTTATCTATTTGTAGACGAAACTAGTCACCTTTATGAAACAAATATTGTGTGGAAATTGTTAAGTGCTCCACTTCTTTTGCAAGGCTACTTTTATAATGATTTTCTACAAAATATAGTTTCGACATATCAGATTTATTTAAAATTTAAACTACCAAAATCATCCTAGATTCCAACTAAAAATTTTCCCGATATCTATTTTTGTATCTTTTAAATTTTTCAATCGTTCAATGTCTTGTTCAACCATGTAAGACCACTAGGTATCAGCCCTTTAAAACAGATGTTTGTATGAATCTATGATATTTCTTCCTTTTGCAATGCTTCCGAATCCAAATAAGAATCAAACACACTGCTAAAAGTTGTGTAATACACTTTTATACTGTTCGGAAGTTTTTCATTTAATAAAATAATTTACAATAAAAAATACGTTTCTAGAATTATTTAATCAACAATATTTTTATCTAATATGTTTCTAGTCTTTGACACTGTTTCACTTTTATCTCCCATTAATATCAACATAAAAATGTAATTATGTGACTTCCTTAAAGTCGCAGTATGTGTACAAGAATTAGTTTGAATTCGAAGCAAAGTTTATTTTTAACATTTGTGTGCATCGAAATTATGACATGCTCAGGCATCGATTATTAAAATTGAATGTTAACGAATCAGATTTCATAACTATACAAATATCTAGTACAGCATTCCTGGATTAAATTCAATTTTAAAAGTCGTAAACATTTGTAATCTTTATATATAATTTCCGAAGTGTCCGTCCGTCCGTCCGTCCGTCCGTCCCCCCCTTTATTTCAGAAACGGTTTGACTTAGAGATTCGAAACAAACTGCATTGTGTTTCTACGAGTTAGAAACCCCTAGGAAAACTATTCGCATTACTAAGAAAGCCCGGGTTCGAACCCAGGAGTTCATAATACGGTTCCATAAGGAATACACGTAAACTTCACTTTTATCGCTTGCAGGCTTTGTTTCTTTCGCAAAATTAAATTAGTAACACAAGTCGTACAAAGTCGAGACAAGTACCAAAATAAAGGAAATTGAATGGAGATTCTTATTTCAGTCGTAGAATATCGTTTACGATTCGAAATTGTAAACATTTTGATAAAATGCACCAATATTTTATCAATATTTTGATGTTGTAAACAACTCATCTCCATGACGACCTAAGCAATTTTTACTTTCTCCCTATACGTAGTATAGAGAAGACCTCCAGATTTCGACGGAAATAGATGTTTTGGGGCCCATAGAGCATGTTTAGCTATTTTCCCGAACATGTCTGTCTGTGTGTCTGTCTGTCTGTCTGTGGTTAAAATGTTTGTGGGCGCTCTATCTTAAAAAGTAATTATCCGATCATTTTCAAAATTCATATTTAGAATTTTCCTAACAATGCCAAGAGTTGATTAGTTTTTGGAGATAATCGCTAAACCGGAAGTTACGGTTTATCCGGAACAAAATTTTGTTTCTTAAATATCTCTGTAAAAATGCAATATAGGTATATACATTTACACACAAAAGTTGTAGATAATATACTTTACTACAACTTTTATAGCAAACATATTTTCGTAACACTAATTGTTTAGAAGTTATTCCCAAATAATGGTTAACCGGAAGTTGTTGTTAATCCAGAAATGGAAGCTTTTCATACATATCTCTGTAAAAATGCAATGTAGGTATATACATTTACACACAAAAGTTGTATATAATGTATTTTACTACAACTTTTGTAGAAAACATTTTTTCGTAACACTGATTGTTTAGGAGTTATTCCCAAATAATGGTTAACCGGAAGTTGTTGTTAATCCAGAAATGGAAGCTTTTCATACATATCTCTGTAAAAATGCAATGTAGGTATATACAATTGTAAACAAAACTTATTGATAATGTATTTTACTACAACTTTTGTATGAAACATTTTTTCGTAACACTGATTGTTTAGGAGTTATTCTTGAATAATGGTTAACCGGAAGTTGTAGTTTACCCAGAAATTGAAGTTTTTCATACATATCTCTGTAAAAATGCAATGTAGGTATATACATTTACACACAAAAGTTGTATATAATGTATTTTACTACAACTTTTGTAGAAAACATTTTTTCGTAACACTGATTGTTTAGGAGTTATTCCCAAATAATGGTTAACCGGAAGTTGTTGTTAATCCAGAAATGGAATAATGTTTTTTACTACAAATGTTGTATGAAACATTTTCCTGTAACACTCATTGTTTTGGAGTTATTTATATATTACCGGCATAGGCTTATGTTTTCAATAAATACGGAGAAAGTCATGAGTTGGCCACATCAGATTTTTCATTTTGAGCTCATGAGTTTATCCATAGGAAGACATATAGAATAAATGATCAGTTAAAACTAATGCTGAAAATAAGAGATACACTATATTAGATATACAATAGAAGAAATTATATTTATACATTTATATATATAATTATATTATAAACATTTGCAGATAAAAACAATATCCTCCGAAAAATCTCGCGAAAAATATACCAAAATTTAAAAAAATTCAAATTTTGTTTATTTCTCTGTAGCAACCGAACTTTGTTTATATTAACGTAATTTTTAACAGTGTTTCCGTGAAATAAAACAGTTTTATTAGTATTGTGCTTCTTATAATTGCTTTCTCTCGATCAATTCAACTGAATACATATAAATAAACAGGTACGTTGCGGATGTTTTTGATATAATCTTCTGAATTAAGTATTAAATCTAATATATTATCAACGATGAATATTTAGAGATAGACAAAAATGTAGTCAGTGAAGATCGTAAAGATTTCTCTTGATTCGATGCTCGGGTTCTCACAGGAATAGAACATCCAGTGATCAATATGTAAAAATCGCTAACATCGCATACCTGTCCAAAAAGGTAAAGCAATTTTATGTTTTGTTATATGCAGAATACAAAAAGTGATCCATTTGTGGCAATTTTGATTGCTTTCACTCCATATAAATTTACTCTCTTATCGTGAGCTGTTTCATTTTCGTTTCTGTTTTGGCATTGTGATTGAGTTTGTGTTATTAGATGGTTTTCCGTGTTTATGTTACACATTTTAGTATTGGGGTAAAAGTTAGCTACACAACTCACTTACTTTCCGCGAAAAAAATTGTTGTTGGTTTTTAGGGGCATATAGAATTTATTTCTATATAATCATCGTTTCCGTTATCTCTTTGTGCCTTTCTTAAAATCTCTTCTTATCCTAATGCGATCTTAATAGTTTCATTTCCGGAGTCTCCGGGATCGAAATCCGGAACCCATAATTCGTTTCCATTTAAATTACAAGCACAAAAAACCTACTTTAAATCGTCCTATTTTTATTCTTTTTAGTGATGCATAAATTAATATCCTACTGTTATTGGTTTAAATGCCATGGTTTTTACACTAGTGTTCCTCTCCGAGACAATTACCTGCTGACGATGTCACAGCATTATTTTTTTTATTTTCAGCAACTGACCTGCTTTTGACTATTTAATTTACGAGAAACTTTTACTAGGCAGTAGTGAACCATTCATACGTCATTTTCACAGTGATTGCGTTTCGCGGAGACGAGTGAATATTTTAAATTGGTACTTAATTGAAGTGTAACCACATGGGAAGCAATTGAATTAGGTGGCCCGATGACAATTTTCATAGATTGACTGAAAGTGATTACTTTTTGTGAAATGGAATCGGTCATCAATAATTACATTAATGTGTCTGTTTATATATTATTATTAATTAATGCATTCAGAAGAAAAGAACTAGGTATACTTTGACTGATTTAAACTAAACCCTCCTGAGGAAACGTTTTCGTCTGAAGTACCGAAAAGCTTAATAAATAATATACATTTATTTTAGTTTCCACAATTGTAAATTCAGTTTTGGAATTCTTTGCATTGTTACACCCAAAATTATTACTTTATGATTATTTTAGTAATAAGTTGATCAATGAAGTATCTTAATGTTTGTAGTAATATAAACTACTACGAAAAATATCTTTTTTGTATGATAACGATCAACTATGTTACTACAAGTTAGGTATACTTACTTATTGCGAGCTAAAGGTAAAATTTTAAGTAAAAATGCAAGAAATTGATCATCATCATGGTGCATAGTCGTGCATCTCATCGATTAGAAGTAAAGAATTACTTTTAATATTTCTTCCATGTATTCCACATGGGAGAATCGGGTCCATCCTGGCATCGAACCCTGGGCATTTAAGAAATATCTCTAGATATCTAGGTCAGTACAAAATGACCATCTGTAATTATGCGTACGATTTCAAGCTGAAATCTCACCTGTAACTCCCTCAATTCACGTCCTAACTTACCTATATATTCCTTATGGAAGGAAATTTACTGTAGCATGGCTTCTTACCCCTGGAACAGTATAAATTTAAAATATTGTCAATGGACGTCTAATAAGATGTATGTTAGTTTCCGGTACCTAAAATAACACTAGTGGAAAGTTGATTAAGAACTATGTACTTTTTATGAAGTATTGTCAAATCTTTAATTTCTATGTGCGCAAATATTTGCGCGGGCCCAGCTAATTATTCGGAGAATGTAAATAATTAAAAATATATCAATGCGATAGTAATTATGACTTATTGTCACAATCAATTACATAGTGTTGATTTATATTTAAGTTAAAACTGATTTTCTAAACTTAGGTCCGGTATTATAACATATATTTAGAGTCGACCTTGACTTTAATCTTCACGTAAACTCTAAAAAAACGTATTTTTTTCGATACTTAAGCCTTAATTGGTATTTAACTCTTAAAAGTAACTTAAACCGCAATGCATCATGGATGTAAACAAACTATATGGCGGAAATTTAAAGAGCTAGCCTCTCGCCTCAGTTGGTTTATCGCTGAAAAATAAGTTTGTTAGTGGTTTTTTCGGTTGAAAATCCTCAAAATATTTTGAATAAATTTGTCTATTTCCTTTAAACAGATATTTCTCACGACATTGCCTTTTTCTTTATTGTAAATCATATCACAGACGTTAGGTGCTGCGAAGTATTTTTTATGATTCAGATACTTCAAAAGTGTTATAATTAGTTATACATTGGAAGTGAAATGAATTTATATAGTTTAGAACTGCCGATTAAAGTTAATAAAGATTAAATTATTGCATTTATTACTGATGAAGTATAAGCAGAACTCAGTTTTACGTCAACATAGACGAATTGGACATAGTTAATAACATACATACGAGTATTGTCATTAACTTATTTATTAGTACAATTAATCATGAATGCATAATGTAATTTACCTATGTTTTTAGTTGAAGTGTTTCACTAAGATATAACCGTGATTTTGAAAACTGGCCATCAAAATTTCAATATTTTAGTATGTTAGACTTTCTACCAGTACGTTCGTTAGGTTACGTACCTTAGTTAGTATTATTGCAACCTTTTATGACGATAGTGTGTGTGTGCTTTACGCACATATAAGCGTTGGAGATTTTCCAAAATGACACTAAGTACGCGTACAGAAGATTTAAACTTTAGTGAATTTAAATATTGTCTCATAAGTAATGTACGGTATCTGTAGAATGGGAGAAATGAGAGGCATGTAGTGTTGGAATCTATCATTAAAGGTCTATAAAACTTCTTGGCTTTCTACAATCGTATAAGAGCCATTGCAACTGTATACTCATTTATATTGAATGCATACAAATGAAATACCTACAAGTATATGTATACTTATATACTATCCAAACATCATAAATTTCATTCTCAATCCATTTTCCTGGATAAAATCTTTAATGCGAACCAATATACAAACCATAAAGTCATCCATCTAAAGGCTGAGAGGGTCTTCTACCGGTCAACCATTAGCTGCTAAAATCGTGAGAGAGTATAACTTCATATATATTTACTTATTATCCCCGTTGAATTTCAACGGGCACTTCCGCTAGTTTAGTTTAATTTACGAATCTCACACCAGTAATGATTAGCACTAGTGTTACTTTTAGTAATTCGAAATGGTTCTCAGGCTTAATAAACTAAATAGCGCGACGTGATTCATATAAGGAAAGAAAGACCTCAAAAGAATTGGCTATCAATCAACTCGCTCATCTTCTTAATCAAATCCCACTTCATGGTTACTAAATCGCTTTAAACCAACACATACCTTTTCATTGAGTCAAGCACTCAAACAAGATTGAAATTTCAGAATGAAGTTTTTGGATATTTGAATCGGTGTTCCAGAGAGTTCTATAAAGCTCCCCTCGACAGTTATTGGAGAGAGTATATCACGAAGCGTAATGAAGTTAAGGAGGGACAAGGAGGCGACGAGTGTATTAAAGCGACAATTGAAGGACGTACGTGCCGGGGCCCTCCGAAGGGGTCTTAGACGGGCGACCCTGAGAGGAAGGGGTAAGGGCGGGCGACGGAAGTGGGGCGAGCGCCAATAAAGGAGGACTCGACTGAGTGATGAGAGGGTTGAAGATGAAGATAGTAGCAGATGGAGTCCTGGGAAGGTTGGGCTAAGTGAAGAAGTCACTGAGTGAGAAAGGCTCGTTCATTTCGCAGTATCTTCAGACGAAATTTTGCCTCACGTTCGCCACCTCGGGCAACCCTCCTTCCTTTAGAGCGTAGGTTCCCACACTTTTTTCTCCTGGAACCCTTTTAATTTTCCACGGATCCCCTATTATATTAAATATTTCTATGAAAATGCCATGCCTGGTTTCCATTTCATTAAATTATATTTTAAAATGGGATCTCTGGTTTCCAAAAAATCTAAAGCACGGACCTTCTGGAAATCTTTATGAACCCCCAAGGGTCCATTAGGACCATTTTGGGAAGCTATGCTTTAGGTGGCTACTTGATATAACCTTCTTAATATAAATACAGGACAAACCGACATTGACAAAATCCCACAGAGATAAAACCAAAAAATTGAATAAACCGCATCTCCAATCCAACCCCTCATCTAAAACGTTAACGGCATATGATAAAAATTATAATAATTTATACATCCAACGATATACAAAGCGTGAATAGGATGATTCATTTACATTGACAACATTATAGTTCTTTGAAAAATTTCAAGTAATTACCAATTTTATATTTCTATTACTATAATGATCCAAGACAATAAAAGAATGATTAAAAGTCATTTAGCCATTTAGGATTCGATGTGAGCTATTTGTTTATCTATTCAATCAAATGTTCAAGTCCATTTCGATTTCTTTAGAGCTAGAAATTTTAAATTCAGCTTCTATCGGATAATTTACCCATGTGGGAAACATGTACACATATATATAACCTCATATTACGTTTACACATTATGTTCCTCCGATTTCATCTTTTATTTAAATAAATGTGCGATTATTTACTGTGGACTTTTTCGTGCGGAGTATGTCCTGATGTGTTATGCCCGATCACGGTGGAAGACCAGTTCTAAAAAGGGGGAGAGATTGAACTAAGTTAAAATTCGCTGTGTGAGAAACGCCTGTTCATTTAGATCCTTAGATGACATTTCGCCACACATACTCCGCCCCTTGTTACCCTTCCCTGCCTTTAGGGCCCTGTTCCCTTTAACTCCACTCCCTTTGCTCGAATCCCCATTTCTGTGTGGTCCAATTTATGTCTCCCGCCGCTCCTTCTGGACGCATCCTTTACTCTATCAAGGATCACTTCTCTCATCTACATCGTCCCCTTTAAATTGGGTTATCCCGGTTGTGTGCTCTGCATTCTCCTATTGCGTGGTTCCCGAAATAGGGTTGTTGGTTGGGGGCCTTGCCGTTGACTTGTTTCCCGCCAAGGTATTGTTGCTCCAGCCGCATGTGATTCTTGCATGATTAAACAACTAATGGGATTGCGAACAAAAGATGATAAGCGTAGTTGATTTTTCAAATTAATAATATTTCACATGAATTTTCGCGTGAGATGTCGTAGTATTCTCTAAATTGGAAACCAAGATAAAAACTCCTTAGTCGTAACTCGCAACCTGACACGACCAGAGATTCAAATAAAAATTCGGAGAGGTTTACGTCAAACAAACAAAAAGTGCCAATTGGTACAAATAGATTGTCAATAGCTTCAATGCGAATATTTTATGAGAATTTTCACTAAGGATGTCGTAGTTCTCTCTACGCTGAAAGTCAAGTTTAAAAACCAATTTCTTCTAGCTACAATTTGCAACCTGACAAGGTTAGTGTATCGGAATATGAATTCGGTGAGGTTTAAGTTAATCGGACGAAAAATATCAAACGGTGTAGACAGATTTACATCAAGAAACTAAAGTTAAACTAATTTAAAACCAAAAAATCTGATGTGGCCAGCACATGACTTTCTCCATATATATAAGATGTAAATATTTATCTACCGCAATTATTTCAAACTCTATATTCCATCTAAACTTGGAATTTGAGTTATTAATATTATATATTATCTTTGATGCCAAAAACATGATAAATAATTTTTACGGGACATGATCGATGAAAAACGATGAAATTGGCCTTTCGCCCATAGAGCCCAGAGCGCCCACAAAGTACATAATCAGCAACTTCCGGTTTATCAGTATTTCATGAATAACTCCTACACAATCAGTGATACAAAAATATGTTTCTTCCAAAAGTTATAGTACATTACATTTTCTAAAACTTTTAAAAATAATAGTATATACCTAAATACCATATTTATGGAGATATTTTGAAAACCGGAAATGAGCTTTGAAGAATTAAGCTCAACTTCCGGTTAATCGATTCACTCCAAAAACTAATCAACTCTAACGACACAAACCAAAATACTATATATGAAATTTGGTGTTGATCCGACAAATAGTTTTCATGTTAGAGCGCCCACAAAGTACATAATCATCTTCTTCCGGTTTATCAGTATTTCACGAATAACTCCTAATCAACCGGTTATACAAAAATATGTTAAATACAAAAGTTATAGTAAATTATATTATCTAAAACTTTTATATGGAATACAATATACCAATATATCATATTTATGGATATATTTTGAAAACCAGAAATGAGCTTTACACAACGTACATAATCAGCAACTTCCGGTTTATCAGTATTTCATGGATAACTCCTAAACAATCAGTGATGCAAAAATATGTTTCATACAAAAGTTATAGTAAAATAAATTTTCTACAACATTTATAAATAATAGTATATACCTAAATATCATATTAATGGAGATATTTTGAAAACCGGAAATGAGCTGTGAAGAATGAAGCTCGACTTCCGGTCAGCCGATTTACTCCAAAAACTAATCAACTCTAACGACTGTAATAAAAGTTCTATGTATGAAATTTGGTGTTGATCCGACAAATAGTTTTCATGTTAGAGCGCCCACAAAGTACATAATCATCTTCTTCCGGTTTATCAGTATTTCACGAATAACTCCTAATGAACCGGTGATACAAAAATATGTTAAATACAAAAGTTATAGTAAATTATACTATCTAAAACTTTTATAAGTAATACAATAGACGTAAATATCATATTTATGGAGATATTTTGAAAACCGGAAATGAGCTTTAATGAATAAAGCTCGACTTCCGGTTAACGGATTTACTCCAAAAACTAATCAACTCTGACAGCACACACAACAGTACTATATATGAAGTTTGGTATTGATACGACTTTTAGTTTTCGAGTTAGAACGCCCATTATCACACACACACATACACACACACACACTCACACACACACACACACACACACACACACACACACACACACACATACACACAGACATCATTCAGAAAATGGTCAAAACGTGTTCTAGGGACCCCAAAACGTGTATTTACGTTGAAATCTCGAAGTCGAATTTTTTCATGAAAACAATACTTTCTCTATACTTCGTATATGGAGAAAGTAAAAATGTAAAAAATCTGATGTGGCCAGCACATGACTTTCTCCATATATATAAGATGTAAATATTTATCTACCGCAATAATTTCGAACTCTATATTCCATCTGAACTTGGAATTTGAGTTATTAATATTATATATTATCTTTGATGCCAAAAACATGATAAATAATTTTTACGGGACATGATCGATGAAAAACGATGAAATTGGCCTTTCGCCCATAGAGCCCAGAGCGCCCACAAAGTACATAATCAGCAACTTCCGGTTTATCAGTATTTCATGAATAACTCCTACACAATCAGTGATACAAAAATATGTTTCAACCAAAAGTGATAGTACATAACATTTTCTAAAACTTTGACAAATAAAAGTATATACCTAAATATCATATTTATGGAGATATTTTGAAAACCGGAAATGAGCTTTGAAGAATTAAGCTCAACTTCCGGTTAACCGATTCACTCCAAAAACTAATCAACTCTAACGACACAAACCAAAATACTATATATGAAATTTGGTGTTGATCCGCCAAATAGTTTTCATGTTAGAGCGCCCACAAAGTACATAATCATCTTCTTCCGGTTTATCAGTATTTCACGAATAACTCCTAATCAGCCGGTGATACAAAAATATGTTAAATACAAAAGTTATAGTAAATTGTATTATCTAAAACTTTTATAAGGAATACAATATACCAATATATCATATTTATGGATATATTTTGAAAACCAGAAATGAGCTTTACACAACGTACATAATCAGCAACTTCCGGTTTATCAGTATTTCATGGATAACTCCTAAACAATCAGTGATGCAAAAATATGTTTCATACAAAAGTTATAGTAAAATAAATTTTCTACAACATTTAAAAATAATAGTATATACCTAAATATCATATTAATGGAGATATTTTGAAAACCGGAAATGAGCTGTGAAGAATGAAGCTCGACTTCCGGTCAGCCGATTTACTCCAAAAACTAATCAACTCTAACGACTGTAATAACAATACTACGTATAAAATTTGGTGTTGATCCGACAAATAGTTTTCATGTTAGAG
Source organism: Sympetrum striolatum (assembly GCA_947579665.1). NCBI lineage: Eukaryota > Metazoa > Arthropoda > Insecta > Odonata > Libellulidae > Sympetrum > Sympetrum striolatum. The sequence goes on from OX388346.1 coordinate 30,339,525, forward strand.
CGCCCACAAAGTACATAATCATCTTCTTCCGGTTTATCAGTATTTCACGAATAACTCCTAATGAACCGGTGATACAAAAATATGTTAAATACAAAAGTTATAGTAAATTATACTATCTAAAACTTTTATAAGTAATACAATAGACGTATATATCATATTTATGGAGATATTTTGAAAACCGGAAATGAGCTTTAATGAATAAAGCTCGACTTCCGGTTAACGGATTTACTCCAAAAACTAATCAACTCTGACAGCACACACAACAGTACTATATATGAAGTTTGGTATTGATACGACTTTTAGTTTTTGAGTTAGAACGCCCATTATCACACACACACATACACACACACACACTCACACACACACACACACACACACACACACACACACACACACACATACACACAGACATCATTCAGAAAATGGTCAAAACGTGTTCTAGGGACCCCAAAACGTGTATTTCCGTTGAAATCTCGAAGTCGAATTTTTTCATGAAAACAATACTTTCTCTATACTTCGTATATGGAGAAAGTAAAAAGGAATAATAGCCAAATATACCTACGAACCTTAACATGTATAACTTTACTCCACAAGAGTAAATATGACTATTGAAATACATTAAAAAAACAACGGAAGATGAACGTTAAAAGACTATAATAAGCAGCAGACAAAGACTCTAAAATCTAATAATGAAAAAAAATATTTGAAACCACCAACCCGAAGAACAAATACTCCGCAATGTAGGAACTGAACAAATTTTTGTTGGTCAAAATACGAGGAGGAAGGAACAATCACGAACAGGCAATGGTTCAAAAGTTTGGAAAATGAAACCAACGTTGTTCTGCCACACACGAAAAGTAATTCAGACTTGTTTAGCATATAATGATTATGCCATGTGAACAAACTTCTGAATGAGTGATCCTGAGTGCATACCAAGAACAACAGTAATGCAAATACAGTTTAGTGCGGGAAACTTCCTCTGCTGTTCATTACTCACTTGGAATCACAGAATGAGAAATTTGGCAACTGTGTTCAACCTCAGACGTGAGCAGTTCGTAAATATAATAAGAATAGGATTTATTAAACTTTTAATTTCGTTAAAAAAGTATATACCTCAACAAGCAAGGCGTAATTTTAAGTTATCGTGTTTTCTAATTGATCCCTTCCAAGTAATTTCACAAATATTAAAGAGTATCAGGAAATCCATAATTAACTTGAAATCTTCAAACGTAAGCTTTAATTATTATTTAAATGATAGTCTATATATCATAAATTTTATTATTTAGCACTTGTAATGTTACAAACATCTCTAAGGCTAACGTACAATATGTAAAATATATAGAAATCAGTGCCTTTTGATCGGCATTAGATGAAGAATAGACGACACGCATTTATTTTTCGTTGACTGTAAGCTGCAATAAATAGAGATGAAGATTAGAACAAAAGAGATTTAGGCTTCAATCATGAGGTCTTGGATTTACTGTGCAGTAAACTTCTATTTCTTGTAGGGAAGCTAACGTTTTGGAGGTCTATTTTATTTTTTTAAGTGGAATATTTTTTATATTTTTGTTGATACAAAATAGGAAAATATACACCTTTCAGTTAAATTATGTGTCCTGTTCATGATCGTATAATCATATAAAAGTTACGGGGATATAAGTGATCACGAAGAATTCCTCATTATTTACTCGCTTCATATTGAATGCTACTAAAAGTGTTATTATACGTTCAAAACAATAAATGGAGGAAAGCGAAGAAAAATTACCTTACTCTTCATATTATCTTGCAAGCCTCATTCCATGTCGAAAACCTTTTTACTTTCTCCATATACGAAGTATAGAGAAAGTATTGTTTTCATGAAAAAATTCGACTTCGAGATTTCAACGGAAATACACGTTTTGGGGTCCCTAGAACACGTTTTGACCATTTTCGGAATGATGTCTGTGTGTATGTGTGTGTGTGTGTGTGTGTGTGTCTGTATGTGTGTGTGTGCTAGTGGGCACTCTAACGTGAAAACTAGTGATCGTATCAATACCAAACTTCAAATATAGTACTGTTTTGTGTGCTGTCAGAGTTGATTAGTTTTTGGAGTAAATCGGTTAACCGGAAGTCGAGCTTCATTCAACAAAGCTCATTTCCGGTTTTCAAAATATCTCCCTAAATATGATATACACGTGTATTGTATTACTTATAAAAGTTTTAGATAAAGTGATTTACTATAACTTTTGTATTTAACATATTTTTGTATCACCGGTTGATTAGGAGTTATTGGTGAAATACCGATAAACCGGAAGTAGATCATATGTACTTTGTGGGCGCTCTAACATGAAAACCATTCATTGTATCAACACCAAATTTCATATATAGTATTTTAGTTGGTGTCGTTAGAGTTGATTAGTTTTTGGAGTAAATCAGTTAACCGGAAGTTGAGCTTCATTCTTCAAAGCTCATTTCCGGTTTCCAAAATATCTCCATAAATATGATATTTAGGTATATACTATAAATTACAAAAGTTTTAGAAAATATAATTTACTATAATTTTTGTTTGAAACATACTTTTATATCACTGATTGTTTAGTAGGTATTCATGAAATACTGATAAACTGGAAGTTGCTGATTATGTACTTTGTGGGCGCTCTGGGCTCTATGGGCGAAAGGCCATTCATCGTTTTTCATCGATCATGTCCCGAAAAACATTATTTATAATGTTTTTGGCGTCAAAGATAATAATATATATATCAATCACTCATCTTCCAAGTTTAGATGGAATATAGAGTTCAAAATTACTGTCTTAGATAAATATTTACATCTTATATATGGAGAAAGTCATGTGCTGGCCACATCAGATTTTTTAGAGTTGAAGTTGAAATTCGTCTTACATGAACGACTTCCAGACAGATTCCTTTCCTTTTGTTTTGTCTTCCAATCAAGTTATCCATCCTGCTGGGATATGAAGCGAAGATTCAATGTTTAATTAACACCAAGGAGCTTTATTGCAAATTTGTCAGGCGCTAAATGAGCCCAATGCTCCGCTTCAGCCGACGGAGCGAACGAACTGTAATTTGCTGCCACTCTGCGCGCCACTGATTCCATCAACTATTTTACGGCAGGCTGAAAAGCAAAAAGAGAGTCTGCAAAAATTTACGTCCAAACTTCCTCCGTAACAGGTACATAAAGTTGAAGAGCATGTCGTAATTGAATTGAAGGAGCAGTTCGAGAGCAGGGCATTTACCCCTTCCGAGCCAAAGTCGAGCAAATTGCAATTTTTTTAGGAGCAGAGTTATTTCTGGGAATAGAAAATGTGTTCTTCGAGGTAAAAATGGGCACGAAACTTCGTGAAAGGTAATTAGTGAATAACGCAATAATTTTTTTTACTCCAGGGGCATATCCATGATTAAACAATATGTTCTTGTTTTGGATTTGGAATTCAAAAGAAATTCTATTTACTTTGTTTTACTTTCCCGCAAAACGTGCCTACTTTTCCATTTTTTGCTTGATTAGAATGAAAGAAAATCAGTTTCACGCAACTCTCAACGCCATAAGTAAATACTAAAAACATAATTATAATAATATTTATTTGTATCTTCCATTTGTTTTCCATTTTTACTTTCTCCATATACGAAGTATAGAGAAAGTATTGTTTTCATGCATAAATTCTACTTCGAGATTTCAACGGAAATACACGTTTTGGGGTCCCTAGAACACGTTTTAACCATTTTCGCAATGATGTCTGTGTGTATGTGTGTGTGTGATAGTGGGCGCTCTAACGTGGAAACTATTGGTCGTATCAATACCAAACTTCATATATAGTACTTTAGTGTGTGTTGTCAGGGTTGATTAGTTTTTGGAGTAAATCGGTTTACCGGAAGTCGAGCTTCATTCATAAAAGCTCATTTCCGGTTTTCAAAATATATCCATAAATATGATATATACGTATATTGTATTACTTATAAGAGTTTTAGATAATGTAATTAACTATAACTTTTGTGTTTAACATATTTATATATCACTGGTTGATTAAGAGTTATTTGTGAAATACCAATAAACCGGAAGTAGCTCATATGTAGCTCAGGAACTTTTCTTGGGTTCTCAACCGGGTCAATGTGTTGGATAGCTCCGACGTTTCGACAGCAAGCACTGCTGCCATTTTCGATGTTCTGAAATCTTTCATCGACATCCTCGAAAATGGCAGCAGTGGTTGCTGTCGAAACGTCGGAGCTATCCAACACATTGACCCGGTTGAGAACCCAAAAAAAGTTCCTGAGCAGCATACACCGGGAAAGCATAAGATCTTTCTGCAGATGTTATGTACTTTGTGGGCGCTCTAACATGAATACTATTATTCAGATCGACACCAAATTTCATATATAGTATTTTGGTTGGTGTCGTTAGAGTTGATTAGTTTTTGGAGTAAATCGGTTGACCGTAAGTCGAGCTTCATTTTCAAAGCTCATTTCCGGTTTTCAAAATATCTCCATAAATATTGTATTTAGGTATGAATTATTATTTGAAAAAGTTTTAGAAAATGTTATTTACTATGACTTTTGTATGAAACATATTTTTGTATCACTGATTGTGTAGGAGTTATTTGTGAAATACTGATAAACCGGAAGTTGCTGATTATGTACGCTCTGGGCGCTGGGGCTGAAGGCCATTTCATCGTTTTTCGTCGAACATGTCCCGAAAAACATTATTTATAATGCTTGTGACTTAAAAGATAATATGATACAAATTAATCACTCATTTTCCAAGTTTAGATTGAATATAGCGTTCGAAAATACTGTCGTAGATAAATATTTACATCATATATATATATGGAGAAAGTCATGTGCTGGCCACATCAGATTTTTATTAATTGGAAAGACATTTTTGTAGTCTCATCCTTGATCTACTTGAGCGTTCAAATCAAAAGGTACGAAATAACACTGTGGATGTAATTGAAGTCTTTATCCAAATTAAACACCAGAGACCTGAGCATAACTATCTCACTGTTTCACGAGCTAAAGGATTCCCTGTTCCCAGAATTCCTATGGCCGCGGAAGGAGAAATTCCTTCACTGATTGATTTTGTGTTCTGTTCTGTTGACGCAAGGACATCAAAGTGTTTGCGTTGCCAAATTCAACGATTGTTAAGACTTTCGACAGCGGAAGGTGACATTCATCGCCGGATGATGGCTGTATACGGGGGAGATTGAGTATCCGACAAGTCCCTTGCTCCACCATTACGCGCGTCCACAGGTCTACAGGCTCACGCAAAGTGTACTGGCCAAGTTCAACAAGGAACAGCTTAAGCATCCTCCTTACAGACCAGAAATGTCACTCTGCAACTTCCGTCTGCTTGGTCCGCTGAAAAACATCCCAAAGGGACTCGGATGACGAACTGAAGGACACAGCGAAAGACTGGCTCTTATTCTGGGAACAGGGAATCATTGTACGGAATTCGACGGAACACACAATCAATCAGTAAAGAATTGCTCCTGTCATAGCCACAGGAATTCTGGGAATAAGGAATTCTTCAGCTCGTGAAACAGCGGCATAGTTGTTCTCAGACCTTTGGTGATCAATTTGAATGAAGATTTCAACTTAATCAACAGTATCATTTCGTACCTTTTCATTTAAACACCCAAACATATCAATGATACCCTACAAGTCCACCTTACGGCTTGTGGCAGAGGTTGAAAATGCAGAGATTTTGAATTACTTCTTAACTTAGTTATCCTGTACCGCTCGCGGAATGATTCATCTTAGTATTTGTATCTCTTAGTTTTCATTCTTTATTGAATGGATACGAATATTGAAATCATGAAATATTGAATCGATTTCAGGTTACAATTTCTTTGTACATAAATGGTTCTATACATCTTGTGATGACGTAAGAAATCATTTGTCGTTTTTTTTAAGTGGTGCAAGTCAATTTTTGACATAATTAAGTTAGTATATTCTTTAAAAAATTCCCAAATCAATATTAAATTACATTTAGCTGATTTCAGAAAACTTTTAAATATCTCCATATGTTAATAAGTGAAATTCTACCACTTTCAAAAATGTAAAGGCTCGAATAATGGATTTTTTTCTCTGATAAATTCGTAGTAAAAGGAAAAATTGTTGCAGAGATATTTACGGAAATTTCGACTTCATAATCAATTGTCAAATGAGGGCAAGATAAGAATTTTAAACATTTCGAAAGGGTGTGGTAGCGAGTTTTAATATTAACTTGACAAAAGAGTTTATAATAATTTTAGGATTTTATGATAGTGCCAAAGCTTAAATCAAATTCTCATTTTCAATTCATCACAGATAACTTACGATTCGATTTAAATAAAAAGATGAGTTACTTTGAAGTACTTCGATGTGACTTTCGATATAGCAAATGGAAATCTTAGTATTCTTTCGCCACTTTTACTCGATAACTTTTGTATTTTCCACACGACTTTCTACGATATCTCTCCAAAGGTCTTGATCGTTTGTTAAAACAATCAATTTTAAGCTTCATTGAATCCAGCCCCTATCACAAGTAGATCCCTGGGTCAACCCTCTTCATCGATGTGAAAGTGAACGCAACTTAAATCCCTAGCCTCGCACGGAGGCGCGTATTCTTGTTTATAAAGGAGAGCTATATATATCGGATGGGTAGCATCTTCGAGGGCCATAAAGTGTCGCATCGAATGATTGATCGCGTACCCTTTTGTAGGCACCGGCGAAAAGATAAATAAACCTTGACCGTTTATCCCGTGTCGACCCGTAACTCTATATGTGCATACAAACCACGCCCAAGGTTTGCTATTGAAACTGCCGATCGTACGACGGATAACGAGCGCAGAAAATAATATATAAAGATGGAGTCCCCCATCTTTATAACGGGGTCGGATAAACGGCGTTTTAAATGCGTCTGCCCTCGAAGGAAGGTCACCGATTAAGAACCTATCGTACCGACCTTTTATCGAAGTTTTTATTTGGCTTTTGCCAAAGCTCTTGGGCAAAGAAATATTAAGCGGTCCGTAAATCCAGTGGAGGTTTAGGTTCTGTATATATATATATATGTATATAGCAATAGATTTATAGAATAATTTTGCAGTGTTGCCAAATATGGTAAACATACGAGGTTATTAATTTTATAGATAAAGCGCAATTTCTTACGATAACGATTAAACAAGAAGTATCTTAGAGAGTAATAAAATAAATTGGACGTCTATATTTATCGCAGAAAATCTGTATTGCTACACATAACCTATCTGCTACTGTGCGCCAAGCACCTGACGATAACCCAAGAGATTGAAACCATGGTTGCATAGTATAATAAATATTTTCTGTAGTAATGGTAGAAGTCCAGTTCATTTTAAGCTAATTTAATTTTTATGAAGGAAACCTACCTCAAAGTTGAGGCTAAATCGTAAGATTCTATGAGAAGTTTCTGTTTTTGGTTACTTTTCTCCTAAAAATAAAGTCGACCTTCAGTGGAATACAAAATATCAATAATATTCGCTTTTTAATCTCTGTTGCTCAGATATTCATCCTATGTAAATACTTCTCAAAATGTTATAATCTTATTCTCTAAGTTACCATTCGTTTGGAATTAAAAACTACAGAAAGGTCAGTTTTTCAAGATTGTTGACAACACAGTACGTAAACCTGACCAGTCACAGACCGAAGGACAGCTTTGATAGAAACTTCTATTATGTTTGGAAATATTTGTTATTATTTTTATTATTTGTTCTTAATTTTAACGAAAGATTTAATATTTACAATTATAATCAGAAGACAACTATTATCTATGTTATTTGATTTCACTTTTTTACGTATATCATTAATATTTCCCCGTTTGAAGCTAAGCATAGTTTGATAATGAAAATACCATTCATGCTATTAGATTGAAATGGATGAATGAATACGCAGGTTGAATGAAACAAATAAGTCATTCTTTTTTATCAGCTCGAGTTGTTTGTCATATGTTAATGTTTCACGATTTCAAATGGCCTTGCCTTTGATCATCACAAATAATTATGCGCGAGCTAATTTAGTCATAGCCCGCGGAGCCTCATAAAATATTTCCTCGTCGCTTTTCCGCCGTGGATTTTAGTCCGGCTTCCTCTTGTGTAGAATATGCAACAATTTCAGTCACAATCTGCACTTTCACCTCATTAATTAATATCTTAATTAGTTCTCGGGTGTATACGTTTCTGATAATATTGAGTGCTGTTTCCAGTAAAAAATATATATACATATATTTATAGCGAGGATAGTTATACAGTTTTATTTTTGGTGAAGTTATACGGCAATAAGTCAATGAATAAATGAATGAAAAATCAATTGTTCATTTATAGTAAAGTCGTTCCCTTTTCCAATAATGGACAGTTAAAATAGGAAAAGCAGTGATTAAAGGCGACTTTCTCTCAGACTGTGCTTATTTTAGAAATCTGAACTATAAAGAAGAAGATGTTAAAGATCGCTACGTATATTTAATTATAAATAATTTAAATATTTAATAGGAAATGCAATTTTATATTTCTAATGAAGATTTGCAAGGTGGGTAAAATTTTTATATCTGAATTACGATAAATGTTTTATTTAACTAAATAACCAATCTTGGGTCTTTAGCTTAAGTTCTGTTTATAAATTTGCTTTATCTACGGAAATAAATCCCTTTTCCATGGTTATTTGGTTCGCATTTCTTCATATTGCTATTCATGATTGATTCCTTATACTTGCATTAGTGTTCAAATAAATTGAATTTAATAACTATAAAATATCCTCAATACATTTCTACAGACGGATTTTACGAAATAAATTTCTCTAGCGAGCTGGAAGAATTTCATTAATTGTGCTTAGACTTTAATTATTTTAAGGTCTTCCAAGAGAAGAGTCCTTCTTAAATTCACTCTTCTAATTTAAATTGAATCATTATAAAATATTGGACTTCTCAGAGTGTTAAGGAAGTGAGTAGAGAGAAATGGTGCGCATAATTCTATCGCCTCACCGATTGAGGTACTCATTTATACGCGTGAAGTCCCTCCAATCCTCCTCAATGTTTGTTGCTACGAAATCCTTCGGAATATCCGGAAACTGAGCGTCTTAAGGGCTTGAGGCAGCAAAGATAGCAACACGCTCACTCGCAGGAGATTTGGCAGAGACACAGGGACGATGCGATTCTCCGATAACAGCTGATTCAGAGCGGAAATTACCCCTGACACATACAAGCACCAAGCATTCAACGCTACAATTGGGCTAATTTTAGGGTGGAAAACTAAGAAATACACTAATAAAAATAAGGACTAACCTACCTCAAAAATCCACAAGTGCCTACAAATTATCTCTATATTTTAAGAGCTTTATAATTAATATTTTCCCTTCGCCTATACCTATAATTAGAGGTTTAAATATCCAAAAGCTGTCTTTGTCGGCGTTCCTCGTCTTACTTCTCGGTAGTCGAAGAAGACAAGTAAGGAATGCCGCACTTATATGATAAAAATTCCATTCCATTCCATTTCCAAAAATGCACCAGAAATGAGATGATATACATGTAATATACCTGTAATATGCTCTAAGAATAATTAATAAAAATTACTAAAAGTATAAGACTTTAAGGGGCAATTAATTTGTGCCAGTGTTTTGCTTTAATTTTACCAGCGGGTTGAATTAGCAATCATGATTTTGGGTGAATTAGTTCTTAAGAGATTTGTGGAATTCTTTTCCTTGAGTTCCCTGTTTTTTGTGAGAAAGCTATGGAAGGATAAGAAGTCTTGAAGGTGTCGGTTTGGCTTTAATCTGCGGAGATAACTTATGTGGCAAAAAACATGTGGAAATAAAATGGGACATCATTTGAAGGAGAATACGAAAGAGAGAGATGATTTAAAGATATAATAAGATGTTAATGGGCACAATAACGTCAAGGAGGCTGTAATAGGTGAAAAATTAATCATAAAATCTTATTTATTGATAAATAAGTAATATAATAAGGCAATTAAGTCATTACGTAGATCTTGGACTAAAAAATGCGTAATTACGGTGATCAATATGATCAGTTAAGACGGTGAAAGAAATAAAAGAAAATAACGGGGAAATAAATATGAAATTGGTTAAAATGGAAAATTAGGAATAATCGAGAGAATGCGATGCTTTCTAGAGAAAAATATAAAAACTTCAACTCTTTGAGTTTTAGAGAGCGTTGAAAATGAATTAATGTCAATTGGATACATTTTCGTAGCTACCGCAAACTAAACACATAATCTTTTTATTATTTCATCTTCTCGTTTTACTATTGATGGAATATGCATACAATATATTTACTATTACGCATTGTAAAATCATTACTGATGCACACGACTTCTAGCTGTGTGTAAACAGATAATAACTTAAACAACATATTTAGTAACACCAAGATTAGTAACAGCGAGAGAGTTATATAGAGTGGAAATGCTAGCTTAAATAAACTTACCTACATATGAATTCTTGGTATTAACATGACTCTATCAAGATATTCATAATTAAAGGATAAAATCACAGGAAGTCGGAAGGATAGGCTGAAGTTAATATTTTAGACGTGACTGGTACAAGTTTACCTTTACCCTCATTTTTGCGACTTCTAATGGGTTTTCGTCTTCCGTACCTTTGTACCCTGACTGCCTCTGTGAGGACCCCTGGCGGTGGTACTCGCCTTGCTTGCAAAGCATCTCGAAAAGGGAATGGAATTGGCTCTTCGTGGACGCCCAGCGGTTAGAACATCCGCTTAGAAATTGGAACACATGAGCTCCAATCGTACCAACGTCCACATCTTTTGCTTCTGTCTACCTTTGGTTTTCCGGGTGTGAAGCTTTACAAAGTACCTTTACCTTCATTACAAGTAACTTCACGCTTATATCATTACGACAAGATTGTACTTAGATCCCATGCAATACTAAAATATGGAATTTTATAATAGATAAATAGAGTGGCCATTTATTGGTGAGGTTAAACCCATGTTGGCCTATTTTCCTCCTAACCTCGATGTCGATCAAAGGGAAATGAAACTTTAGAGGTTTTATAGCTTCTATTCTAGGAGTCAATGATAAGTTTCCTTAAGATTACGCAAGGTTTCCTATTTTCCAATTGATAGGCTCCTTTTTTTTCTTTGAAATACGAAAATGGAAGCTTATTTCCGTCGACCTTGTTTTATTTGCAATATATCCCATTCTTTAAATGTTTTTGAATTTTTCTGTTTAAAATGTCTTTAATTTATTACCTATCCGAAAATTGATAGAATAATTTTGAACATTCTCGGTAATTACAGAGGTTAGTATAAATACAGCCGATTTAGCAACTGATCTAAATAATTCCTTGTTTTTCATCAGAGCTACTGTTATAGCAACCAATCTGATTGATATCAACGTAAATATTTTATCAATATGCTTGTTAAATTAAATAAATTCTATAATTAATCAAATATTTATTATATTTTCAACCTAAAACTATATTTGGTGATAAAAATAAGAATCGCTCCTTAGTTGTCTTTATTTTGGCACAATTTCTTTCGATCGTTATTTTTCAAATTTTCCATAAGATTCTTTTCATCTTATGCTAAAATAGGGAAGACCAACTTCAACGCGTAATTCAAACGAAAGTCGCCAAAATCGTATTAATGAGATAGATATTTTTTTTAAGTTAGATGAACTTGGAGACAACATTTATACAATCAAAGGTTCATTGCAGAAAATGGCTACATTAACGTCGAAAATTATGGTATCCTTTCTTACTCATTAAACGGTTTGATTTTCATGTTTTAGTATACCCCAGGTAAATTAAGATGATAAAAATGAATGATCGACTTTAACGTCTAAATCTTACGGAAGTTACCAATATTGGATGAATTCATAAATGTCACAAACTTTTATTTCATCACTCGACCTTTTCATCATAAGATTCAAAAGTCTCCCAAATATAGGAAATTTGCCTCTCCTAGGCATTTAATGGCCTTTTGGGTGCGTCGATGATTTGAGCGATGGAGAGGGCCTTCCTCTCGGGCGAATGAGGAAATTGCAACCACACCACAATGGAAGCACTAGAAGGGGGTATGTACTTACTTAGGGGAACGGGAGTAATTTGCCTGGGAATTCCAATCGCACGAGAAAGAATTCCGTTTCCTTTGAGCGAGGAATCAATGAGTGTTTTCCTCGCTCGAGTTGCAACCATTGATGGGAATGCGGAGATGACGCTGTGTTCACATTTTGCTGAAGAATGGGAAAACGATTTTGATGGAGACCGACTGGAAAACAAGCACAATTAAGACCGACTGGAAAACATGCGGAATTCCGTTCGGATCCATGATGTCGTGTTTCGATGAATACCTCTGACATTCCGGGCATACCCCACTTTGTTATTTTGCATACATAAGATACGTACAAGCGTCCATACATATATTTATTTATTTATAGAGAGCATGCGCATTTTACAAATCATAAAAGTGATTCCCCGATAATATATGATAACATTTTAAAAAGAAAAGTAGAACAGGTACTATCATATGTGTAATTCAATTTTTTATAGATTAAATGAAAATTTTAAGTTGAATGATACAATTCCGAGAAATATCAAACATGAAAATGGGAACTAAAACAATTTTTGGGAAGGCTGCTTTTAATTTTATGGTTATAGAAGACCAAGTCTCATGAAATAGATCAATATTGATGGAATGGTACACAATTACTAGCGTGTGTACATATTTTTATTTTATATTATTTACAAAATATGAAAAGGTGTCTCACTAAGGATATAAATTTCAATTTAAAAAAGAAAAAAGAGAACTGAACGGGTGCTGAAATATGAAGAAGGGGCAAATTCCTTTAAAAATGAAATAAAAACGTGAGTGATACAGTAACGAGAAAGATTAAAAATTTAAATGAGCTTTGTTTTCAGATACCCCTGTGCCACCGAAATGGTTAAACATCAAAACTAATTATAAAAGTGCTTCGGCAGATTAGATAATTTCTCACCTGGGTTCACGAAGGAAATCGAACTAAGGATGCTCTTACTAAAGCCGAACGCGCTGCTCACTTCGCAACCCAGATGCCCATGTATTTTTAAAATATTTAATTATGTTATTTTCTACATAATAGAAACAGTTTCATGCTATACAATTTTTATTTTCTCTATCTGCGATTAAATTTGGACTCCTAGATCTTCCTACTGACTCTTTTTTTAAGAGAGCCATTGATGAATAAGAAATACCGAGTCATTCATTTTGGGCAATTGTTATCGAACGATGTGAAAAGTGTGATCGATTGTGCCGTTTAGCTGTTCTTAAACCTGCACTGTATTACTTAATCGTAGCGTTCTGGATCAATCAGGGAAGCTAACACTAACTTTCCCATTCCTAATCTACAGTAATACCTGTAATTCTTATTCTTTTTTCAAAGCTTGATGTAACTGAACCTACTCATGAGCTGTAATGAAGTCAACTGCATCGGAATTATATCGTGATCTGATGGTCAACACAATTAATCTTGTACTTTTAGATAGATGGGGAATATGCACATATTTAAGAAGAAACGAAGTAATATTTCTCTATTCAGTTTCGCGAGTCATCTAGATCTAATATTCATCTATTCATTTTTAAATAGATCAGGATGATACAAGTATTTAAGAAATGTTGTAATTCCTTATGAAGTTTTGGGGTTTTACTTTTCTGAAAATAAAAATGTCTTTTAGCCATAAAAAGACCGGAAGAAAATGTAATCAAAACTGAGACTCGAACCCACATCTCCAATGAAGAAATGAAATACGCTTTCGTTATTTTTGGATTTTACAGTGCGCCCTTATACATGAGTGGTCTGAAAAGTTTCCGACATTTCGTCATTTCTCGACATGCTTTCTGAAGATATCTGAAAATTTTCTGAAGATTTCTGAAAAATCTGGGGTCGGCAACTTTTCGGATATTTATCGTGTCAAATAATTACCTTTTTATCGTCATTAATACAAATATATTCAGGTATTTTTAATAGATATATCAACATATTTTCAACATATTTATCCTTTCCCCTACCATGGAAACGAATAACCGCGCGGAGATATCGGTTTCTAGACCGGGAATACCTCGGTGTAATCCAACTGTGGTTCGTAAAGGGCCCCGTGATTGACGTCAAAGCTCTTGTTCCAGTGCTCATATCTCAACGCTGTGACTCTGCTTTTTGGACCCCGAGGCGATTCCGCAGGGCACGCCGTATTCCACTCCGTGGGGTATGGGAGAGGTCCCATTCAGAGAGACCGTAATCCGTGTCAGTATATCGATCCATAGGATGGCATCATCTCTCGGAGTCCACGGATGTGAGTGGCCCTAAACAGAAAGCGTTGTTACGTGACGGAGAGTATAGGGAAGACTATAAATATCTGGGAATGTAACGCGTGAGGACATAATGGATGGCAGTAAAAAGCCCTCGCAAGATGACGAGGTCGAAGAAGTAGTTAACGGATATTTGGTTAGAATGATTCAAGAAAGCTTTTGTGGTGGACTCGATAATCATTTTGATATGTCAGGAAATTGCTTTCAACGAAGTAGATAAGGATATTTCCAGAATATTATTGACATAATTAACAATTTTTAATCTTCATTTTTTCAGATCATTGTAAAGACTGTAATCGTTAGTGGAAAATTTAACTATAATTTTCAGTGGTGCAGTCATTAATTCAAATCAATTTAAAATACAATTTTTAATCAGATTAAAAATATTCATTTTGAATCATTGCATTTTAAAACATCTCCCGAGCTTCCTGTTATTTGCATTTATTTTAATATTCACCATGATAATAGTACACTCAAAATGCATATGACATCGAGATCATAATTTTTTACTTTTTAAATTCAACTAACCGCAGTAATACATAGAATGGTTTCCACCATAAGTGAGAGGAAATATAATCACAATAAATCTCAATTACTACATTCACTGTATCAATAACTCTGTTCACTTCTTTATTGTTATCTCATGGTATATACTAAAGAAAATGAAGATCGTTTGCACATAAGGAGAATAATGGGTATTGGAAAACAAGAAGGATAAAAGAAAGAGAAAGCTAGAAAAGCGTTCATAGTGTGGTGGAGTAATTCGAAAATTAGCTTGAATGAGATAGGTTACATTTTTTGTGTACTTTTATCTCAAACAATGTCAATAAGTTTCCATAAGGATCATTTTTATTAAATACGTAGCATATCAGTATTACCCGATGAATAATATACTATATACATATCTTGAATAGCTTTTCTTTTTCATTTTTAATATCACTAATGAGCTCAAAATGATTATAGCTTCATTGATTAATTATGCCTCATAATATATTAATTTAATATATCTTATTCTAATTCCTCTTCGTTCTCGAACACATTAAGTTGTCGCACAGGATGTGCTTGTACAAATATTTTAAGTCTATTTATGCTCTCATTGGTATTTATGGTAAAATAATAAGAAAAATCATAAAATTGTAGACTTTAGAGTAATAATTGATAGCTTCGCGGTCTGCGGTTTAGATGCAGCGATTTCGTTGATTATAAAATTTCTGTGACCTCTTTCCAAGTAGGATGAAAATTTAATTCGGTGAGCGGATTCTTCGGATTTTCAAGGAACTGAATCTTTTTTAAGGTAACGATAATTTTCTCAGCGTTTTAACAAGTATGTTCATTAACGATACCTTACTCTTACATTTTGCCCCAAAATCCTAAAATAACATAAATGGAAGCATCTGCACATTTAATAAATGTTGAATGCTTCCTATTGTATATATCGGGCAATCAATAAGCTCTCTTTTAGCTGTACCATTGTGGTCTGAAAGATACATTTTGTTTTCAGAGTTTTGTTTTTCTCTGGCTCATCCTTGAGCCTACCAAAATTATCTTTATCGAAATCATTTCAAACAGGAAAATGAACTGCAGACTTTTTATTTTCCACAAGATATATTTTATCACACAATTTGTGTAATAAATATTTCTTGTGGAAAATACAAAGTCTGCTGTTCATTTTCATAAATGTCGTTCCACCAAGTAAAGTCAGTATATGTCGATTTCACTTCAAGCATCATTCGCTTTGCTTAAAAAATGATTTTAATGCCTCTTTTAAAACAATCGATGATTGATTCTGAATAATTCAAGCAACGCTACAGTAATTAAACAGACGCTTGATTGATGAAGAAGGTTGTTCGCCACCAAGTTTTCGTGTTTTAACCATTGCGCATATTTTTCATTTTCTTTCCGTGTAGCTTAATGAAAATGAATCAATCACGGAGACGATGGATTCGCTTTTAATTAAGGTCAGTTTTTGCGCATGGGGAAGAAGAAATTAACGTACACTATATGTGTCCTAAAAATTATCCCTGCTACCCAGTTAAATATAATAAAAATATTAATTTTTTATTCTTCTTCTCAGGATCTATTAAAAATGAAAAAAAAATTTAATGAAAGGAATAAAGGCATCTTTCAGATGACCAGTAACCTGATTTTTTACTGCCGATTCTTTATAACATTATACAAAAAAACCTTTAATACATAATATAGTTAATAAAATAAAAATTAAAGACCAAATGTAAAATAAAAATAATCTGATGTGGCCAACAAATGACTCTCTCCGTATTTATTGAAAACAGAAGCCTATGCCGGTAATATATAAATAACTCCAAAACAATGAGTGTTACAGGAAAATTTTTCATACAACATTTGTAGTAAAATACATTATCTATAATTTTGGTACATAATTGTATATACCTACACTGCATTCTGACAGAGATATGTATGAAAAACTTCCATTTTTGGATGAACAAAAACTTCCGGTTAACCGTTATTGGAGAATAACTCCTAAACAATCAGTGTTACGAAAAAATGTTTCATAAAAATGTTGTAGTAAAATATATTTTCTATAACTTTTGTATGTAAATGTATATACCTATATTGCATTCTGATAGAGATATGTATGAAAAACTTCCATTTCTGGATTAACAACAACTTCCGGTTAACCATTATTCAAGAATTACTCCTAAATAATCAGTGCTACGAAAAAATGTTTTATACAAAAGTTGTAGTAAATTAAATTATCTACAACTCTTGTTTATAATTGTATATACCTACATTGCATTCTTACAGAGATATTTAAGAAATGAAATTCTGTTCCGGATAAACTGTAGCTTTCGGTCAAGCGATATTCACCAAAAACTAATCAACTCTTGGCATTGTTAGGAAAATACTAAATATGAATTTTAAAAATGATCGGATAATTACTTTTTAAGATAGAGCGCCCACAAACTTTTTTACCACAGACAGACACACAGATAGAAATGTTCGGGAAAATAGCGAAAACGAGCTCTATGGGCCCCAAAATATCTATTTCCGTCGAAATCTGAAGTTCGAACTTTTTTGCGAACTCAATACTTTCTCTATAATAAGTATAGGGAGAAAGTAATAATATACTAATTTGAGAAGAAATCCTTTTACTGATTTAATACATTTCACTTCTTTAGCAGCAGTAATAATATAGGTTTACTGGCAAAAAATGAAATGGAACTTCAAATACTACATAGATAATGAAAATACATAAAAAAGAATCATCTTTAGAAATTCAATTTATTTAAATTGTTCAGACTATTAGTTGTATTAAATTCGGATAGCAAGTTTTCTTGGTGCGATTTAATTTTGACTGATTGAGGGAAACGTTCTCCATCATTCATAAGATGTGTTCGTTAAAGCTCAGTTAGAATAAAACTCATCCCCTGTAATGCTGCCAGAAAATCAAATTTTACAAATATTTTATTCACAAAATATATATAGATGTACTTTTGGACGGTTAATTAGCGAGATTCCATCAGCTGATTGGAGTAAACTTGAAGCGATGTAGATATAGCGAGGTGGGACAGAATTGGAATATCTATTAACGTCCCATCTAATTTGTATTTGGGAGGTGACTTCCCCATGCACTGCAATCACTGTAATTGAAATGGTGTACGCGCCTCAAAAGCATTTGCTAGTTCCTGCAGAATTGCGAGAGAATTTCCCAACGAAAATTTCTCATCTACAGATGCAGTCTGAGACATATTTAACAAGAGAATGCGTATTTTTGGGTTCTTCCTCTTGTATAGCATCGTGTTTGCTGAGAACTCGTATTCTGAGAAGATCGTGAGGAGACCTGGAAGTATTTTAAATTTCTTCATTGATTTCTCATTAAATATACAGAAATTCAAACTTCTTGTCGTATTTCTCGGCGGTTTCAAGGAGCACTCCTTATGATTGCGTATTTGTATAATCCATAAATGTTTAGAATTTCATATCATTGCTCTTTTCTGAAAAACACATTTTAAATCCACTATTATAACTTATATTCCAATTTTATTTACTGAATACTCGCTCATTTGCTGAAGCATTGTTTTCATCCACTGTTAACTATCGGTTGACCAAATATTTAATTTTACCTTTCATTACTGATGTAATTTTTCATTTTCAAGTCATTCTATCTTGCTTTTATGTTGAAGAGAGAAAATATTTTATATATAAGTATAATACACAGTGTATAATAAGTATAAAAATTGACTACCTTGACACAAGTGTAAGTATAGCAAGCTTAGTCTACCTTAAAAACATCTCCAATAATTCGCAAGAGAATGCGCGAAGAGGAAACTTGATATCTCTTTCCTTAACATTTATATGTTGGAAACACTACTTTTACCGCTCTTGTCTGCATTATGTATAATAACCTAATTTTTAATTCATATAATGTTAAATGTATGTTATACTATAAATAATGACTAATTACGTCATTTTTTGTTTATAGGGAGAAGTTAGCGAAAAATGTTTCTCAACGTCTCATCCTAGTAGGACATCAGTCTTAGTCTGACGGCGTAAGTATTGAAATTTTATTATTAAACTTATACTACTTGCGTTTTACTGTTTATCAAACTTGTAAGTTACTGAAGGAAAAAGAAATAATGTAATATTTAAGTCAAACATCTTCTACTAGATAGTTAATTTCCAGCAATTAGAATCTCGATAACGCAGTAACTTCTGCAAAACTGCAAATCTAGACTCAACTCAAACTTAAGAATAATTCTCATATCATGATATCAATTAATTGTTGATTTTATCACTGGAATATCATCCAAAAAATAAACTTAATAATCACCAAAGGTAGCAGGTTGGAGGTATATAATGACAAATTTATTAAATTTCCGGAAAGGATATTTTTTGGCAAGAAGCTCAGGGCATTGCCAGCAGATTCCAGTTATTTCATCAAATCAAAGCTATGTTAGCTAATGTAAGTTTAGTTACTTCGCTCAGATGCAAATTTATGCTTGTAGCATACCCTGTTAATTAAGTATATGTATGTCGTAAGGTAATTAGGTAAGGTAACGGTGGCAATATATTGTTCGAAATTATTGGATCCGTTAAATTTAAAAGAGATATGAAATTATTTTGGATTCGATTAAATACACTTTTTCTAACCTATTTGAGTGTCTAAACCTCGTATGAAAGCGATTTTTATTAAGGTAATTCTTATTTTTTTCTCGTATATTTTCCTATGGATAAACTGTCAAAATGGTTCTGCTCATTTCTGTTCGAGAGACTTCGGCTCGTTAAAAGTTTAATTCTTTAATATTGATCTTCAGAATGTTTTCGCAAACAAAAAAATGCAGGAACGGAGAAGTATTTTCATTTTTTAATTTGTCTCAGAAAACGCTCATCTTTGCTTATTTGTCGCCGTTGGCTGGAATCAGCCCAATTTTCCACCAATTACCGATACATTCACAGCTCTTTCCGAAGTCTTCCTTTCGAGGGAATAAGCGAAGCCCTCCCAAGAATTCTTCCGGAGCAGTTTCTTTCGCATAATTTTCATAATCCAGAAAAAAGCTCGAGAACGCGAGAAAATATTGCGTCATCAACGCCGGGAAGCGGGATCAGGGAGAAGAAGTTACCGGAAGTTATCGGACGAAGAAAAAAGAGGTGAAGTTTTTCGCTCTTCATTTTTTTCATTTTTGAACGCCGACGACCTCCGCTTTATATTTGTGATTAATTATAATAATTTTTGGTCCAAGGAAATTCTTTAGAATTTTACATTTCTCTTGCTTGGCGTATTCGCGATAAAAATCAAGTTCAGAAACTTTTTGAACGTAATAGTAAGAAATATGCATAGGATTAATCATTGTCATTAATTGTATTGCAATCGGTTAAAACCGCATACAAAAAATCACTAAACACAGTACAAATCATACGTCTTATTACATTAACCGCATAAAAATTTAACAAACATTACTCAACAATCAAAAACGCTGCACTACATTACATGTTATTACAATAATACAAATACAATAAATACATTTACAATAATTTTTATTGAATTTTACATCATAAGCTATATAATAATGACAAAGGACTTTATTCATGGTGAGATTGAGGCTATAAAGTCTCATCTTATATCAAATCATTCGTCATATTAATAAAAAATAGAGATAGCTTGACTAAAAGTACACAAAAGAATACTACTTTGTGGATCTAAAAACCTGATTTTAAAGCTTAGGAAAATATTTCCGCTGTAGTAAAACACCTCCAAGAATGGGTGGGAAAAACCTGCTACAGGACAACTAAATTTAGTGATGAAATCAGATTAAATGAATTGTAAAAGACAAGAAGGCAAATCAATAATATCATACAAAAACATATAAGCAAGTCACCTAACGTGAATTACATATTGCTTTTATTTCATCTACACTATAAAATGACTTGTATAGGTTACTTACACTTACATATTTTTTTGGGTCTTTTAGAAAATAATTTACCACACTTAACATTCTTTAATAAGCCGAAAGGCACGTTTGCATAAGTTTTCGGTGTTCAAAAACTAGGCAGTAGCCCACCCCTCCGCAATATTATTTTCTGCTGTTTCCCAGGAGAGTACAAAACTGGATTAGAACATCCTAATGGATGGAGACGCTGCCTTCAATATTTATAAAGGGTTGAATCGACTCCCAGAGCAATCCCTCTTCCTAAAAAAAGGAACGGGCGCAACTTCTCCCTCGATGCCGTTTATTCCCACCCGTTCACTCCCGCAAAGTTTGTTTCCCTTTTTAATTATTCCGCTTTTACTATTCCGTAAACACCATAACTTTAAAATCGGTCGCCAGTACGTCTGGCTTAAGAGTTTGGCTTTAAATCACCCCTTCACTGTCGGTGGGAAAGCCTTGCAATCCTTTTCTCAAGCATTTATGTCTGGCTTAATGGTGGCGTAAATGCAAATAGATCTTCCGCGACTGTTAACTAAATACTTTGACGGAAAGTAAACCCTGGTCAAATCTGAAAGTTGTTTGTCGCAAAACTTTCCATATGAATTCAATCATCAAAGTTGGAATGTCATACTATTCCAGCTTATGGCTCACGCATGAAATTTTATAGCAAAAGGAGTTTTCTCGAAAAAAACACAATGGTTTGGTCAACCACAAAGTTTCCCTATCTGAAAGTGAATAAAAACTCCATTTTTATTAATGAAAGATATCTGAAGTTAACCGCTGTGTTCTTCTTGTCGTTCAGGACTTTACAACTAACGAATAAAAAAAGATGACACTCATCGTTTATTATCTAAGTTAAAATAAATCTCATTCCTTTCTCTTTTTTATAAGTAATATCCACTACGGCATTTAATTAAAAACAGAATTACATAGATATTTAAGGAAATAATATTCATGATAAATTACCTGTTTATAAACACGATAATAATTCTCGCAACAGTGGTAGCAACTCCAGATCGTCAATCACTTTCCGGTCTATCGGTCATTCAGTTCAACATCTAAAACTACAATATTACGTGAGCTTTTTTTAGTTGTCAGTTTGGTTCACTTTAAGAGTTGATTAATTTAATTTCCAATATTATACACTCTTATTGTATTCGATGATGCCCTATTTCTTTCGATTAACAAAATATACTTCTCAAAACTTAAAAATCCAAGTTCGAAGACTGTCTTTAATTTAAAACTTAATAGAGAGTTTATATAGTATTCATCCCCATTTAATTACACATTAAAAATCAAATCAGCAAAATAGATGCTGATGATGAAGCACTGTTAGTAAATGTTTGTACAAATAGATATTAATGTAAATAACACTCATTTAAGTGAAACACTCGGAAGCCGTAACTTTATGGAATTCCGACCTAACTAAAAATCGTTAAATTAAACCTTTGTTTTTTAACAATATTTGCTTATGTAATATATCTTCTGTAACCTTTAGTAAATGATATCCATGAGTTATATTTATGGAAGTAAACACTATCTAAACTAATCTATAGAGGCAGCCCTTGCTATGTGGAACTCCATCACAGGTAAAATAAATTAACTACGTAAAAATTCCACTTGAGAACATTTCATTTAAACTACCGGTTTCGAACAGAGTTAGTTCATATTCCCTGATATGAAATGAACTATGAAGTGGAAGATGAACTAACTCTGTTAGAAACTAGTCGTTTTAATAAATTTTCTCAAGTGGAATTTTTACATCGTGAATTTCCTTTACCAAGATTGGTAACGTTACATGTTCATTTCCATTCCTCGAGATGAGCACATTAATAGTATGGATTCCATCCTTCCCATTCCAATGCTTTACGCATCTCTGATTCTCGATGTGGAGTATGGACTAACTAATCTTTCAATCTCGGCAATCGTCACTGAGATAACGCACGTTCTGCACTACCAGCCATTTATTTTGTACGCCGCTACACAAATACCGAACTACTCAATCCGAGGTCGGGAAAGCTTGCTTCCTACACCATTAAATTCCACCTCCTTCCTCACATCTGCAGGATCGTTACAGATGTCGGAAAACTTTTTCCACTTCCGAGACACGTGCAAAGCTGGGAGTTCTTAAGAAAGCCTCGGCGACACGCAAAGCTACTTTGGAAGTTGGCGATATCGTAAACACAGGAGACGGAAGTATATTAGTTCATTAAATTACACGACTTAATTATGGCGTACATTTCTTGAGATAACCGTGAATTATTCCTTTTAAGTTCAAAATTTCATTCTGATATCACGAAAGTTATAAATAGACCAAAGGGGTGAGGTATTTTGTTCCTAAAGCGATAAAAGTTCGCTAATGTCACTTCAGTAATATTTAAATAGCAGAAATCATAATGTTTACCTTATTTTCCAACTGGCAAAAGTTTTTTCTTCTGTTTCATATCAAAAAAATATATCAGAAAGTAAAGGCTTTCTGTAAAAATCCGTTTCCTTGGGCTTTATGGTGCGCTCATCGTTGCGTTCAGTTACATCTTTGTTTACCTTAATTCAGAGCTACTTTTTTAATGTTGTAAAGAAAGATTCTAGAGTAAAATAATTTTTTTTAGGGTAGAAAGTTTTCTAAAACACCCGATAATTCCATTGGTGTTATTTATTCCTTCTTTAAAAAATATTTGTCAGAAATTGAGATTAGCTGGTAATTTCTACTACTAATAGTATTACTGAAATAAACAATAATTACTACCAGTTGACTTTGAATTGCTTATAAAGGTGTAAATAGCTTGATTAACCTTTTTTTACTGTGGATATGTTCAAGTAATAGATAAAAATAATCTCACAAAAGTCAAACGAAAAGAGAAATTGATTCGCATTGCCCAAATTTTACATATTATTTTTTCATATTTTCTTGTTTCTGTGTTTGATCAATGTCATCTATTTGTATGCTCCTCATCTTTGTTTATCCTCATATTTTTGTTCCTACATCTGGATTAAAAACTTGTAGAGAACAGCACCTTTTCCACATGTTATTAGCTTTAAGCCAGAAGTTGCTTTATCATTTTGCTTTTTATTTTGCTTTCTGAGAATCGGGTATTAGTTAATTTAATCTACTTAATGTGGCAGGATGATATAAAGAGTAATTTTCTATGGAAATAAGGATTACCCTCTTATACCTTTAGTATGAATATATTGTATTGGACCACGCCGAGAAATGTCATATTCGGAATTTAAAAGAAGTACAGTGAAAGGCGATACGATTTGTAGAGAATTGCTAAGATAAAACAGCGAGTGTTGCTCAGATCTTACAGGACGCGGGATGGTAATCATTAGAAGATAGAAGACTAATTCATAGGTTAAATTTATTAAATAAGGTCAGAGAAATTACGTTCTTAGATGATGTAACCGGTATAATGCACCCCCCTGTTATATATAACACGCGAAAGCAATCAATTTGGGAAAAGAGTCAAGGTGCCTGCACCCCCTGCCACACACCAAAAGGCGGCTTGCAGGGTTCTTGACATAGACTTAGAAAATATTACAAAATATCACTGGGAACCACTTTCACTACAATAATTACCGTATAGTATCGAAATGACACCCAGCAGTTGGTACTTTTCTCAAAGTGCCGCATTTCCGAAATGCTAAGCCCGTAATTACATCTGATGGGAAGGACTTCTCCAGTCTTGCGACTAGAGAAAGTCGAGAACGGAATTACGACGTAATCGAAGGAGGTTGCTGCGGCAACCGCAAACTGGAAGTTGGAACGTGTTTAGCAGAAGATTCAATTATTCATTGCCTCTGCGCAACGCAAAACGAGCTCATTTTGGCAGCGACAAAAGAAAGTTTCGATAGAATTTTGGCGGCCCTAGAGAGACCTTGCGGGAGGTCACTTATGCGTAGTTCCGTTATCTGCCGGCAGGTGCGCCCTTTCTCCACCTAATGAAAATGCGTGAGGGTTCCTTTTACTGCCTTCAACACCTGCTGCGGTAGATTTAGACTATTTTTTCCCGTTCCAAATTACATTAGGAATAGTGCACGTTACTCCGTATGGGAAGGATGAAAGGAGTAGCGATACTATTTCGGTGTGCACGAGAGCGGTTCACGAATACGTGACGGGGTTGACAATAGAGTATGGTATCAGCGCAATCTACCTCTTTCCGAATTCACGCCAAGAGATGCGGTTTTTCAGCGAATGTGGGATGAAATTCCGTGTTATTCGCCGCTGGAGCTATTTTATTTTGCGAGCGTATCGCATTCCTTTATTTCTGGCCTGCAGCGAACGGTTCTCGCGTGCTTTTTTATTTACTCCCGAGCGCTGTCTATCTCAGTAAGTTTCCCTTAACATTTTCTGCCGTGTCTCACTAATGGATGAGGAGTTCCATTTTTTTGGTTGCTACTTATGTGGGTCTTGCATACCTTTCAGATGCTTGTGGCGCAATTGGTGTGACCTAATTGCAGGTGAATGATTACCGACTACGCTAACTTCCATCGGTGAACACGGTATTTACTTAAAGGAGGACGGTCGTAGCAATTTTAGCAACCCAGTTTCGTAATTTTAATTGTACTGTTTATGAAACATTTCTATGAACTACAGGGTACAAAATTTAAAGGAAAATAGTTATAAAGCCAATATGTGTAACAATTCCTGTTTATTAATGAATTACTAAAGATTATGTATATAAGCATTACATAATTTAAAACTAATACGGTTGTGTTCATAATTTTAATTGACTATGAAAGAAGCATTATAAGTTTTCGAACTGTAAGGCAAAATATTTTTTAAAGGGAAATAGTTGAAAAGTCAATGAGGTGATGAGAAATGCTGCAAATTATCTAGATGAAGTCCGAACATATATTTGCCGTTTAGCTGTTAGAGAGTTGGAGAACTAAGAGAATTGACAGTAAGCCAGAAATGAAACAAACAATCTTTATTTTACAATTTGAGTAGAAAATAAAATGATAAAAATAGGTACGATTATCCAAAAGGCTTTGTGACCTAGATTCTCAGAAATATGCAGAAATCGCAATAACAAAGTTTATCAATTCATAAGGCATAATTTCTATTCTGAATATGTTATGTTAATTATGTTATGCTAAATACTAACGTATTCGCCAAAATTTGTCTAGCTTCCTAAATTCTGTATTTTCTTTGCTTCAAAATCAGGCATTACCTTAGAAATAACATTAGGTCTATTTTTGTATTAATTATTTTTTTAAAATCCTACTCTAGCTTAAAAATTCGCAAGGAAACATTAATCCTTATTGGAACATAAATATAAACATAGTTATAATTCAAAATAAATAAATCAGTACATGAGATTCTTCTAATATCCAATAAGGATTTATATGTATCAGTTTTATAATGACCATAAACAGGGTCATGAGAGTGACTTGAAAAAGGATTCACAAAATTATACTTGGCATAACAATGCGAAATGTAACTAACACTGTGTGAAATAATCATTTTTATTCAAAATTTTCATTAGTTTAATGAATTTTGAGATAGAAATTATTTGACTACTGCAGCTTAAATGACATTCTTCTCGGAATACATTTTTCCACGCCACATTTCCACGTTACAGTTCGTGGAATTGAAAATAAATTGGAATACATTGAAAATCAAAGGGAATTAAAATACCAAATTCGGCGTCTGCCTCAAATATCTGGGAGTAATTGTATTATTTTTATTTAATTTTTTAGCAACTTTTTCCACTTTAAGATCTTCCGCAAGAAAATGCACATACTCCTAAATTCCGTTAGTTGTTAAATTTTTGTCCTCATTCCTTCTGATTAGTTCACACTCAGATATACAAGGACGGAAAATTTTAAGAAAGTAGTTCATGATCGTGAAAAATCAACATTCCAAGGTTAGGGCGAAAATAACTTTCGGTCCTTATCGTGTGATCCGCGAGAGTGCCGTATAAATCCCCGCCGATGATCACAGGGTCGTTCGCCGTAACTGGAATGCTCCGAACACAAATGGAATTTTTTACGGCTCCTTTGTTTTTGGGGAAACCAATTGCCTATCCGGGATCATCGAGTCGTAAAATTTTCGTCACGTTTTATGATCTCGAATTTGATTGCAATTCCCGTGAAGTTGAGGTCAGAATTCTTTTCCCACCTCTCTTTCCTCTTGGTGCAACTCCGCGGGCCTACCTTTCTCCTTGCAGGGGGTGATTTTTTCACTCCTATTTCTTGCACGTTTCTTTTTAAGAAAATTTATTGCATTTACCTCATTCTAGAGCATCTTCTTAGCCAAATTAATGCACGAGGGACAGGCGGACATTTATTTTACATAAATCTAAAGTGACACATGCACTCAATTAAATTTGTGTCACTTTATTCGCATTTATTACATTTGTAGGATATTTCAGACATTATTATGGCTACGGTTTGGTATTTGGCATTTATGTTACGGCTTTACGTGGTTGTTTACACTAAAAATCTCATGGTTTGATTCAGTTTAAAAAATAAGTTCAACAAACTAATCAAAGAAGATAAAAAATGAAATAAATTGAGTTTTTCTACAAATATCCCTTATTTTGCTCACTTTTCCTTCTAGATCCACATTCCATAATCTTTTTGCTATAATTATCGTACTGAGTAAGAAGATATACAGGGAAACCAAGTAATCTTAACTCCTTTAAGATCTGATCTAATCTGATCATTCAACAACTTTTCCGTCCCATAATCATAATATTTTTCATACAAATCTATTCGTACAGTTGAATCATTTACAAATTAAACCTATCCAGATTATTCTGGTATGAACTAATGACAAACAACTTACTAACGGCAAAACGTTAAAAAATATGTTTCATTAAAAGCAATAAAATTCCATTCTTGTTATGCTATGTTAAGTTTTTCATATAAAACATTTAATTTACATATTATATCGTTTTGAATGTTTTTTTGAGATTTTTAAAAAGATATTTGAAAATTAATATCAGTTCATCTTATAATCAGCACTCCTCTTGATGTCTAAACAATTTCAAATGCATTGATTTTTTTCAGTAGTAATAACAAACCTTTTAGCAGGATAGATTTTAAATCTCTTCAACTTAATAATTATTTTTACAATGAGGGTATTATTTAAAAATTATAGCGAGGAAGTGTAGCTGAAGAAATAAAGCCGATCTTTACACAACCATTTAAATAGAAACTTTCAATCTACCCATCAAGTCCTTATCTTAATACATTTCTCATTTAGCAATGATTTTCATTTATTATTAGCTTATTCATAAATTATTGTAGCTTACCTTGCAAATGTTTAACATTTGGGTAATCTATCGCTGGAACTTTAATTTATTCACCTTTGCAATCCAACTACTTAACAAAGCGAATGTAGAATATATCATCGGATACTCACTCAATATCGTAAGGAAGGTTTTGTCTGCAATGATATTTTGCATCCCCACCATTCGGCGTTGGGAGGGTAATAGTAGTCGTGGTAGTTTTTCATGAAATAACTTCTTTAAGCTTAGATAAGATACTTGAATATCCTTTCCTAAAGGATGCGAAGTTTAATCCCGCGGAAAAATCGACGTCATGACATTCCCTTTAAAAATCAACCTTCCTTCTGTTTACCCGATAGAATTTTCAAAAGATATTCAGAAAGAGACTCACAAAGAAACTAGGGCGTTCACATTTCTCTCCGAGGAGGGAATCCCCCAAAAAACTCACTCATTTCACGCATTGACCTCTTCCCCGCCTCGGACAACGAAACCCCGTTCTCCGCTCAAATAAATATCTGGCGACGGAAATAAAAATTAAAACAAA
Organism: Sympetrum striolatum; assembly: GCA_947579665.1. Classification (NCBI taxonomy): domain Eukaryota; kingdom Metazoa; phylum Arthropoda; class Insecta; order Odonata; family Libellulidae; genus Sympetrum; species Sympetrum striolatum. Next base: position 30,368,018 of record OX388346.1, read on the forward strand.
GGAAGCTTTTTTGTCTCTCGCAGCTTCTTTCTGCGATACTCTCACGGATGAGTTGGCAGTGAGGTCGCCTTTGAAAAAACGGGATCTTTCAACCCACCCTCTCATCCCTAATTCTCTCTTTAGCTCGCTCACTTTTTCCACTTCCTCCTCTCCCTTTTCCCTTTCTCCCCTTGTCTCCTGTAGTAACACACTGTCCCTCCACCAACTTCCTCTTCATTTTCATTCTTTAACTTCAATTCCGTCAAGCTGAGGTTCTATGCGATAAATAGAGCTCTCTCAAGAAGGAGAAGCAAGACGTCCTATTTTTCTACACAGTTTATTAGCGATCTCTCTTACTGCCTGAGTAGCGCCATCAGGCTGCGCAAAAGGTAAAAATAACACAGTTGAATTAATAATAATAATGAAAAGAGAAGTAAATATCAAGACCTGAGAAAAGGAAATAATAAGAATCTGATGTATGAAACAAGTTGAAATAGCGCACACAATTTTATCAGTCACCTTTATAATCTAGAAGAAACTCTTCAATAGTTTACATAATTTAAACCGTAATATATTCGTTAAATTTCAATAAGATAGTTATCATATCAAGTTGCCACACAGTTACAGTTTTTTATATATGAAAGTAACTATTAAAACTATATAAAACTGTATAACTATTTAAAACCAAAATAATTATCCCCGATAGTATGTACACTCCTGGCCAAAATTAACGCAGCACCTTCCTAGCGATCCTTATGGCCGGTGCTGCGTTAATTTTGGCCAGGAGTGTACATGGTGCTTATACCCGTACCTCTGAATGATTTGCAATGAGGAAGAAAAAAATAAAAATACAAAAAAATGCTTTATTTAATGGCGGGATTGAGACTTACCGGTCACATCTTATATCTAAACGTATTCCATTAAGTATTTCGAGAAGATTCTTTTAGGAGTAACACACTGTCCTTCCACCTACTTCCTCTTCATTTTCATTCTTCAATTTCAATTCCCACAAGGTGATGTTTTATACAATAAATAGTGCTTTTACAAGAAACAAAGATTTCTTATTTTTCCACACAGTTAACTTGCAGGCGACTGGTTTCACCTCCGGAGTAATATCAATGGACATGGAATTTATAGAGTAGATAGTGGAATAATAAACAAATTGAATTGAAAATTAAATACAAATACCTTACAGATTTATAACTATTTTTCTGGTGTGCAAATCAAGGTAAAGTAGCACCTATAATTTTGTAAAGCACCGGATCCGTTCCTCATCCCCCTGTAACCGTCCCCTCCACTTCTATTCCACTACCATATACACCGTACTTGGTGTGTAATGATAACTTTTGAAATATTGTATGATTGTTGTAAATTTTGTAATTATATGTATAACATACCACCTATGGGAGGTTTTGGGGTTTTTTCCTTCCAACTAGGGTGAATACCAGGCAGATTATGTAATTTTCCCTCCCCCCACAGGAATGACTACTACCTGGCCTGTGCCTATTTGAAGTCCTTGAGAGTAAATAAATATTAATAAGCAAAACGGCTCACCATAGTCTTTCTTCACCTTCTTGCAATGGAATTTTATGAAGTTACGATTTTATTCGTGGTTCTTGTAGCTAAATACATCAATTGAAATATTAGATACACTTTAATCTAGTGGAATAATTATTTTATTTTACAGTAAGTTAGAGTTATACACTTTTACAGTTAACAGATTCCACATAAAAACACCATACACGAGATACGACCTAGTTCAGCGCACTTTGGCCATCGTGAGGTTTAATCTCCTCCTCCATAAGCTGTTAGAAAAATTTGAACAGTTTGAGATACAATTTGAGCATCAAATGCATGCTGATGCCATACTGGGTTAGAATGGTCACCACATGCGACAGACACCTGTCATGGAAAACAAACTGTGTGTCTAAGGGTTTCTCCTTCTAATAGGCTTTAAGTATTTAAAATAATTTTAAATTCATAATTATCTGATGAATTTACTTGGGCAATCTACATTTTAGTTACGTTATCTATCTTCTTCTTCTTCTGGTATTCTGCCTGTCAGCAGGTCCCATACATCACAACTGTTTCCACTTAATCCTGTCCCGGGCCTCTTCTTTGTTTTGTCTTTTTGTATAATCTCTCTTCACTTCATCTATTAACTTTAGCTTTCTCCTTCTTCTTCTTTTTCTCCTTCCACCGTTCCTTCAATGGCTGTAGTTAGAATCCCCTTCCCTCTTCCAAAATCGTTATCTATATTTTCCTAAAATTACTGGTTTTGCTAAATTCGTCCCCAGAAAATGTAAATTAAATATTATCTGAAATACTTAACAAAACTGCTAGTGTATTGTTCATTTAGCAGTGTAAATTTTAACAATTTTTATTTCGCTTATTTTTTCTAAATTATTTGATCCTCCACCTTTACCTGAACCCTTCCTCTCTTATTCTTCCTGATTCTGTCTGTCACACTCTGCCTTCCTCTTTGTGTTTTAATTTGACTCTCACGTCTTCCTTTTCCCTCACTCACTCCTTATTTCTTTTCATATCCCTCTTCCTCATCTCCCAAATCTCATACACTCTCTTTAAGTTTCAAATTAATTAAGATGTCTCTCTCCTCAATTAAGAAATTCTCTGCCCACGTTCTATTCGTATCTTAAAGTCGAAGTAATGAGAAAAAGGCTCCCTCCTTGTTCCCTGAAATTGAGCTTCTAAATGCGTATCTTTTGTTAACAATCCAACAATATCCATGCTTAGATTTAAATATAAGAATTTGGATAAATACAGGCTTAATGATCAAATTGATAACGAATTATTAAATTTTACTTGTCTATTATGACCAAAATCGTCAATTTCTATCTTATTGTACACATTTCTGAAAAATGTATAGATTAAATGTGATATTTAGTGGAATACATCTGATTTCCACACAAAGAACACTAAACAGGAATTTTTCCGTAATTTTAGTTTTCAAATATAAATTAGCGGAAAATAATGATTTTTGTTTCCTTTTCCTTCTTAAAAATTTGAGCATTGAGTATATGTACCATGATTCTTGGATTAGCCAGGTAACATTTAAAGATAAAGAGATAATATATTCTCAACCGTTGAAGTTCTCAACCGTTATTATATCAGATCATCAAACAAATTATGCTGTTTCATGTATGAAATGCAATATGTAATTCTCCTTATATACATTACCTCTTTCTGGTATCTTAATATAAGTACTTTATCAAAGTTTTTCTCATTTAAAGAAAATTAATCAACGATGGTGATATTATGAATATATTCCGGCGTTTTTCGGATAGAAATTTTCATGTTTGATTCAATGACGTATGGACATTGTCAAATTTTGTTTTCATTAAAATACTTTTTCTTACAGTCAAACTAATGAGATAAAGCACCCTCCTCGCTTGTGCGCAGAAATTGAGCGTCTAAATGCGTCTCTAACGCTTCTAATCCAGCAATCTCCGTACTTATATTTAAGTTTCAGAATCGTATATTCTCTCTTGCCAACTTCGATTCAGAGCGATGCTTTTATATTCGTCCCCTATAAGGCTTCGGCTCTGCATAGCTTAGTCTATTCATGCCTCGGTAACAAAGGGATTTTCTCCTTCTTTAAACGTAGAGAATGGCACACTTTTTTTGCAGGGATCTGGCAGAGGCACTAGGTCGCAAAATGATGCATTTTTCCTCTCCATCATTCTCAGGCCAAAGATGAAAATGGGGATTTTTGGGCCCAATAGGAATTTGAGGGTGAACCTCCACCAGAACATTGAATCGTTCCGAAGGTCACTTTTGTATCTTGACTCAGCCGCGTTGTATAGGTGGCAATTGATCGCTTGCTTATTCTATGAAACTTATTCCGAGGTTTCCCTCCTCTCTTATAGTCTATAGCTGGGCTCTCCGTTTCTCATCTAAATCATCTTCTTTAAGTGATTATAATATCTTAAGAATATTTTACTACATCTAGTGCTTTCTTAACTGAATAAAACTTCCACTACTTAACCAATGGTACCAAGTCTTGATTGGATACATCCGTTATATTAAGGTTATCAAATCCCATTTTCTGGGTGTGTTTTCGAGATTAACTTCTACCAGTTTCTCTTAACTAGTGACTCTATTAAACTAGTAACTCAACATCTAGTGAGTAGATTTATTATGTAGAAAACGCTGCGTAATTAAGCATACGAGAAAAATGTGCATTGAAACTCCATGTATCCATACTTGACAACTACACCCTGGACTTCCTATACCTGACTTGATGAAATTTCAAATTTTTATTCTAATTCACATAATAATGAGGCTTAAGAATAAGTTTTATTAATTTTGTGTAGGATATTGCTAAAAAAGTTTTCATCCATTATTTAATCAGTTAACTAAGCATAATGTGTAGTTTATATTTTAATGCAAAAATATTATCCTGTACTTAATACCATACACTACCAGCTGTTTTTCGCCAACGTTTAATTATTTTTGTATTATCTATGTATCAATTTAACCTATGGGACAGTTTTATCATCCACTCAGTAGATATAAAGACGTAATAATTTTGCTAAAGTTTTCACAAAACGAGTTAAAACTGTTGTTATTTAAGCAATAATATTACATAGAAAATATAGAGTTGTAATGATATGTCTGAGTACTCATACGTATAATGAATTCAGTTATCTTTATTATGGTAAATACTTTTCAGATCATCTAATAAAAAACAACGTTCTGAAATGAAAAGCAGCAATTGATCATTAATATGGCTTATTTCCTATTCTTATACTAACTGATATTTTACATTACGAGTGAAATGGCATCAAATATTGTCCTGAGGATACAAACGTTTTTTAATCTCAGCACCAAATTTGATAATGATACCAAACAGTTTTTTCATCCGTAATTTAAGTCGATAGGTACGCATAATATGTTGTTTCGTGATTGAGATACGAAACATAAATAATCTTATACATAACACCGTAGATAATAACATGATTTTACCGACACTTAATTATTCTTTATTTCACATATAGAAATTCAACGTGAGTGTTTATTTCCATTCACCCAGTAAATATGAAAACGTAATAATTTTGCCGTAAACAAGTTGCAAGTTTTGTGTTTTAAACAATACTATTTAATGTAAAATATGAAGTTGTAACGATAAATAAAAGTACGCATATATAGTTGTATTGACAAGTTTTCTTTATGCTAAAAAATAATTTCAAGCATCTAATAAAATAAAATACTGAAATTATAAGCCACAGATGGTAGGGGAATGTGGGTAATTTTGAACCATTAGTCTGATCTGTCATTATCTGATATTCGATCTATACGAGACTTCTGCCATCGTATTTTTTCAGCTTCATCTCATTTTTTCATTTGCAGTCGAACCGATGAGACGTATTTTGTGCTATCTGCGATAATCAAGTGATTTTTGAGATTCCAAAAGTGTTTTTGTGTTTTAAAAAGTACATTGGTTTTTCAACATTTTTGCGTAAAACCAACCAGGTAAATATCTTAAAAATCATTGTGTGTGAATATTATTTACACTAAAAAAATGTTTTGCATGAAATTAGGTTCTGTAACTCTAGGGCGGCTATTTTGTAGAACATAGCTTGCGGGGAATGTCGAACTACTTTTTGTGGGGAATATCGAACCACTTAGTTTTTGATATTTGTAAAGTAGATAATGTATTTTTTATACTCCTTAGTGGTTTTTCATGCGAAATCACAATAAATTATCGACCAAAAACTAGTTATGGGTAGTTTTTCAAACTATTTTTGATTTTTTTGTAATTTAACGTCAATATGCCGCGTTACGTTGCGAAACATGATCGATCGGATAATCTCCAAGAATATTTAGCGGCCATAAAGGAGATTAAAATCGACAAGAAATCGTCACGAACTGAAACTGAACACGAACGAAATTCGTGATTCAGTAACACCAAAGAAGCAGCAGCAAGAGCCATCAACTACTGATGAAGACGTGAATGATTATTCCTGCATCATTTGCGGCAAAAAATTGACAAAGAGGCAGAACCGAAACAACACGATTCATTGCAACAAGTGCGATCGAGCTGCTCACTTGCGATGTGTGCACATGACTAGGGGCTATTTTACATGCAAAAACTGCGACTCCGAATAAACAACATCGATTTTTCTCTATATTTTTCATTAAAATCTTATGTTTTTTCTTTACGAAGTCATAAATGAACGTTTTACACAAACATTTGTTCAAATTTTCTCAATTTGCAAAATAGTTCAACATTCCCCAGGATTTTTTAAAATGACAAAATCGAATATTTTTGTATAATCCTTCGAACTTTGAAATGAATTCGAATTTTCAAATTCTGCAGCTCCCAAAACGTGGTATTTTGCTTCTAGTTTAACCTCCATTTCTCAAATTTTGAAAAATTACGATTTTCGGGTGAGTTATGAGTCAAAATCAAAGCGTGGTTCGACATTCCCCACATTCCCCTAATGTGTATGATGATTAGCATTGTTTATTTCTTAACTTTATCCTATGTGATATTTTACATAATTATGTAACATCTTATCCATTTGTTAACATGAGAAAGCAATGTAGCAATTGGCTCTGCATCGAAAAGAAAAATCTTCAAAAATCTTAAAAAATTAAAAAGCACAAATGATAACTATTATGCCTTCTTTTGTATTCGAAGTTTGTGATATTTTAAATTATGAGTGAAACGTCATCCAACATTATCCTAATAATACAAACGTTGAGTAAAATATGCATCTAACTCGATTATCATACTAAACAGTTGAAAAAACAGCACAAATTTTCAACTCTGAATTCGAAATAAAAGGAAACCTCAGGGCACTATCCACATTATAACTTTATCATCACCATGATTACCACCGCTCGCTTCTTATACATGGGTCTGCATTCGCGTAATTCAAGAGTCGTTAATAGCAGTCGTAGATTCCGTGCGATTTACTCCAGAGCCGGCACTAGTCGGAGGAAATTAAACCGTCGAAAATAATCAGAGGCGGGATTAAAGCCTTCCTTTATGTCTCAGCATCCATGCTCCAGATTCTCCCTCATTTAATCCCGTTAGCCGTGGAGATAATCGGCCGATCCCAATGAAACCCGCTCTCTTGAAAAGATCCCAGTCGAAAGAGGCCAATGGAAATATTTTTATTTAATCTTGAAGGGTCTATTCAATTACGAGGCTCGTAATGAACGCCGGAGGAAGTCATTAGTCTATATATACCTCGCAGGTGCTTCGACCGAGAAAACGTGTGGGATGACGGAGTCGGACGTTGATGACTGCGAGTCGTGGATGGGCGGTTCGGCGTGATTTAGCGGTATCCTTAATGTCCTCAGGCACTTCAGAGGGGAACGAGAATAAATATCTGGGTAAAGGTGTTTAATATGGATGGTAGGAGTGTGATTCAAGACTCATGGACTAACGGTTTCGCGTATCATTCCGAATTTATGGATATCCCTTAGAGTTTGCGCGTCGCTATAAATGTCTAGGGAGGTAGACTTAGGTAGTAGTTTATCCAAAAGAAAACGTACGTATTTATAACGAAACGATGACATGTTTTTTCATATTTATAACGTATTCATTACATATTTATAACCTATTTAGAACAAATTTATTTATTCAAAAAATTTGTACAGTGTGATGAATGTCAGGCTCCGGCACTTAAAATCAAAAAGAAGTGAAAAAAAATAATTTTCATGCAAACTCAAAAAATCAACAACATATATTATAATTTTTTTAATGTCATGTATTGTATCGTTTTACGAATTACAGCCTATTGTTATAGATTATATTCTTAGCATCTACTCTAAATCATTACAGAATATTTAGATACATCTTATATATTTAGCCAACATTTACCTTTTATATTAATAAAAATTTATTCTATTTATTTTCCTCTTCCGTCAAGCAACCATTCATATATTTACGAAGATTTTCAGATTCAAAAGTTATTATTGTCTACAACATACCAAGCAGAATGTTGAGGAACTTGTTAATTTGTCATCCATCATTGCTTTCCATTATCTAAAATACAATACAGCATTTAAATGTCAATTAAATGCAATAATATTAATTGAATAAAGTAACATCTCTCCTTATGCCCATTTATTTGTTCTCGGTAAGGGCTTGAAGACCAATTCTGGTCTAATTCATCACATATTAATGCATATATCTAACACATTTTACAACATATTTATATAATACTAGCTGAAGTGCCCGTTGATTCTCAACGGGAAAAAATTAAAATTAATAAATACTTTTGTTACAGGCTTGATCGTAACACGTCTCATAATTTTAGGTAGATAGCAAATGCCAGGCTATCATCATTTCCAAACCAATAAACAAACAAAATAAAGTAAGAATAAAATCTGCAAAGTAACCTAAATATTAGAATGAACAATTCTTCGATGAACATTTGTTTAAGGATTATAAAAAGTATATTCGAAGATAGCATTAGGATAAGCAGCATCACGTTTAAGGAGACATTTTCAGAAAGGGAAAAATTAGATATCGGAAACAATGATCAAACACAACCAAAATGTATTTTATATCACTCTGAAACAACCGAGATTAAACACCGATAACAGAATGATAGTAAATGTATAAGAATTGGAAGCACTTAAAAAAATACAATGAATAACTTTTTTTATTCTGCATATAAAAAAGGTAAACTTGCATTACCTTTTCGATGGAGTGATACGATATTGGAGATTTGATAAAGCTTTACAAATCGCCGTTTAACTCTTGTCCTTAACTAAAACTGGGAAATCATTACGATATTCACCAAGTCCATTTCCGTCAATCGCTAAATATTTATTGAAGTAAATCGATAATACTTAATGCAAAAGATTATATTAAAAACATACAAAACTTACCAGGTTTTTTTATAAGTAGTCAGTTGTATTGATCGAGAGAAAGAAATTTCATCTAACAAACTACTATAAATTCATTTATCCCACGAAATAGTCAGTAAATAATTACGTTGATATAAATAAAACTTGGTTGCTACAGACGCTTCCATAAAATTTAAAGCCTTTCTTAAATACTGGTATTCTTATGTTTGTAAGCTCGATTCTTCACAGTATATCGTTCATAGCTGCAGTTACTAATATTTCCTTAAATTTCTCTCTCTTCATATAATCTATCACTTATTTTTAACATGAATTTGAAGTAGGCATATTTTCTCAATGTGTTCTTACGGATAAGTACAGGAGCTGGGGACTCAACAATCGCCTTGATCGTCAGGGAGGTTGGTTGTTTACGACCTAAAAATTTCGATAAAATATTCACGAACTTTATCTAAATGTGCACAAATTCGATTCAAAAACGATATTCTACAAACAAATTAAGAATTCTTATTCTATCCCCTATCTTTTGGTGCTTGATTCGTCTTTCTAGGACCATTATTTCTAATGTAAGTTTGCAAAATAAATTAACCCTTCTACGAAAAAATGACTCCGTGTATTTCTTATGGAAACGTTTTGACCCGTCTGGGTTCGAACCGTGGAACCGTGGATTAGGAAAATAAAAAGTAGCCTTTACTCTGCGCGGGGTTGACCTTCAATACTGTAGAAAATTTTAAAGTTTTGCGACTCTCGGTTCTCGAGTTTATAGCGAACATAAATACATACATACACACCCACACTCTATTTTAAACTATCGATTTTTGAAATTTTAACAATAAAAACTCACCACTGACAGCAATGTTAATGCATAGGAGTCACAAATATACCTTAAGCTGTCAAAGATTGAATTATTATTATTGAATTGACAATTTTTGACAGCTTAAGGTATATTTGTGACTCCTATGAATGAAATTTTAACATACATAGCACATATTTATAACATCCCAATGTCAATTATTGGAAATTCTAATATAATCCAAAGATTAACAACTATGCTCCGAAGGGACGCTCTTGAGAGCCAAAGGAATGGCTTATATTTCTCTCATTTGACCTTAACTCAAATAATTATATCTGTTTAGTTTTGATAGAACGTATTTAAGATATACTTACTCGAAATATGATAGAAAATTCGAATAGAATGCTGAGAATAACAAGTAAAACCCTGTTGAGATGCCCTGGAGAGTCAAAGAAAAAGCCTACTGTTCGCTTATTCTACGTAGTCTCGAATACGGGTCCGGAATCTGTGATCCGCATAAAATAGGATTGGTATCAAATTTAGAGATAGCTCATCGTAGTTCGGTTAATTAGCAGAGATTTCGGATTCAACTTTAGGAGTATGGCTTTAATAAAATCCCTCAGGTGGAATTCGCTCCAGGTGAGGATATCTGAAAACTACGAAAGCTTTCCGAAAAATTCATCTGCTCGGAACTTTTAACGAACTAGATGACGTTGTAATTCAAAATTTATAGCTCCAAGAGAATCGCTAACGATGTTACTAGAACTTTAATACTAAAGCATGTGGTTACTTATGGCCCTTCTTTCCACAGAGCATTGGTGAAGCCAAAAGGGTTGACAATGTTGTAATTCCTATGTTTATACACCCTCTTCCGTATGCCAGTGTATTTCGATGTGCTATATAAAATAGTTAAGGTCGACCTGACTGGTACTCGAACCAAGGAATAATTCTTCTGTGCGGATTTTTAAGCCACTGAACCAAATTTCACGTCTCCGTTACACTTGGCACTAGCATAGTACAAACACTTAGTATTCCATGCTTACTAACTCATGAGATTAATTGGTCATTCTTCATATCTCTTAAGAAGTTACGTGAGTGAGGCAGCCAAACTTGATGATTGCCACGTTGGCCGCTTGCATGCCAGCAAATGAAATTCAAAATTGGAAAAAGTGCGCAAAAATGTGGACAAGGAAATACAGTTTACTGCCCGGTATTCTCCTGATTGCAACCACCAGTTAAAATAAGGATATCATTCTTCCCCATATTACTTGAACATCTGATAATCAACTGTGTTAAAGAAAAATATGCGAGAGATAATAATAATGAAGTGTCATTATTTGGGTGAGAATAAGAATAAAAGACTCTTCTTTCCTCCAACCTATCGTGGTAAATTATAAAATAATAATATTAAAGAGATAAAATGAGAAAAATTTATGAATTTTGATGCATGATCCTTTGCGAATAAACGTGATAGTTACAGAAATATATGAATATTGCCGTTCACTTTATCCCCATGTCACAAAGATGATGGATCACATAAGTAATTGGAAATATGCCCCTAGGCTTCACGTTACTATTTCAATTTAATTTGCGTGTATCTCTCTCAGAATTATAATTACTGCTGTATTAAATGTGCCTACAAGAATCGTTAAAAACTCTTTATTTGGTCCCTAAGGAAACAATTCATTATATCCACCGTAGTTCATAAAATATGGAAAAATATAAATTAATATTTTTCCTTTATTTTATGCAATTTATCGATCGAACGGGGGATGGGTATCCGTTGATACCTACATGTAGTTTTAATATTCATTATTGATAATAATAGAAGTAATTAAGTAAATTTAACATAAGACTTAATTAGTCCAGTATAGTCCTTATTGTTTTATTATTATACTCCATATTAAAGAGAATTCTACGACGTTAGAGATTTTATTGATCGTTAGAGACATCTGTTGTCCTATTAAAATCTTACAAAAAGAGAATCAACCCTAATGCCGGAATAAAAGCTTTAGGTTAATTAATTAGTGGTCATTAGGATTAATTGTCAATTTATTTACGCATTTCACCGTGAGTAATCGATGTATAATCAAGCTTCATTTCGCGGCAAATTGATATAGCGACACCAAAATCCTATTTTCGCGGCGATTTGAAAATAACAATTCTTCAAACAAGCATTGAAATTTTAATTTCCCACAAATTACGTGCAACAATCATTTTGCAAGTCTTGTTAGCGTAAAAGCCTCTAATCGTAATGGCTCTCATTGTAGAGCTTTTCAGTTCCATCAACTTTTCATATCTCGGCAGATAGGGCACAATTATCACTCGCGGTCAAATATCCGAATGAATTTCGGGTGGAGCATGAAAAGCTACCGGTGACCAACAAAAGTGAATGCCTCTCATGAATTGTAAGCGGTTGTATGTGACATTTTCTTTCAATGAAAAACTTAGCTTTATTGAAGAGAATTAATGTAATTACAAACATAACTTTATGACACATGGAAATATTAGAGTATGTAACAATTATTTGAGCCTTCTTTGGCGATGCTTGGTTGGAGTTGGCTTCTCTTGCTGATAGACTCTTGTATTGACTAATAAGGTCAAGCGTAAATATAACAAAGATACAAGTCATTTGGGGGAGAGATAATCCTGATTGAAGGTTTGCAAAGAATCTACACACTTGGAACTCTCACACGGCTGCCAAATTCATCTTATTCTGGATATATTCAATTTTTTTCAGACGTAGTTTACCCGAGATTTTAAAATTTCTTGCCAGGATATTTTTAATTCATTTTTACTATCGATGGTAAAATATTTCGGAGCCTTTGTGGGAAAAGTTCATCACTTTGTATGATAAATTTGTGGATTGTAATTTATCGAAATTGGAATGAGTTCTGCCAACTTCACTAACAAAAAATAATAATCCAAAAGAAATATTTTGTACACCCTCATAAATACTTAATATTTTGAGGCAGGTTAAGAAGTAAAACCGTAACCAGACATACCGCAAAGGATAAATCCCCACTTTAAAAAATTCCCATGCTGAGGAAGCATAATCTACGATAACATAGTACTTCATAATAATATTTATATATTTTAAGATATTTATGAAATCATGATACTTGGTTCAGTAAAAATAACATTTTACTTTTCAATATAAGATAACATTAATAATACGTAGTTGATAACAACCATGTGAGAAATATTAAACGCGGAGATATCTCTAAGTAGGATGTATCAATTTGAGTATTTGACAATATGAGCATTTTTCTTTGAGAGTATTTGTCCATGTGAGGAGATATATGGGTGCGGATATTTTGTGTGCGCATTTAAGCGTGGACATTTTTATCAGTGGAATTTTCGTTTGCAAATATCTCATGGAACCAAGTAAAACATGTCACAATTAAAACCAATGTGAGGAAGTGAACGAAGTATTTTCATTTTCACTAATACAAAATTAATTTTCCCACATTCAAATAATTAATCAAATAATAACTACTTCTAAAATGTTGCCATGCATAATCCTTAATCTATTTTTCCGATAAACGATAAACTTTTTTCATTCTTTCACAACAAGAGAAAAATGGCTGAGCGAAGGAAGAAATAGCGTCCAATCCATTCGCTGGCATTTTTTCCCTCCGAAAGCTCCTCCTCCGGAGAAGGGCCAAAAATTTGGAAAGTTCGGCCGGAAAAAAAAAAAAACAAAATAGCCAGCGTCTGTCATCCGCAAAAAAGTCGAACAACGCTCTACGTCCCGGTTCATTGGCAGCGGTCATTCCCTTCTTTATTTTTTGGCGGACGTTTCGGAGAGAGGGAAGGCACTAAATCAAACGTAAACGCTTTTTACGCGGATTAAGGGATAGCAAAGGGGCGGTCGAGTGAAGTGGTAGGGCAATTACCAGAAAGGCAAACGCAGTGGGTCACTTTGTTATGCGAACCGATTCGGAGGGCGAGCCACGCCCTATCCAAACAGGGAAACAGACGTAAAGTAAATCCGAAGCCGACGTAGAGAGAAGTCCGTCTCATTTCACATGCACACAAAGCGCGGCAAGTCGAAGAGCGCGGCTACTTGGGTGGCGCTATTAAGGCAATTGAAGAAATGTAGCCGCATGCTAGCGAAGCGTTACTCGGGTATCAGACAGCTGACAACAAACCCGCCAGCCAAATTGAAGCTGAGAAATTCTATCTTCCATTAATCGATACATATAAAATAAAAGTACTTAAATCAAATTATTATCTTAATTAAAACGTCCAATTACCTCTTTCATTTATAAGTATGTTTTTAGTTGAAGGTATTCTGGTATATTTAAGTACCTTTCAAGAATATTCCTCTTTCTGAGCAAATTATTTTATTATTATATACATACATGAGTGTTAATGTACCTTAAAAATACCCTCAGAACGCCATTTTATTTTTCTTGGTATGCACCTTACCTTTGGTACCTTTTACGTCATCTAACATTTTCTTCAATTTTTCCTCATATTCTACCCTCAATTACTTTGTTTAGCAGCCATTCTCCTCTCAATGTTTGACCAGACCATTTTCCCTGAGGATTCTTAATTATTTCAGTTAAAGCCCAACTATCTCCAGCACCTTGCTTTCCTATCAACCCAACTTACTTTTTCCGTTTTACTTTTTTTTATTTTTAAGATATCTATTTATTTAATTTATCTATTTATATACAAAGTCAATTAGGTACATCAAAAAAAATTGAACTAAAAATTGCACTTGAAGGTATTGGTTTCCCTTCTGGTCCTCCTAGGCCAATAATTGGCTCGTCTGGAGGTGCACAAATAAACAGACAGAAATATAACTAACTTCTAAAAACGTTAAGAATACTCAGTCATTAACAATCATATGTTTTACACAAAACAAAACATTATTTAATAACACGTTACATACATTAATAACACATCTTTTACTAGTATTAGGATAATATTAAAATTATTAAACTAGAAAAAACTCCGTCCGAACCGATAATAAGCATAAATGATGAGAAGGAGATGCTAGGACAAGCAACTAAGGCTGAAAAATAACAACAGGTTGAGAAATTAAAATAGCACGTAAGACCTTTTATTCGGAGCTGTTCCGTAACTTAGTAAGAAAATCGAAAATGTAGATGAGAAGTTTAAACGCAACACCGGAAATTCGGTTTCTCTTTAGGAATATTACTAAGCCACCGGCACTTTCTTGTTTCTTCTCTCTTTCTTCTCGTTTCCATACTGAATTGATTTTCTGTCTGATCTCTGGGTTATTTATTTCTGTAGGCACTTTGATCTCTCTTTTCTCTAAGAAAGGAGAATGAATATGGACTATCTTATCGAGGATATTAAATCGTGTTGCTGACATCATAATCATTTATTCGTCTAAACATCCATAACTTAATGGAAATTTTGAGCTTTTTATCTCAATAAATAAAACTGTAATGAGTAAATTTTGAAAGATGTAGCTCTATTTTAAAATTTAATGTATATAAATTCAATAATTTACGGTAATTAAATATTAAGTAAAGTATGATCAAATTATTATGTCAATACCACTTAACTATAAGAGTGATACTAAATTGAATATTATTTAGTTTCAAATATTGAATAACCTAATTCAAGATTAGATTAAATTTGTCCTACTGGTGAATGGGTAACAAAAAAAATAAGAGTCCACCTGAGACGTTCCAGCAAGATATAAACGAACCCCTTATATTGAATCCACTTTAGCTCTGTATAAATCAGCTTAAATTTAATGACAAGATACAGCGTATTTCTGGAACAATTAAGATGGGATAAGTACAGAATTTCAATCATCCTGCGTGTGTTTCCCTTTTGCGAGAAGAGTTTTATTAATACGTATTCTTTCTCTTGTACCTCCCTTTTTTTTCTTTGTCACGGTCTTTGTTCTTTAGTAGTAATCTCTCCGTGAAATGAGGTGTAAATCCGCATTCATTCAGCCTTTTGGCAGGAGATTGCTTTTAAATTGCATCATTCAATACTTCTCACCTCTAAGGGTAACCCTCAGGGAATGTTTTCCTCATTTGGAGCAATGACAGTTGCACACTTTGACGACCCCTTTTTCACGACGCCCTTTGATTGTATCGCCAATCTAATGAGTGAGGGCTCAATCTCAAATTTATGGGCGGAAGTTTAACAGTTTTATTTTCACATGGCTTTTACAAGAAGTGGAAGAAGACTCCACAGTAAAGCTAGACTCAAGCAACCAGCAAATGCTCAGCTTCAAGGGAACGATCTCTTTCTCCCGTCCATTGCCTTACTGTTGAGAAACTTCTACCTCATCCTTATTTGAATGTGGTTCCCTTACACCGGTTTCAATTGTGTCAGTCATTTATGACAGGTTTCTGACAGTGGACGAAATTTTATACGATTATACATGGTGCATTCAAGTCATAACACCTCCGATTTTTTTTCTCATAAACTAATCACAGACAAACTGTGAAACTACTGTCACATCTTAACGTAATCTCCTTGCAGCGGTAAACATTTTTTTACATTGACGATGCCATGATTCCATGACCGCTGCGAACGCTTCTTTAGGGGTCTGCTTTGACACTGGAAAATCGCTGATGCAATTGCAGCACGGCTAGTGAATGTGCGACCACGAAGAGTGTCTTTCATTTTTGGAAAAAGCCAAACGTCACATCAATGACACCATCACCACATGTCTCACTCAGCTGGCGATGCGTTTAAACGGCGGTACAGCACTCAAATTGAGAAAAAGAATGATTACACACCGTTCCTTTATTGAGAACGGCGC
Organism: Sympetrum striolatum; assembly: GCA_947579665.1. Taxonomy (NCBI): domain Eukaryota; kingdom Metazoa; phylum Arthropoda; class Insecta; order Odonata; family Libellulidae; genus Sympetrum; species Sympetrum striolatum. The sequence goes on from OX388346.1 coordinate 30,384,400, forward strand.
AATTTTAAGTATCAACAACATTTCTAACTGTCTCTGCTGCCACAGGAATTATATGAGCCCAACATTGCTGAAATCTCTATCACGCATTTATAATAATTGTTCACATATTTTAAAGCAACCGCATGTTTCTATCAGTAGCCAGTCTTGAGAAAAAAAATCGGAGGTGTTATAACTTGAATGCACAACGTACAGGAATCACATACGGTGTTCCATAGGGAAGTTGACTATGGGCAATTTTGTTTCTATTTTACGTAAACGATTTCAGGAATGACTCTGAGAGCAAGGTTAGACTATTAACCGACGATATTCTCATTTAAAGAGAGGTGGCGTTAAAAGATGAAACCTGTAGTTTACAGAACGACGTAAATTATGCACAGTTCTCAATGGGAATACAAATAAATGCCTATCTGGGATTTCCAATCGTTCCATTAAAGTTTTTATCCTTTGATGCTCGTAAATCATCTTAAATATCAAGGACATCTTTAGCATTGTACTTGCTAAATATTTACATCACATAAGCCTTTCTTATTACGTTAAAAATATTTACTTTGATGGCAACTTTTTTTTGAGTTTGTTTCCATCAATGAAGATATTCTAAATGTAATAAGAAAGGCTGATATGATGTAAATATTTAGCCAGTGCAATGCTGAGGAAATACTCATCCGCTTTTCAGAAATATGCGTATTTTCTTTCATTTGACCTCTCCTAGAGTGTGACTGTGTCATTTGGCATTCTCACAAGGTAAGAATAGTTTCCATCTAGATATGGTTCAATGTGGAGTAGATATGGATGATTACGAATGAGTAGTTTGATGGATATTTTAGGTTCAACTTCATTTTTTCGGCTACGACATAGTCCCTCTGGTGGGATTCGCTCGAAAAAAATTACTTGGCTACTGACGGATGCTTTTCGAACTATTTATCAAAAGAGATTTCATCGGGGATATTTTTTATTTTGTTACTCCAGCTAAGAACTTGCGCTAACTTAGAAATAAATTGAAAAAAGCGTTACAAGGAGATATTTGCAGGAACGGAAAGCTACTCTGGTATTTTTCTGAGTGAGGTGTGGTGGAGAATAATAACAATTAGAGTCAAATAGAGATACTGGTGTTTCTATAGTAGTGAATATTAATTAGTAGGAAATTTCATTATATCTGTGATTTTTAGTACTCAATTTTTTCTTTCCCACTTAGGTTTAGTAAATGTTATTTTATTCTCTTATAATTAAAAATGCTTCTTATTTTTCTGAGAATGTATTGATTAATTTATATATTATATTTTTAATATAATTTTTAACACCACACTGTTATTTTTTACTGTGTTTTCACGTTTTTTTTCACCCCCCTTCTCTGTTGGTGTTTTCCCGCAACGTGGGTTTTTTCTTTGGCAACCTTCAGTTGCAAAGATTTTTCCCCACACTTTACTCTGTCTTTTTGTTTTAATTTAATTTATACTTGTTCATATTCTGACGACATACGAGGTTAGGTGGAAGAGAGGCCCACTTGGGCTTAACCTCGCCAATAAAGGGTCAAACTAACTAACTATAATCCCAACCATATATCACTGGCAACTGCCTTAGTCATTATGTAAATGTATCACTTTTATACATAAACTATCCGTTATTTTACATCTGTAGTAGAGGTATGACTCTCACCATTTCTAAAAAGAGACCTTTTCAAATAAAGAAAGGTAGCAATCCCGAAAATTCCTTCCACATTCTCCTACTCCTGCTCCTACTTTTCGTGCAAACTGCTCACTTTCTCTCCTTGGAAGACTTCTTTATTCCAAGCATCCCTCCTTTGTATTCTCCTTCATTTAAATGTGGCGTCGCGATCCCTTTTTCATTATTTCCAGATGGTCCATTCGTTTCCTTCCACCGTTCATTAATTCTACTCCTTTTCCCGTGCTCTCTAGGATCATCTCCGAGGGTACCCTTTCTCCTCGCAAACATTTTTATCATAATAAAGGAGAGGTTCGCTCGTTTCTCTAATTGTTTGCTGGTTGAAGAAGAAAATCATCCTCTAAGGGTTTCTAGTGGGATTATACTGGCTCCAGAAAATTCCCCATCATTTACGAGGACTGAGAGGGAAATATGAGCAGGGAAAACAATGAGTGGACCATTTTTGCTATTAGATCACTAACTTTCCCTCATACACTGTGCCAAGAAGAATGAATACATTTTAACGAGGAGGGGTATGGGCAGATTGATTCATTTTAGTCATTTTCTCTTCTAAGTATGCCCTTTTGATCTAAGATAATCATCAAGGAATATTTCATCTTTATCTTCGTCATTATCAATAAATATTATGCTATAGAGGTTTGTTAGTTACTACTGATGTATCTATGTACTAAAAACATCGTTATACTTTTATACATCCATTTTGTATCAACTATAATAATCCTACGCACTTGTAAAACATATGTATGTGTCTTATACCCGGATATTACTAAACGAAATCACCTGTGGAAGATATAGATAATGTAAATTACTTATGCCGCAGGAATTCTGGAGCAATCAGCCTGAATAACTTAATATTTTTCCTTTTAATAATCTTACCAAAACTTAGTGCCTGAAATAATTGGTATTAATAACGAATTCATAAAAATAGCTTGTAACTAACGGAATAAACGGAATTTTATTCCATAAAATATACAAACATTTTCGTTTTTGCCCCTGTCGCGTAACGGGTAAGGCTGTAGACTTACTTGTCCAATAAATGCCAAAACACGTAATCGGTAAACATTTCTATCAACTTGAGGATCACCTCTATATTGTTATTACTCGTAGGTAAAATAAATGTATTTCATTAATACCGGAATTTTATATGAATCCCTATATAGATATGATTTTTATCTTCATCCAAACTTTTTATTTCACTGTGCTCGTTTTGAATTAAACAAAAAAGCTCCGTGTAATGTATCCCATTTTGATATCTCTTTATCCCCAGAATCCAACTATCTAAAAAGCACCTTCAAGATGTCATTGTCATTTTCAGATAATTTAGCATCAGAAAAATTTTCTGTGTCTCAGCTTCATGTTATCCGAATTTTCTTTATCAAATACCTCAATTTTCTATACACCCTCTATATAAAAACTTAGAATTTTAATAATTTTCCCCAGTTTTGTCCTCTCCCGCCTCCATCCTAAAGCGCCTCTCATCTTCTATATCTGTTTTTCCATTCTATCAGATGATTTCCCATCGCTCGATCCCATCACCATTCTTCTGACGTTTCTCAGCCGGCATCGAACATTTTTCGATCGAATAAATTCTTTTCTCATCCTTGCTTTATTCTCTCCTTTCATCCACATTGGTCTTAAAATAGAACAATATCTTTTGTCTCAGAGAGCTTTCTTTCAAAGGCTACAGAATATCTCATGGAAGGAAAAAAGCAATTCACTCGTGGAATATAACATACTCGAAAATAAATCCCACGCAACATTTTTAGATGCTGTAATATAGTAAAGAATAGTATCAAAGGAAGTCTTGCGCCTGAAATAGTATTCGTAAATTGAAATGTACCTATTATGTATGTACACAATGCGAAAGAACGAACGTATCATTGGCTGGAGTGTAATTTTGTTTACTTTTGAACGCATTTCTATCATATTGGTTGCTGAATCGAATGTATGTTTCAAAAGTATTCAATGCGAAGACCTGTTGGTACCTTATCCCTTCTGATATAAGCTACTAAGAGCTAGTAGAAAGTAATGAGGTTTACTAGGCATGCTAGATGAGGAGTGATATAGTTTGCTCTTGCATTCCTTACCTTATTCCTTAAGTCTGAATACTTTAAGCGGAACATGTCGAAGTAAGTGAACTACATTGACTCTAAAAGTAAATTTTAGATTGACATTCCATAAGGAGAGACCTTAATTAGTGCAATTATTCTCTCATCCCTAAATAGCTTTCATTTAATCATAAATATGATCAAGATTTTTGACAATAGTAAATGAAAGATATATTTTCCCTATCCCGTACCAAAATTTAAAGTATTGCATTCATCAAAGTATGGTTGAAGGAACAGAATCATAAATATTATGTGTTACACTTATCTGACCATTATAACGGTCGTTTTTATGAACTCAATCGTTCCTAATACACTCATTCTTTCTTTCCTTTTTTATTTAATTTCACATGTATTTTCATCAAACGATTTCTAAATGTACAGTGGCGGAAACAATTATCGCAACACCAGTTGGCGTCAGAGCGCGGATTACGTGGAAACTAACTGAAATCACTCTAACTCCGACAATTCGGCAACTCTGCATAGAGGCAGTAAAACCGGCAATATTCAAAGTCCATACGAATGGAAAATAGACTTTTAGTATCGTATATATATATATGCAGACATTTAAGACTCACCTTCGCGAGATTTCCAAGTAGTGCCTTTGCCTCATTGTCTTCATTTTTTGCAATACATTATTCAAAGTTAGTCGTGATAAAAACAGTTGTGTAGAATGTTAATATAATACACTGAGAGATAGTTACAAACAAGATTGTTTGATAGCGGAATATTAGACGTTAAAATGAACATTTTGAGGTATTATTTCGCGAATTAAAGGTCTAATACTAGAATTGTGATGGAATTGAATTCTTGCAAAGAGAATTCAACACTTAAAAATTCGAATTCAGAAACCACTAAGATGCGTCCTATTCTTACCTTTCTATTTTCTCTCGAGCAGTGTAGTTTTCCACTGCTTAAGGTATTAAAATTATCGCTTCGATGAATCCAATCTAATCCGTGTGTAGAAGGAGTTCAACTTTTCCAATAGCTTTTTAGCCGTTAGAGGTTTTTAGAAATTAACGTTTTGACAGGAATTGTCATCACTATTATTAAATTTCAAATAGTGGAATCGGTAATCAACAATTTTCAGCTCTATCAGGCTATATGCAATAGGGAGTAATATTTGTGTAATAACAAATGGTGTTTCTCATGAGACATCAATGCACTTTAACCATACTGACTGAAAAAAATATAATAAATTGCAAACTGTTGATGTTACAGTCATTCATCACACCACTCATATGATTTTCCCCTTCGGTGAGTGTATTACTCTACAACAGTTAATTTCAATCTAATTTATCCAGAGCCGTAATATATTTGAATAATGAGCTACAATGCAATCGAAATTAGGTTCCATTATAAACCAACAGTTGGAATTTTAAATGCAAATAACATCAGATGATTCGAATGTCCGATAAACAATCATTAGATATTTCGATTCGCCTCCTAGTGTAAACATAATCAGACACTTTCGACGATATACACTTGCCCCACAGATTTTACGCTTTAGAAAGGATCATACTTTAGAAAATATTTGATACAGTATGACCTAAACCTGTTTCAAGTTTCCAAGAGGCCGGTATTCACTTCTCTACTTTCTCCGTAGCGATGAATAAACTTTTCCGCTTCCAATTTGATCATCTTGATTTCCGCATGTTAAAATACTTCTACAAGCTACTTAGATCCATATATTATACGCCATACTCAGCTATTATTCGCTGATTTTACTAAAATTTGTGTGCACTTTACGGACTCTTTCGAAACAATCCCAACCCCTCTCCCTCCATGAAGACCGTAGTTTTAATGTCGTTTACTACGTTGTTTTGCGGTTTAGATGCAAATAGATTAGAAAATAGAGCGAATATGCGAAGACAAAGTTATTCTTTAATTTGGCAGTAGAGATAGTTAATAACCCCCACTTAAATTGGCAAAAGGGTAGGCATGAGCTTAGCCCCAAAACGTAGAAAAATTGCAATGGTGAATAAGTAAAATTCACTTAAAAAAAGATAAAGGTTATTCGAAAAAGGAAACCATGTTTTAATGAGCGAACTTAGAGATCTAAAAATAAAAATAGTAAATTGCAAGAGCTTACGTAATAAACAGGTGGAATTCTTTAACATTACGATGAGAACTTGCGCGGATATCATACTAGAAAGAGATTTGGTTAAGCGAGGATATTACTCAAAGCGAGATATTTCCCCCGATTATATGATTTGCCGAAAATATGACTATGTAGATCTAGCGGTAGAGTTTTTATAGCAGTATGGACTCATTTAATTAGTAACCGCGATGAATTCGTAGAAAATAGCAGGATCGGAATCATTTGGTGCTCGATTCAAAGACAAAACGGAAGTAAGATTGTTTGTTCTTTGTGTCGTCCTCCCGATGAAAAAATAGGTTGTATTGTTGATTTATCCGAGGCCTTACAGAAAAATGGCGAGAAAATAAGAGATCCAATCATCGCCGTAGGAAGAGATTTTTACCTAACCAATATTCATTGGGATGATCTAAAATTCTCCAGCACTAGCAGTGGGAAACAAATTCACGAAATACATCTTACTTTTTCGTTGCATGCTTTAGATCAGGTAAATATGACGAAAACTCGAACGAATCATGCGAGGCAAGGTATCAATTTAGATTTACTAGCCACTTCCCAACCACAAATAATAACTAGCCTCGCTGTAGTTGATACATAGTCTGACGGTACAGTCAGACCATGATGTCATAATGGCAGGGATGAAAGTAGTAGCGGTTAGATCTCTTAAGCTGGTGAGGCAAGTGTATGTAATTCGCAAAGCAATTATTTCTGAGTTTAAGGTTTTATTTGAACGAAGGCTTGGATAATTTTTTTACGCTTTTCGGGTGAAAATACAGTAAATGATAGTTGGGTAGAGTTTCTACGGATAATCAAAGTAGATTTAGTTAAATATGTTCCGTCTAAACAGTAGGTGAGACGAGGAAGAAGTTTGAATCGTTGCATAGGAGTCATTGACTCGCGATTGAGAAAACTTAAACCGTGCGGTGAGATCCATGAGCTTGGTCATCAAAACTATAGAGAAGTGCAGAAGCTATTTAAGGAAGGAACACGAAAAGAATACCAGGAATATAGATCTCGAACCCTGTTAAAATCACAAGTTGGCGATTAGAAATAATTTTGGTCAGAAGTGCGTGAGACTCGTGGTAGTCAGCTTTCTATGCCTAGCTTTATAAGCGAAGAGTGAATTGCCTTAAATAAATCGGCAGAAATAGCTAACTTACTTAACCCGTACTTCCAAAAATGTTTCTCATTAGATGATGGTCGAGTTAACGATTTTACCTCGCGCATTAATTCGGAGACGATTTCCATGGAGATATAAGTTGATGCGAGTGGAAATTCACTGCAACAGATTGATAGGAAATTCTATCAGAAATCAATTAATGAGGGTACTGTCCCATTGTCGTGGAAAAATTAAAAGGTCACTCCGGGGCCTAACAATGATTAGATTATTATTGGTAATTTTTGTTAACTTCGAATTTATGCAAAATAATGGAGCATATTATAGCAAGCTCTATTATTCAGTTTCTTACCAGAAAGATAGGAATCATTCGGATCCAACACGGATTCCATAAAGGTAAATCTTGTAAGACGCACCTAGAGTTTTCTGTGAATGATGTATATAAAGCGTAAGGATGTTAGATATCATCCAAAAACGTTATTCCACGCAGCAACAAATTTCGCGACATCCCTTAGTGTTAGTGCGCCATACAAAATACCTAAGAGTCACGTTTAGCTGTAGTTTTTCTTTGAAAGAACATATTAAAGATGCGATAGGAAAAGTGAATAGAATGCAAATATTAACTTGTAGATCGTTGAGGGGATGCTCTTCGTGTTTCAAAGAAAAAACTCATATTCCTCTTATTCAACCTAGCCAAACGAGAAAATACTGTTTCGCGATTACACTGATTATTATTTTTATATTACAGTTCGTGTACGGCATTTGTTTGATTGGTTGTTTACGATACGATTTGTACAGAATTGCCATGATAAAACGGTGAGAGTTACTCAGATGAATCAGTACGCGGGCTGGTAATCATTAAGAGATAGAAGACTAATTCAAAGGATAAATTTACTAAGTAAGTTCTGAAAAATTAGGTTCTCAAATGATGCAATCGATATAATGCGACCTCCCTGTTGATGTGGGCCGCTCTGATACTGCGAGGAAGATTAGAGAAATAAATGCTAGAAGGAATCGTATCAAGAATTCATTTTTTCCGCGCAAGATACGCGAAAGAAATTAATTAGGAAAATAGGGTTAAGGTGCCTGTACCCCCTGCCACACGCCGAAAGGTGGATTGAAGGGGTCTTACATAGACATATTTTTATGGTGTTTTTGTGCTGTCGACATTTTAACTCAATAATCAGAATATATCGTTTTTAAAAAACAACATATAATTTAAGAGGAAAAATTCATCCGTCTCCGCTACGATTGGTCTTCGGTTTCCTTCAAAGTAACTGGGTTGTCCAAATTGTAGTGCTACCTCCAAAATACTTAAGTTTCAATATCATCTCCTAAATCACTACTACTAATTTATTTCTTCTCACATTCACTAACAGTTAAAGGAAAGTTTAATTAACCTTCCTTTGATTAAAAAAAAACTCTCTCTCAGGCACTCGAAATTAATATTTACAATGATAAATCCTTACACCTAGAGAAATAATGGCAATGTAAGAGAAATTGGCCCTGTCAAAACTGGAAATCCAAATATCATTAAGGATTATTATTCATCATTATTATTCAATTATTCATTTTACAAACTAAAATCTCAAAAAGGTTTTAATTTTGACACATAACCGTGAACATATCCTAGTTTTCTATGCATTTTAGTAATTTTTAAGAATTTAACATATCTTCTATCATGTAGCGTGCATGAATATACCGGCCCTGAAATTTAGAAATGTTTTCGCTTTTTCTACTGCCTATAACCCTCTTCCCCATAGACAAATTCTGGCTGCGCCCCTGCGACAAAGCAATCATTAATTATCATCTGTATACTCATGTCCACATTCGATAGAATCCACATAGACCTTCATCCCCGTAATGTTACTCAATTTCCGTGTTTTTAAGAGAAGGGAACTATTTAACATAATTTAGAGCAAGTGGAAAATATTTATATGTATTCGTATTTCTCTCAGACTCGGTAATAGTGTGCAAATATGCACTATGATTAATAATCGAGAATTTCATTGGAATCAAGAAAAATATAGGATGATTAATAATATATCCATTCTCCTTCATTTTCCTCTTTATGATTCAGCCTCATAGACATAGAGTTAACCACTTCTTTATTGGAATTCGCTCCAGGTGAGAAGATCTAATAACCGACGGAAACTCTTCGAAAGCTTTATCGGTTCAGAACCTAAAGACGAAGTAAATGAAATTTTAGTGCAACTAAAGACCTAATCGCGATATCCTAGAAGCATCGACAAAACGTTACAGGGAGGTAATCACAAAACATTTTTACTTTTGGTCGCTTTTTTCCCCGGACAATTAGAGAAGCTGATTGAGTAGATTACGTGATGATGGGGTTATTACAACCCCTACCATACCCATCTTGCAGCTCGCGAGGTATATATCTAAATCTAAATGTATATAATTGATTTGGAACTACCGCCGAGAAAATTTTAAAGTGTAAACCCGCGAATTTTCCAGGTTGTAGACGAACAATGAATAATAATATGCATAAGAATGTCAATAGTTCTCAAGGCTTTTTTTTAAAGCGTAAAAATGAAAAAGATTCGCTTGCGCGGTCCGCTGGTTGTCCGTCTATCGACGTGAAGACCTAAATGAAGAAATAGTCGCCAAAAGTCTGAGTAAGTAAGCCTGAGCTCCTTGCCTTACGACCGGTATGTTGTTGCGAGTGACGCATAGGCTTTCGAAAATCCGCTGCACTGAAAGCGAAAGGTTCATCGTGCTTCCAGAAATCAGGTGGCCCTGTCAAATATCTCTAAGTGTGGAAAATGAGTCAAAGGACATTGTCTTTCAGCGAACGACCTCGAATCCTTGGTAGAAGAGGAATTTCCAATGACACACGAAACATGTTCTTGACCGACAATTGGTGATGAATCGGTTCCGATTCTTTCATATCCAATGGTTATTTTTCCATAATGAATTGCATCTCTCTGGTAAATATATATATTCATCATAAGGGCGTACAAATATATGTGGAAACCATATCTTACATTCGTTCATTTCCCGAACAAGAGAAGTTTAAGATAAAAAACTTATTTAACTTATGCGGAATTCGAGCTTTTTCGAGAGAATTCGTGCCCTTCCTATGCCAATAACATGTGTCAGACAGCTGCAAAATCACCTCTTAATTAGCAACTAGTAATATTTATGACACTTCCCAACTGATTTTAGCAGCTCATTAATAATTTTATTATGGCAGCATAACTTTTAAATTAACTTTATAAAGTCAGACGTTCATAAAATACGTATCAGTACTAATAACTTGGGTTGTTTATTATGAAGTCTTTGTTTACTAAAATACACTAATATAATAACATTATTTGGGAATATTTTTACGAGTGCAATGACATCTAATTTCCTTAGCACCATGGTGAGGAAGGAGCTTTGAATTAGCTAGAGGATTGTTTCTACTGGGCGACTGTAAAATGAGGGTCCTGAGTCTAGCTGATATAGGCACGAAAAGGAAAAATATACCTGGCATCTGCAATACTTGCTTTGAAAGTGCTCGACATATGGTTAAAGCTTTTCCACGCAAGGTAATGCATTTCAACGTTTGTTTTGTATTTGCGCCTGCAATACTTTGAAGGGATCAACTTGTGGTTAAAGACTTTCCTCCTGAATTTTCAAAGCCTTAATGCATTTCTACGTGAATTTCTCCGCGCGAAGGCAACACAATTGACTAATGACCAAGGTCACCGAGCTCCCTGTTACAAAATGTAAGACAAGTCCGATATATGCACAGAAATTGTTCGGTTTTTATGAAATCATGTTTGTTTTAACTTTGGAATTGATATTTTTCCTTTTAACTCCGGACGGACAATAATTTCATGTATTATAGGTGACAAATGGTGTATATAAATTTATATTACGAATTTCCTTCGACTGCATGATTATGTTGGCGAAAAATTATATTCCGTAGACAAAATACAAATTTTACATCGTGTCATAGTAACTCAGTAATCGCTCTAATGACTTCTCGAATTCTAATTGCTGAATGAAACACATAAGACTTGTAATCAAAAATCCTCCTCGGAATGTTTATCACAAATAATGAATATCCTATGTTTGAACTGGACGTTTGAAGAATTACATTTACATCAATATCCAGCAGGCAGCCGTATGTTCGAGTGAGAAACCAAACTACCAAAATAACGCCTTATTAGCGCACAAATTATCCAGAAAATGAGACCATTATAGGCCATCTGTTCTCGCTATAATCTCGCAAAACATCATTTTCCTCTAGACTCCAAAATTCTCGTTCTCTAAAGGTGAGAATCACCACATCGCGTATTTCTACTCCATCCCACTTATTCTTTATTGTTACGCATTATTAAAACCGAATAGCATTCTTCACATTATTAATAATTAAATTTCAATTATTGTCTATGTATTTTATTGCATTTAAGATTGAAATTGGGATAAATATATATTTAACCTATCGTTCAATAAATACGATAACTATCTGTGAAAGAGAAACGCCGAAATAAACATGACGAACTCGGGGAGGGATCGCGCGAAGGCTCTAAGAAGAGTTCGAAAGAGAGGAAATTTGTGTAAGTTCTAGGCTCCGACTCAAATATTACCGCTTTTTGAGGCTTTACTCGGTGTTGCCAGTCAGTCACAGAAAGCAGAATTCCAAATAGTTTCTGTGGAAGCCACTGGTGCGCGCGCAAAGTGTTGCGATAATTTTTTCCCCCACTGTACCTTAGAGAGTGTTTTTGCATTTGCTATATATTGTATTTTTTACTTAAACTACTCATTTTCTATAGATCTTGTTAATTAACGAATGCGAATGGTATTTTTCAGTTCCTTCAAAAAGAGCAAGTTTTATTTCGGGACAATTAATTATTTATAGTGTCCGAAATAAAAGCGTATGTATATGTGTTTAAAATTTGTATTTTTACATATTAAAGCTTTATATTTGTTAAAAATTCAAACTAGAATAATGAGTGCTAGGTTTTACTATAAACTGAAGAAAAAATATAATCTCTTGGATATGAGAATTATTATTTCTTTTATTCTTTCAAATTCCGTTGAAATTATATCCCTTTAAAATTTCACGTTTCCCAACTCCTCATGGATGGATTATTTAAGTCTTTATCTTTCTATTTTCAACAGCCACTGCATTTCGTTTTATTCGGAAACACTCCACTTGTGTCAAAACCGTTTTTTAGAAAGGAAAGATATTTCCTCCTCGAGGCTCGTTGAGTACCGTAGGAGTACCCCAGCGTTCCTTTGTTCTTTCCCTTTCTTATCTCGCACCCATCATTATTCTCCCAATCTCATCTATTTCCCGTCACTTGTCACTTGTATCCTTCTGTGTCATTAATTCCCGCTTTTTCCTTTCTCAATATCCCTCTCGAGTAAACTCCTTTAATTCGGCCCCGTTCGCGCTTTTTCTTTTAATCCCATTCTTCACAGCTTCCTCCCGATGCTTAACTGCGCGAGGCGATTGTGAAGGAGAAAGAAAGAGATAATCCTTTGACGCGTCCAAAGTGAGGGTGTGAAGAAATAATGAATGTCGAGAGGAGACGTTTCCTCGCCTACTCCCTTTCGCCTTCTTCTCCTCGACACTCCCGTTGCTTCTTCCCGTGACCCGACAACTTAAGAGTGCGACAACTCATCGGATCCGACAACTCACCGTGCGACCACTGACTGAGCGACAGCTCATTACGCGAACAACAAATAATTACGGCTATTGAAATAATTTTAAATTTTGAACTTTAAATGGATCGATCAGTTGTCTTTTTATCAATTATTGATTAAAATAGTTAATAAATTATTAATAATATATTTAATGATAAATAAATCCCGCGGTGAATTGTCGCCTGATCAGTTGTCGCTCGGCGAGTTGTCGGGACCGATGAGTTGTCGCGCTCTGAGTTGTTAAGGAACCGCTTCTTCCATCCCATGTTTGCGTTCTTCTTCTGAGATCCTTCTCTTCTCCTCTATCTCACCCGAAGCCCATTTTAGACATCCAAGTCGATATCCCTTCGCTTTAAAAAAACTTGGCGTCTGCGGAGATGGTGATTAAATTCTTTCCCGTTTCCCGCGCCGATAATTGGCAATTTATGGGAATCGGCGGTGAAGGGAATCGATGTTTTGGAGATCGGAAGGTAAATGACGAAGAAAGAGGAATGTGACGAAAATGGGTGCGCTTAGAGGTAAAGGAGGTTAAAAAAGTAAGTTTCCCAGATAAATAGTCTCGGGGTGAAACGGAACGGAGCTACGATGGAATTAAACGCTAGAGAAAATTGGTTTGCTTCGAGATAAAGGACACTTAAACTGGAGCTTTCTCAGATATATCGTCTTAGGATAAAATGTAGCAGATCTACGATGGTGGGGAACGCTAAGTAACATATGCTGGTAAAAATATGAGAATAAAGGAAGAATAAAGTTGACACTACTGCGCCTCAAACTAAGGTGCTCCAATCACTGCTAACCACTGTTTATTCATGCAACACCATTCACTTGGTATTTTTTTCCGGTTGTTACGACTGCCTAAAAAGTGGGTATTGGGTTCTAGCCCCAGTAATTGTAATATTTTTCGTTTCCGTTTATCCTTTGGTTTTCCAGTTCATGTTTTTGCAGTGTGTTTCCAGTCATTCAAGTGATTTTTCCCCAGAAATCCCTCACTTTCAATGTAAAAGTCCTCGACTCAATGCCCTAGAACAGCTTGAAATTAAACGTCACCTCTCCTACCCCGATTGTTCCCTTATTAACGAGTATCTATTTCATTCTCCCTCCCCCATCTTGGATTCCGCCCTCTCCCCCATCCTTTAGTCATCTGTAAATTTCCCCTCCCACTCTCCTTCCTACCTCCTCATTGGTTGTCATTGTACTTGTATGTCTATTTCCAACTTCTACATTGTATTTCATCGGCCATCACTCAAATTACAATGTATGCCTCGGCAGTTTGATGATTCAGTTGTGTGTGAACCTGACGATGGTAATGTACCAAAACCGGTAGTTCCTAAAGAAAAACCTTTGTGGAAAAGTAGAAATCTATTTTCAATTATGTCTTTCCACAACATCTCGGCCGAATCGATTGAATATATCTTTTTATACCGTTTATAACATCATTCCAAGTAGAGGCTTTTTTTCGGCCCTGTTATAAGATAGGGTATAATGTTTCTAGTTGGTACTTGTTTAAATGTTTGAATATTTTGAATTAAAGGGCGAAAACTTATAGCTATAGGTTCATCTATTATCCACGTGCAGTTACTAGCCATCTTGGACAAAGTGTAGCCCCACTGGCTGTAAGGGCATCTCTCCCATACTGAAAGGATAGACGCCCCACCTCTTCTCGGGATATATGCCCCAGTGCTATTTTTAGGTATATGTGCCCTATTAGTATCAATCAACATAAAGGTGGTGGTGATTAAGGCTTTTTTCAAGAAAACGTTTGTAATCTACATTTATATTTCTGTTCAAATTTAAAGCCACAGGAATGCAATTTATGCACGATCAAAAGATGTCGTATTATTTAATTTGTTGTATAAATATTTTTATTATATTTCTGAGAACACAATGACCCAACTTAAAGATAACGAGATTAATGTTCTTTGTAGGAAGGAAAGAAGGGGCACCAATACTGGTTGGAAGGATCCTTCGAATATTCGAGGAATTGACTAGAAAAGCTATGGAATGGGCTTTTTGCGTTTAACTTTACAACGAACTCCAGTTAGGAGTTCTCTCCACCCATATCGACGGTGTTTACTCTATTTTCTATCTCCCATTCATATCAATTTCAAATTTCATTATAACTTTAAATGGACGTTGTTCTCTAAATGTACTGTAATATTTGGCTAAATTTTTGCAAATGAAACTTCTGAATAGGCTTTAAAGTTAACTACGTTTAGTTATATCCTAATTTAAAGTTAAATTTTATAATTTTGTCATATAACAACGTTTTCCGGATTAAATTCAGTTTAAGCTATCGAGGCATCTCTGTCACAGAGGTGGGGTCTCACCCGGACACTCGGGAGAGATGGCCAAATGCATGGGTGCGGAAAAAATTAATATTTTGGATGAAAACTTTTTAAAACAAAATTTGTTTGCACACTATTAATAATCAATGAATGCTATATTCTACCATGCAATTTCATATTCTCGTTATCACTGAAGTCGTTGTTATGAAGTCATTCCCTTAGGTCTCTCTCTATCGGAATCACTATATGTACTGGAAACTCGCATTGCATTACATTACTAACACCATATAAAGGGCATTTATGCCTTGAAATTTCAGGCCAAGTATATCTCCAGCATTGAGCTGTGTACGAAAACCTTATTCTTGGCACATTAATTCTGCACGATACAAGGAATGGGTAATACTGTCGTAAAATACTTGATCAAATATTTTTATATACTATACTAGCCATTGAGATGAATATCCACTTAAAAAAATAGCTCGTAAAATTTTTTATGAAATAAGAATGGATATTTTGCGAAAGGAAAATGATATTTCAAGAATATTCTCTTACCGATTTCTTCCTTTTCTTATTTTTAGGATCATTTGATATATCCCTTCTAATCCTCGCATCCTTGGCTGTAGATCCTTCCCATACTTTCCACTCGCCCATCCTCGGTGTCACATTTAATTTTAAGTGTTCCACGAACTTACTCCGGAGATTCTTCCTTGTTCTATCAGAGTATCATTTTTCATTCCTTCTTCCCATAGCTTCAGGCTCAATAAAATAAATGTTTATAATCTTCAGGTTATAAGGAAACACTACTTTTAGTAAGGAAACTATTAAATGTAAATAACGTTCTTTCAACACATTACCCTGTACTCAATCATCTTCGAACGTACATTTTACGATTCCATTCCCTATTAGGCGTTTCTCAAGGATTGTTTTAGTGGGAGAGAGCTAGCGAAGCGGTTGATTGATCCATTAACCATGATGGATCGTTGTGAGCCATTCCAGAGTGATGAGTCATCGAAATTTTCGATAGATTTATGACCATTTTGATTGATATCTCATCTCGAAATGAGCTGTTAATCATTACACTTGGGAAACGTTCCTCGTTTGTCTCTCGATATTGAGTCCAAGGTGTCATTAATTAGGTTGGTTAATTATGACAGCCAAGATGATTGTAGCACTTTCATTTTTTAATCGCGTTGTTCTAAACTATACTCCTAACGCTCTAAATTTGATTTATAATCAGTCATAATTGTTTAATAAGAGCTGAGTAATTGTGGAAGTTTATTATTTATGTATTATTTTTGCCGTTTTTTGACTGCTAAGTGGCATCCCCAACCATTGTCTACAATACAATACAAACACACGCATAAATACAAAATCAATTATTAATTCATTTAATTTCCCATTTGCACCCACTATAATATTCATACATCTCTGATATTCCCTAATTACAATTGATATATAGTCAGTTTTCATCTTTCCTTTGCTAAGGCGTGGATCATTTTGTCAAATTCCTCATCACTAAATTTACAAATTACAAAAGAAATTCCATCATTTCATAATTTAACAACTAACTTCAACATCTACTTATAAACTTCTTGTTGATGATTGGCGCAACTCCATGAATGACATTCCAATAATTGAACATGTAGCTGAAAAAAATCTGTTTCTTTTTTGGTTACTCAAAGTCTCCGACTCCAACATTCTGTTGCTATTTTTCTTATTATTTGGTAAGATAGCTATATTTAATCTCAATATGTATTCAAAGAATTCTTGATATTTATATTTATCAAGAGATATACTTTTGAAGCTCCATTATTGACGTTTCAGAATTCTAATTTTTGTATTCAATATTCTATTCTGCTTCTCAAATGCTTTTTCTAGCACTTCCTAGAAACATTGATAAAAAATCAAATTAAAATAGCGTCATATTTTCTCTGAAATTCGGGCATTATTGCTGTCAGGGAATGGAAGCTTTTTCATTCAAGGCCGAAAAGTAGAGGAATCTTTTGCGTAATTATGAAATTATTCCTTCAATTTAGCACAATGAGGTAAACTCACAAAGAGATCTACCGTGGTCTCATTTTTCTTAATACCTGTTTCCTGGGGTAATTAGACTATTTTCAGTTGGTATTCATTATGCTCGAAATACTAAGTACCTTGATTGATTATTGGAAACCATTGAAATTGTGTTGAATAGCAGAAGTTTCCTCTATTCGTAAACTTGAGTAATTCATCTACGGTCTTTCAATACCCTCGTCCATGTCTTGTTCTATTTAATAAGGAAAGAATCGCTTCGATCCACTCTACAGAACCAAGATACCCATGTCTCATAATTTAATCCAAAGGCTGTCAAAAAGTAGTCCATAGAGTTACCCAATTGAGCGTTTTACGGTGTAGTCTATCCTCGACATTATTCACAGAGAAAAAAGGATTACGTGAGCTGCGGAAGATATGAGAAATTGGAGGATAATTTATCGTCATATTTGATCCTCAAATCTTGGCGAAGGGATCTATGATCCACTAAAGTAGCTATTTTTATCCAAGGGAAATACATTCAGAGATTGTGTCTACTCAGATGTTGCTTTTATCCGTCCGTGAAGTTTTCTGCAAATCCCTGTGAGCTTCTTTCTATTCCTTTTATTCTTTTGCTCTGCACTTCTTGGTGTAGAAGCAATTAAACATTTTGAGATTAAGATACTTTTTCTACCTGGACTGTTTGCTGATGAACTTACATTAATTTTCATTTTAGTTCTTACAGTTATTTTTTATCAACTAATTTTATTATTTTCATTTTGTTCCTTTTCTATATACTTTTAAGCAAACATTTCCATTAATTTATCGACGTAAATAAGTCTCTATATTGTTTTTCGGACATTCAGATTTATCTAATCATCACTGATTTTTAACAATATTACATCCTGCGGATGTTTTTTTGCTACGGTGTGCGACCATCGTGAAAAATTAAGTTTTTACAACCGCAAGGTAGTTTTGTAATTTTTTTAAAGCCATCTCTGTCTACATGACAGAGATGTTTCAATTATCGTTCCATCAATACATATCCCATCGTAAACATGTATGTATATGGCAAACTTTTTCGTAGGGGGCGCGAAATTTAATGACCAAATCAGATTTTACCATGTGTAATACTTTTATCTACTTATACATAAAAGATATTTACATATATATATTTCTAACAGTTTACAGGCTTCATTTAATTTACAAAATTAATATGATATCATGGTCCTACAAAATCTATATGAGTTCCAAAAGATGTTATATTAACTAAATCTTTTTATTTTGGTTGCTTAATACCGTTGGGAATTCGAAATTGTGACATTTGGACAAAAAAGACGACTGATTCATATTAATGTGTGTTATGAACAACCAAAACCCGGGTAGGTAAATCGATTGTCAAAATTGACCCTAAAATGAAACTACGTTTTTAACGTGGCTGTTTTGAATTTATTTTGCAATTCGATTCTGGGTAAAATTTTTTACCGATAAAATATCGACATCAACTTTAATTTTTCTTTACGGAATGAGAGAGAAAGAAAGTTGCAAAGGCTGCAACGAGTGCAAGCAGCTGATGTACTTAAGAGTAACTGATTTAGAGGATATTAACACAGGAAATGTAGCAATGTGAAAATCCATCGCAAAAGGATTGTATTCAAGTCACGTCCGTGGAAGCTTAGGCTCCATCGCATACGAGTCCTAATTCATTTTGCTTCGAACACATTTTTGTGGCCACGTTCCAATACATTTTCAAGCGCAGCGTTTCAAGGCTTCGAATCTGGGTTGAATTTTCTTTTTGGATTGAAATCTCTGACAATTCTCTTTCCCAAATTTTCACGTTTGGAGAAAAACTCGCGGCTGTCTTTCGCGAAAACCTAATTTCTCTTGCTCTTCGATATCCGGCTGCTACAGATAGCTGCGGCAAGTTAGGGTTATGGGTGACGTTTCATATATTGAATTGAAATCGGAATATTACCCTTTAAAAGAAAAAAAAGGTGTCAGAGAACTGCGGTCTGTCAAAACTCAGGCAATGTTAACTGCAGAAAGCGCAAGGAAATAAGGGATATTCGACAATTTTTTGTAATAAAACCTATGGACTCTTAAGTTTTACACAGCACTAGTTTTATAATTTACTTTTAAATGTAATTAATTCATTCATTTTAGTTTATTTAGGTACTCCCTTGCATTGGAAATATGTATTCTCAGAGATGAATATTCTTTTTTAATTTGCTCCATAATTATTCGATATCACCTTATTTACTTTCTATTGCCAATTTGTTTGTTAAAAATATAAGTGTATAAAATACCGATTGTATCCTTATTTATAGTTATTTTGATTTGAATATGGACTAAGTGGAAGGTGGCACTTTCTGTTCCCTATTTTGTCCAATAAAAATGTATCTATGTAAAAGTAACGAGGTAGTTGTTGGTTAGTTCACTTGAAATACCGATGAGCAATTCCTTTCGTATGTGCTTCATTACTCTTCACTTCATATCCTCATTTAATTGCTTGTATAGCTTCTTCTAATATGCGCTAGATGAGAAGAGTTCATCATTAAATGATTGAAATTTCAAATACAAAAACAAATAAAAACCTAAATCATAGCAGCAATAGGTCAACTCTATTTTACTGCTTTCTTCCAATTATTTTAATTTATGCCATTTATATTATTTCATTACCCTTTGAGAAACATTTTCAACACTCTCCCAAATTTCAGTACTTCCAGTTTAAAATTAAATATCAGCAAACATTTCTATTGGAAGAAAGGTACAACTATAAAAAAAACTGGGAGCAATACAAAATCATTCATTAATTCACTCGATTCGAATGTATAGGATAATTATGTAAAGCAGAAATATTAGGAAAGACGAAATAGGAATTTTTTGATTCCATCTGTAAAAGCTTTCAAAGAAAGGGAGATATATTTCCTTGGGGAATATAAAGCAAATTGTCAGGGACTGATTGGATTCCTTAATCCCAAGTCATTAGTTGAGCTATTAATGACGAATGCTGAGCCTTTTTAACGAATTCCTGATATCAACTAATTGAAAGATTGCCTTTAACAGTATTATATTTTAAACCAACAGAAAATTTTACGTAGTATACAATTATAATTCATGCCAATTCATTTCGAAAAAATGATACTGAGAAAAAGAAAAAACCGTTTTCAGACATTTAAATTGGGTATATTTAATATAGGAAGATGGTGCTCAATCAATTGTATAAGTTTTATCCCATATTTATTTCTACTTAATTATTTATGCCTTATCTCGTAGTCTCGTCCTCCCATTGACATATGTTGTATGCTTACCAAAAATAAATCTCTCTAACATCCAGTTCTATAATGATGTTCAACAATAAACTGTTTAATGAATAACTTAAATATTGTAATTACTGTATCATTATCTTTATTTATTGTAAGATTAATATCTGCAATCCTATAATATTGTACAATATATAGTGCTCCTAATTTTATAACAAATGTAATAATTGGACGAAATGATCATGTAAAATTAATTACATTGAATCACAGTCGCCAAGAAAATAATAAAATAAATGGTTTTTCGCAGTGTCGAGAGACTTTAGGGAACTTCAATTACTCCTGTTCGTAAAAAAGTAAGAAAAAAAATGTTTTTGTGCTCGGGATAGTTTCGAAACGTACAATTTGGCCAAAAACATCTCGAGCTGAATAAAACTAATATTACGTGACATGGAAAAAATTTTTGGAAAATTGTTTTATCAATTTAAGGAATATCATTCTCAATATGATTTATTAGTAAATCATTAAATTTCGAAGAGAATAAATGTGATCATCATTTGATAACTGTAAATGCTTTTGGAAATCAAAAACAACTTTAATTTAACTTCTGATAAAATAATGAGTTAAACATATGTGCTATACACAACATGAACATGAATATATTTTGTCCTTTGTATTGAGAATTAACCTTACCCTGGTTCTTGGTGTTATGTAAAAGCAAAAATGCTTCACGGTGGAATATTTAAACAAAGGATATTCAGAGCTTACCCTACAATAGAAGAGAAGCTTTTTTCAAATCCTCTTCATTTGCAACTCTCCGGACGTTCCAAAAAATCTCCGAAATATGCCTCTCTCTCTATGTTTCCCGTGCCCCGATTCGTCCGAGCACAAATCAAAAGCATTCTCGCGATACACAAAACATGCCGCTTTTAAAATTCCGAGGAAAATCCAAAGCTCCAATATTTTATCGTTCTTACGCTCTCGGATCGCATGGGCTCTAAGGAGCTTACAAGAGGTTTCGTTTGTTGGCCCAATTTTGGAGAAAAATTGCAATCGGCTTAAAAATCCTCAGTCTCCGAATGCTCTAGCTCTGAACAAGAGAGGGGTTTACTTTATGTCTTCGCTTTGCTGCACCATTGACCGGAATCCTACTGAGGAGGCTAAGTATATTCGAATTCTGTGCAACCGTTCGATGAGCAGAAATCATTTTTCTTCCATCTCATAAAACAGATCGCACCCACGTTGAAAACCGATTATTATTCAGTTCATATTCAAGTAAATGGAACATAGCATTCGTAAATTATATGAACCTGTCTTTTGGCACTGTTTATTGCGAGAAATTTGAACGTATATACAAGTATAAGATGGACAAAATCATTGATAGCAAATAATTATGCATACAGAGTAATTTATAATTCTTTTCTCAGGAAATTTCTATTTGTAGTGTAGTAGACGACAAGATATTTGCGAAAAGTTGAAGTTTTGTGCGCCTGTAGGTACAGATTGGAAGTGTACTCGTGGTTTTCTTCATGCATGTTAAAAATTTTACATTATACGTATTCATGTACATATAAGGGGAAAATGCATGGATAACTTAATGGAATACCTCGGTTCCATGTTTCTAAAAAGGAATAGCAAAATGAGCACGTCAGGATTTTCGCCTGTTTTGATATTCAAACATCGAAGTTTTTTCTGTATGGATCAATATGTTACATACGAGGTGGTAGTCATGCACTCAGCTTCGGTTCGCTTTCCAATCATTTTTCCCATCAACTCGGAAATTAGTACGTCGGAGGATAATATTCAATAGATTCACTTCCATTTCCGCCATCCGATAATTGGAAACCAGTGTAAATTCCGCCGTAACTCGAGAGGGATATTTTACCTTCGCCGTCTCGTCAAGTTATGAAATTCATGCAAGCTCCCGTGAACTTTGGGCCCTAATAGAAGCGCAGGTCCTCGGCCGATATTTTCGGGTTGCAATTAAAGACTCCGCGTTCGGATCATCGGATTCCAATAGCCTCCTCGTGCGACTTTTTCTTCCCCCTCCCCTCGCCTCTCATGCTTACAATATCTCCCCCGGGACTTGCCGTACATTCCCGCGGCATTTTTCCTTTTTTACGGTGCGGAAGATGCTTCGAGATGCAAATTTACTTCGGTCGCAGTCACGGAAGTGGATGCAACACTTCCATTTCCTTCCCTGCGAGAAATCAAGTGCCGGAGGAGGAATAATTAAGGGTGAACTTCCGTGACTTTTTAAATACCGCCTTCGTATAAGCATTGAATTTAAATATTTGTCTCCTACAAAGGAAATCCATGCATTTGCATATATAAGTCAACCTCTTTGCCGGTGTGTTTGTCAGGAAAAAGTATCTAGGTTACAAGATGCATAAGCCTTATTCTCACAGTAAAGGTAATTATATAATATATTACATACCTTCTTCTTTTCAAACGTAGTACATATTGTATTTCCTGGTTTGAATGAAAGATATCACGTCCACTTCCTTCGTGAAGTAAAAATATATTTATTTATTATTATTCTTAAGGACTACAATGAAGCACCATCCCAGGTGGTAGTCATTCCTGTGGGGGAGAGGGAAAATTAAATAATCTGCCTTGTATTCATCGTATTCGGGAGGAAAACCTCCCGAAGTCAGTATGTAATACGTTTAATTACAAAATTTACAAAAATATTTCAAAGTTTACTGCTATCATTCATTATTTTAAAATTTTCTACAATATTTAAAAAATCACAACAATATTTCAACAAAATTACGACACCCTTTTAATTTTATTCATGAATGCATTGTAAGAAGGTAGAAATGTTTCTAAAACTTCACCAGGTAAATTTTTTCATTCTATTCTTCCCCGAATTATAAATAAACATTTACAAACATCTGTTCTCTGTTTAAGGGTAGCGACTTTGTGATTGTGGTCGTTTCTCCCGAAGTAATCCGGTTCTCTGAGTATATTGTTTAATTCTTTCAACGAAAGCTTTCCAGGAATAGTTTTTAATATATTCTCTAACCTTTTTAATTTGACTTCTACATTTATAAGACATATATTATAATATGGAGAAGGTTTTCTGACTGAATTATTACACTATTTCTCACAGCGATAACTACTCCGCCTCCTATTTAGCTGTCTCGGACCTTACGATACACTGTGAAATTCGGAGAAAAAATCTCACTGGTCGCTATTTCTTCGCAAAGCCAATAACTATTTCCTAAAATTATGCCGGCGAATGTCTTTCTAGTGAAGTCGAAGATTACGCTTGCTTATTAAAAATACTTCATCAGTTCACTATGAGTAGCTTTATTTCTTCGTGACTTTCGCTCTTGGGATGACGGTGAGAATCCGAAATTTGAACATTAAAACTACATCGATGTAACGTTTCGCAATTTTCCGCATAGATTCCTTGAGTTTTAATTTTTCCCTCACATTTTTGTTTGTAACCGCAAGAATCGAACACTAAAACTACCTGGGGTGTTGTATTCTGTCTAAGGTCTAACCTTAAATAATCGTATTTACATCGTAGGTCATATGCTCCGCAGCCCGAGCAGTATGGTGTTCGCCAAAACGATAAAGTGGTGTGCGACATGATTATAATTGTAATGATAGGCCAGATAGAACGGAGCACTCGAGGGCTTTTAATGCCAATATGGAGAAAGGCCCCGCATAGGCATTTGGACAGCGCGTTCGACTTGGATGAAAGCGGTCCCGGGCTCGAATCCCGGTGGAACACTACATGCGAAATAGCTTCCGCTGTCGAATAACTTATAAAATACTACTACAGATGAAAGCGAGAAATACTGAAGGTTGAATTATCGATATGTTCTGCGTTATTGTGATTTTCTTCAGATAATCGTATCGTAAATATATTAATAAATTAGTTTATCTATGGAAATATGGTTTAAGCAAGCTCAAAATTCTCATGCATTTTTAAATATGATGTAATAACTGCAAAGCCCCTCAATCTTATGCAGCTAAGAGTACGCCGTTCGATTTTTTTGTGGGGAGCTGTACATAGCACATACCTTCCCGAGAAGAATAAAAGATAAGGCTTCCACTTACTTCGCAGGGGAAAATAAAGGGTGAGCTTTCATAACATTCCAAAGAGATTACCAGCATCACATGCATAATGATTTTTTTAGATTCCAACGAGTGAATTTTGTTAAACTTGCACTTGGTTTTGATTATATTTGAAAGCTTCCTTTGCCATTCCATTGTGTGGTGTTTTCTTCGTAAAATGGTGTCAAAGAGGAATGATTCATACTTTATACTACATCAAATAGGCCCATTATCTTAGCTATAGGAGATAGTTACTCTGAAATAAATAAAATATCTTGAAACCCTTCGACATGATTATTTTTAATCTGATAGGGAGGGGATTCTATTCTATAGAATTCTAAGAAATAAAAAAATATTTATTATCATTTGGAATAAAAATCGGAAACCAAATTAAATCCATGGAGTAAACATAATATTCTACATAACTATGCGACAATGAACTCAATAAACATTGATAAACCCTATTAAATTACTTGATTCCTGACATGGATACTATTTTTGTTTTAACTTTGATTTAGTTTATTTCTTGCTCGTGAAGATCGCACTGATACAAGTTGAAGAATTTCAAGCATTTTTACAATGCATAACTGCTATGCTGCTTTAATTTATCAAAACGCTATTTTCACCGCAGGTATTTACTATAATAATACTATTACTAATCGTTTTGGAAATTTTTAGCTCTACCATTCTACCAAGTTTGATCACAATTAGGGAAGCGAATTAATCAATTCCAAGTTAATCTTGCCAAAGGGATCATTAAAAAGTTACCTTCTGTTCCAGGAAAATCTAAAATTAGCCTGAGATATAAAGGAAATTACAGTCGATTTTATGATACGCGGAGAGGATGAAAGGTCAAAAGTGAACATTTATTATTAGAACATATCGCGTATTGCATATCATTTTTAGATTAAATAACTTTATATAAAAATTAAAATACTTAATGACCCGTGGAGATTTCCATTCTCTTTGGTATTGTACAAAATTATAACTACTAATAAATTTCTATTTAAATCGAATGCAATGCTCTTGTGCTAAATTAATATATATAACGGTTTCATGTATTTTGAATTTTAAATTTTGTACCACGCCTTCAGTTAAATATCAAGCCCAAACCCTACCCAACTACCCAACCCTTCCCAACGCCGGCCAACGTGTCACAGGCATATTTGTGATAAACTATGGAAACCCTTAACTTTCGTCGTAGAACGTCGATCAAAAGATGCCGCTACGTCTCTTTGGACGAGTTATGCGACGAAGTAAACAAATTCCCATGTGTTCTCAGCTACTTTCCACCAAAATTATTAAAATCCTTATTTTTCGTCGTAAAACCTCGATCGAAAAACGCTGGTGGCTCTCTTTGGATGAAGGATGCGATGATGGCTAGAAATAGTTGCCAATTTCAATATTTTACGATTTTTCAAATCGTATTCAATATAACCAGTGCATATGCACTACCCCCTAGTGTGTTTCAACATGCATAAAAAGTCCGCTGGAATTTATGCAATTTCAAGAAAAAAACGATTCAGACCGAACTCCCTGGCGTGAGGGTTAGGAAGCATATTAGGTCCCTCCACTGAGGAAGGGTCAGTTTTATGAAGGTTTGGGCTTCCCTCCTACCTGTCATACTACCTGTAAAATGCCCCACTAAATCGACATGAACCAATTAAACAACTACCTTTTAGCGATGTAATTTTTTGCAATCCTTTTTCCATAATTAACACTTCATTTAGCAAAACGATGAAATCCTGCTATTTTGGCCTATTTAATTCTGAATAAGTTAAATAACTACCAATTGATATTAGATGAGTTAAATATTCAATAAAGACGTAATCGGTAATGAGTCATTTCACTCCACTGAATTATTGCTGGAAGCATCAATCGATATTGTACCTTTTGACTAATTTATAGCCCATTGGAGCTAAATATTCAGACCCATTAATGCTGCGATGAAACTCTGCTTTGCATAAATATAAACTGTGAAAGCATTATTCATGTTTAATTGACATTTACAGAAAAATTTACTATTTCATGTTATTAAATTTTCCATTGCAACCACTTAGAGGGTGGAATCCTATAGAACCGAAATGCTTAGATGTTGGTATTTCGTATAAAAGTCACAAGGACCATACAAATGTTTCAATTATGGTGTTTTGTATTGTACAGTCCTGGCCAAAATTAACGCAGCACCGGCCGCAAGGATCGCTAGGGAGGTGCTGCGTTAATTTTGGCCAGAGGTGTACAAGCTAGGTTTTAATGAAAACTTCAAATAAACACCTCCTTAATTTTAATGAAATAGATTGGGTAGCATAATAACAAAAACCCGTTGACACAAGTAGGATTCAGATTTTCTTGAGTTTGACTTTTATGCCAGTATTTCAAACAATCTCCAATTCTATTCCAGGATATGTATAGGAAATCAATTAAGAATGGGCAGTCCGGATTTACGTTAATTCGTATTAAAACTTTCACCACTTCATATTGAATAATAACTTCCTTATCGTCTCCGACGTCATAAGTCCAAACACACTTTCTCGAGAACTTCAGACGACGTTCAAACATGGGAAACTTTTGCAAGAGAGTTCAGTGCCCTTGGATATGGGTAAAAATCTTTAGCTGTTAGTAAAGCAAGACAAAAGGTTCCCTCGATAGCAATCGATGAAGGGAGGGCTGTATAAGGAGTGGGATAATCAGTCGCACCTTCGAAGGTGTTGGAGAGCAAAAACATTCCATCGTCAAAATGGAGGAATGTCTGACAGCAATGTCGATATTTACGTGAAATTAAAATACATGACTCTAAAAACCTGCAACACTTCTCCTGTTCATATACATTTTTATAATGGTGATGTTCGCAACTAAGGGCTTTGAGTTTGATACACACGTCAATATGTATTAATTCAAAGAAGTAATGGATGATTCCTCATTCCTCTGTGATGGACCCTTAGAATCTTTAAAGAGAGACTAAACCTATAGTTACGTAGTGCCCTTACTGTAAATTAAATACACGCGAAAATATTTGGGATGCTGCTCTATTATTAATTTTGCTTGAAAAATTTTAATAATGACAAATCAATAGACGCACCTCATACTCCCGGAGGAATAATTAAAAACATAGGGAACACAAGAAATAGGAGTTGCATCGAACTGTTAAGGGTTGTTACGGAGAAGATAGGATTTATTTGGATTTCTTCCGTAGCAAAGCTGTTACGATTCCCAAGAAATCTTAAGAAATGGACCATAAGATCATGAATACTTTTAAAAATATCTATCTCATATATAATAATTCTACTGTATTTAATGATAATCAGGTATAACTGAAAATATGAGCAAACTATTTAGGATTTTCTGCTTGGAGTAGGAACTATAGAGGAACCATGGATGCGTTAATGGGAACGCGGAGTTATTTTTTAAAGTAGGATAGAAATTATTAGAGCAAAATATTTTTCCTTTTTATGATTTCTAAAAGACTTGGTGATAGCTATCTCTCTTGCTGACGATGTCCTTCTTGGAGTTCTAACTCTTATGAGACATCTGTTAGCATACTTAGCTATTGAAACTTAGATCTAATTTCTCTCTTTAAAAATTATTTCCAATGATTTGATTGCAGTTATAATTCATTAATTCTTGAAAATTTTTAATATACTGTAATCAGAGTAAATGGCTATGGGAGTAGTGGTAATTCCAATGACTCACTTAATAAATGTACCAGCATATTTGGCTCTCATAAGACTATTAATGTCTACCTAAATGCTTCAGATAAGTTTTCGTCAAATTAAAAAAGAATATTCACTAATTAAAAAACGGACACTTACTGAGACCGTTTTTCCTGCAGAGTTCGATTTCACGTTTACTCAAACACAGATCAAAGAGATGAATCAGAATGTTAATCAAAGTGATTTCGCAGCGTTCTGCCATTGCATTTTTTATGTTTTAAATTTCAAATTCCCTCTTAAAAGGGATTCCTCCCAAAGTCTTCGACTCCCAAAAATTAACTAGCAAATATTTAAGCGATATGTTGATGATCGAACTAATTTCTCTTCAATCAACGAATGCGCGATTTAAAAAATAAAACCTTTTTTTGTGCCGCCTGGAAAGACATATCGAATCTTTTCGATGCTAACTAAAAAAATTCACTAATCAAAGTTTATGGCTCGTTTCAGTTTTAAAGAAATTTAGCTCGGGTTCTTGAAAAGCTTACTTTTCTTATTCGTAGTCGTAGTCGACACTAGTATGAGAGAATCCTCGATCCTAACGTTTGATGGAAATTGCAAATGAAGTCATTACCCACTTCTCCTTTGAGCACTGCATGTAATATTTCTACAGTATTTATGCAATACAATACATATTTTAAAAAAGGGACAAACTATACTTTCAATATATGCATATTTGAAAGGATTTTCAAATGTAGAGTTTCTTTGTATACTAGGAGTGAATGTAGAATTAGGATGTATTTTAATAAAATCCGATTGACTTTAACAATGTATCTAATACAACCGTATAAGAGTTAACCTACTCTCTCAACAGATTTACCTATACGAATCATAAAGTAATACTTCAATATTTGCTCTTTGCATTATGCTAAATATGTTGATTTTACACATTGATTTTACACATTGATTTTACACATATGCTAAATATGTTGATTTTAGAATCCTTACGTCAATGGTGAACGAAATTAATTACCTTTTGTGAAATTATCAGTAAAAAGGCTTATGGGAATCTCATCCCTTCCGCAGTTAATTGCGAAAGCTCTGGAGAGGGAATGAGTCAAGCTAGATGAGGAGTATAGAAGTTTCCTTTTCAGATGGAGCCAAAAGTCGTTTAGTCGAAAAATTTAGCATGAATGTACTACGATGACATTAGGTCACTTTTCATAGCGATCTATATGCAAGGAGGTTTAAAATGCCAATGATAAACATTACTCATTCCTCAGAAGCTATTATATTATCAAAGCCACAAAAATCGTTGGAAAATAAGTGCGTGAAAGATATTTTTACCCTGTACCAAATAAAAATGACATTCAGTATGGAATACAATTTCATTCATATTAATCGTGTCACTCATCAGCTACTCTCTAGATCTTTATGCACGAAAACTGAAATTCATCCCCAACAAGTACGATATTTATGCCCACGTTGATCAGGCCAAATTTCCCATTGCAATTTCGCAAGGACAATGAGGAAACAAAGTTATCAACACGAAGAGATAGCCTTGCATCAAGAAATTACCCCCGTCGGGCTGAAATAATGACCCGGGAAGTATAAAGCTAATCCAACGTTTTGATCTCCCGGACAGTGTATTTAAATCACGTCCCTCCGCACGCAGAGCTCCGAACTGTGGGTGTTTTCAGCCGTCTGGCGGCCGTAATGAGATTCTCGAATGAATAAAAAGCAATTAAAGCCTTTGAGTCGGCTGAAAGTTCACGTCCCCCTTATCGGTCGACGGGTTTTTAGCCGATGATTGTTTTCTCGGAGCAATCAACGGAGCCCTTTGATAGTGGGGTAGCGGCATTTAAACGAAGTTAAACAATTACGTCTCGGGGAACACGATGATCGTGTTCCTGAGCTGCGATGTTATTACTTTACTCTAATTACGCAGGGCACCGTGGAAAATGAGTTAGCGCTGAGTGGGAGTTTGCACTAGACAAACTGGCTCGAGTGATACTTTACTCGGCAAGACTGTGAGTTACCCATAAAGCATAGTTTTGTTTAACAGTGTTTTGGGATGTCTAAGATATAGATATTGTCCCACTATTGGTGATTTTAGGCCCATAGGTCTCGCTTCCACCATTAAGACCGGTAGACGATATTATGTTTCTATATAAGTCAAAAAGAATTAAATGTAGACAGATAGAGCATTACTGGGTGAGGTTATGCCCATGCATTTTCAACAACTAATAGTATATCGTTGGGGTATTTGCAAATACCAAGTAAGCAAAAAGAACGAGTACTAGAGAGAAAACCAAGAGAATTTGCTACTAAATCGGAATCATAAGAGGATAAGAATTCGGTAATTAGCTTGTATAGATGTGCTGTTGGATAAGACTTTCATAATGATGAAAAAAGGCTGCCCTTGGTAGGGATAAAAGTCTAGATTTTCTCCATTCCATGTGAATGCTAGAACACATTGATCTATCACCCTGAAGACTCACAGTTTTTTGTAACGCTTTGTTACAGAAGATCAAATTTTTATTTTAGCCTTACCTTTTTTCATCCCCATCAATTCTTGGATTAATAAACCTGCATTTAAGAATAATGATAAAATGTTGGATGTCACAGTTTTTTTTATTAAATAAAAAGTCAATATTACTCGCAAAATTGACTCGTTCATCGGTTCCATTGTTGTATGAGTTGATTTTAGCTGTTACTTCGTCGAATGATGTATCAGCTTTATAGACAGGTGCCTTTTTTTGCAAGGTGTACTAGATCTAGGAATGTTTAACTATAATGTTCCTCACGAATGTATTTCTTTTCGTACAGTTAAGTATTCCTTCTTCCGTTGGAAAAGGTCTTTAACGTGCTTAAGTTTTATGTTGATTTTTAATCATATATTTTGTCTTGATGCTCTCGTTTTTGTTGGTATTGAGGAACTTATTTACTCTGTACTTATTTTTATGTGCTTTTGAGTCTTTAACCTCTTACTAAAAGAATCTGTGTTCACTGGCTTGTCCACTCTAATAGATTCTCTTAATTATTGTGTTAAGTTATCTTATTCTAATAAGTTTTCAAGCACAGTAGAGGGGTAGTTTATTTATGATATGGTAGATGATTTCGGGTATAATGAGGCTACACGTAATCCTAATTTGCTGATAAACTATTCATTGCTTTTTTCTATCCTCAGGTCTTCTACAAGAGTAGCCGCATAGTGATCAGTTGGACAACCATAAGCAGACAGTGCTGTTACTTGCGAAGGGAGCCTCTTTCAACAGATGGGCTCCTAATGTGAAAGGGTGGTTTCTGCAGTAGCTGTGGGGCTCCAAGGGCTCGCGTGGAGGGCCTCTGGGGCATCGGCCGCCGTCATGCGCCTGAGACATGCGGTTGGTAAGGCTGCGCTGCGCCCCTGCACTGGTTCGGCAGCCGGCTGCGGCAGCCGCGTTGGCGGCCGGGAAGCTTCGGCGCTTCAGGCGCGGCGGGGGGCGGAAGAGAAGGGAGTGTGGGGGAGGAGGAGGAGGGGTCGGGGGAGGCGGTGGGGGCGGAGGGGGAGGCAGGGGAGGCGGAATATGCGGATGGTGCTGTTGCTGTCTTCGGATATGGCCATGCCGGAGGCTGCCGCTGCTCCTCAGGTGCCTGCCTCCGCTGTGTCTGGCGCTGCTGGTCGTGGCCCTGCTACTACTGCTGGCGTTCTCACAGGTGAGGATTATGTAGACATGCATGTATGTACAGTCCTGGCCAAAATTAACGCAGCACCAGCCGTAAGGATCGCTAGGGAGGTGCTGCGTTAATTTTGGCCAGGAGTGTACCACCAGAGATGCATGTTAACAAATTAGCGCAAGATAATAAAGTATAAAATTGTGTTATATTTAAAAAAGGAAAGGACAAAGGGTAAATTGCACGTAAGGGCGTGCACCCAGGAAAAATCCCAAGGAAAAACGGACTTGAAAAAAGTCTGATTGGGCCGAGAATCGAACCCGGGATCTTCCTCTATCCGGGAGGCTGCCTTAACTACTAGGCCACCGAGACAGAACATTTCAACAATCCGTTCCCAAAACGGCTTGTTGAATTCCCTGCCCAGTCAGACTTTTTTCAAGTCCGTTTTTCCTTGGTGTTACATTTATTAATATATTAAACATCGTGAAAAGAAAAAATATTAATAAAATAGGAAGAAGTTTCAATAAAGTTATAGTCGTAAAATTAAAAAATAATTAAATAGTAAAGTGATCAAAATTAAAAGAAATAATATGACTTGTACTATTTTCCACAGTATATTTTACACACGAACGGTTTCCTAAGATCACATACATCTTCAAGTTTGGTTCACCTGAAGATGTAAGTGATCTTACAAAACTGGTCGTGTGTAAAATATGCTGTGGGAAATAGTACAAGTAATTTTATTTCTTTTAATTTTGATTTTAATGGAATTCCGCACAGTAAAGCCTGCTACCATTGATTTAATTAGTAAAGAGATCATAAACGAAATTATGTAAGTTCTTATTAGCGATAGAATAATTCCATCATCGATTATATTAACACTCTCAATTTTTCTGAGTACTAAGTTGTCTTTCTTGAACATTTTGGGGATTATGAATTATTTATATACTTGACATGCTGTAACGCATTTACAATGGGAATTATGTCGTAACTGATCAAGAATACATCTTCATTTGAATTATTCAATGACTTTTTTACTTGAAACTGTGTAAGCACTAGTAGTTTTCTTTGTGATAAAGAAATCTGCTGTATTCTTTCGATAAGATAGGAGAATTTCATTGAATTATTTAATATGTACATTACAAAAACCACTCAGTTATAATTCATACAAATACCGTAGCTTCTAGAAAATTATTTATCATTATTTTGGAAATATGCTGTATAACCGTATGTACCGTATGTACCGTATGGTTAAGAGTTAAATTATGCAGTTTTATTGGAAATAGGTAACATAAATCATAATTATAAACATCTTATATTAAAATATCTCCGCTGATCGGCTTCAGCCCACAAACTAAATTAGCACTCATGAAATTCGAATTTGGAACATTTATATATTATTTATCCTGTAAAATCTCAGGAAGTCATCTCCAATATTCATATCTATATATTAATGCAAAATGAGATTCTCAAACGCTTCTCTTACCTCAAATAAAATCCTTAGCGCGGCATCCCTTTAAGCGGTAAGGCGGCATTTGAAGGGGTAAACAAGTGGTCAACCGCGTTCGCACGCCCTCGAAACGGCTTTTCTAGACCAGACCCTTTACCTCATTATTCAGACACTATACTCATCAAAACTCTTGGTGTGCACAGATTAATGTTGCCCTCACCGGGAATTGAACACGGGACCACTTGCTGAAAGCAATCACGCTACCAACTTAATTATTCGTGTTCTCTTATCGCTTTGACTTATTCATTAATTATTCATTAATCAGCCATTCCACTCAAATATCTAGGCCAGTAAAATAATAATATACGTCTCCTGATGAAGTTATTATTACTTCAATTCCTTAGTATATGATTAATGAAACTATTTAGAGGTATAAGGTTGCTTAAAATTAGGTTTTCATCATCTCATTTACCGCCATTTCATAAATATTCGACATAAATGAACGAGGAAGTTTTGGGTTTTATTCAAAATTTCATTATTTTCTAATGAAAAGATTTGAATAATTAATGAGTGCCTTTTATTTTATCAAATAAATATTATTTTTTGTTAAATTATTATTTAAATTAATTGATTATAGCAAATATAAATCAAAAAATGAAAATACCTTTAGGTAAACTTTTTAGAATCGTAGTACTTGTGTTTCCTAAGCAGAAGTTTTCAACATTGTAGAATTGTTAAATTTGCTTCGAATACTTAGGTCATTGTGCACATGGACACTCACTGGAAATCGAACCCAGGACCGCTTTCACCAAAGCCGAAGCGCTGCTCATATGGCTATCCGGAAGCCCAGTTTTCAATATTTTTTATTATTTCTTCGCCCCCATACCTCATAATGTAGAGCAGTATTTTACTTACTCTTACTGTGCCTACTGTAGTTTTATATCAGCAAATTCTCTTACATTATATCAGTCCCTTATATCAATTTATTTCCTTTTATGGGTTGATTGCTTGAAAAGTTACTCTCAGCAATTAATTTGTTTGCCTTTATTTCCCACCCTAGTTCCCGTAATAATCTTCGTCCTCTCACAGGTGGTCATGGTTCAGCGTCGCCCAGGGCGGCAGATGGCTGTTGGAGGCGGAGGGGGCGGTGGAGGCCCTGGGGGCAGCGGGGCGGGAGCGAGTGGGGGCGGAGATGGAGCAGGGGAGGTGATAGTGGGGATCGGGAGGGGCCGATTGGGGCGACATCCACCCCCGCAGCATGGCCTCGGGAGACGTGTACCGCAGGTCAGTGAACTACTTCGCTTTCACCTCCAATTCACTCCCACGTATATTGGACTTTCCATGAATCGATACTCACAAGTAAACATCAGACTCCCTATCCACAGCAGTAAATATATCTCTCGATATTTTTCTAATTGAAAGCAGCCCGGGCGTATTTGCGGTATAGATTCTATTCATATTTGGTTTATTTTGACAAACACAAAACGAGTTTATGCCGGTTAAATATCCATCACCACAGATCTCCGACCAATATATCAACCAGGATGTTTTACCGTTTAGCTATTAAAATATACCTCATATCAGTAGTACAGGGTCAATAACTTCCTTTTTTCGCATTAAAAAGCATTTAAAAAAGGAAGTTATGTTGCCGCACCCTATATTATTCAATTAGCTTTAGCACATGTTATGTGATTTTGTCTGTAGATAGAATTTTCACGCTATATATCCAAACATATACCTTTGCAATATATATGCAGTAACATAGGGCTTCTTATTTGGTTTCAATACTGAAGTTGAATATTTAATGGCAAAGTGTTTAGCAGTAACTGGTACTTCAATTTCCCTTCTAGCCATTTATTAAAATGAAATTACACATCTTACTCAGAATTTTTATTCACAGATAATGTTAAACCACTGTGCCATGAGCCGCATCCTACGCTTTTACTCAGCTAACAATAAGAATCATTTTCCACTCCCAAATAACATTAGAAGAAATGATATTTTATTTAGACCCTCTTTTAAATCTTGTTGATTAGGTGTTTGAAATTCTCAACTTAACAGTTGAACAGTTTAATTACTCAATTTTTGCAGGAAAAATGCATCTTAATAATTGCCTCCTAGCGAGGTTTTATTTTGGGATAATCAGGCGTATATCTTTTCGTCGAACGAATCTAACAAAAGCTATCCATTTTAACTGTATTCATCAGAACTATAGATATATTTTCAGAACTAAAATGCCACTGTATTTCACTTTAATAGCAAGAAATATTTGTTTTATTCAATTTTAAAATGGCTAGCACTCAAGCAAACGATCTGATTTTTTCCAAATTATATCATTACAGTTGTAAGAAATAGGAGACAAAAAACTCGTTTAACCTTTTATCTATAATATAGTATCAATCAGGCCTGATTTGACAAAGAGTACGAGATATATGATTACCCTAAGTGGAATAATCAAAAGGTAAAACGTTGTTGTTGACTTCTTCTATGATTGCAGCTCAACTTGCTCCCTATAGCTTTGAAAAGTACTTCAGCAGTAAATGTCTATCGTAACATGTTAAATCAAGAATTATAATAAACATGAACATATAAATAAATATGCTAATATGTATTCCGGGGATTTGTTTTTGTAATTGCCAATTTCAACGCCTAGAGAAAGTACTTTACAGATATATTGATATTTAACTTTAATTATTTAAGTCTCTTTTTAAAGTGTAATTTGAAATAATTAAGAAATTTAAAAACTCATATTTTTAACTAAACACATGTGCATTCGTCAATCTTGGTCTCACAATCAGCATGAATTTCTTGGTATCCTAATTATTATGCAATTTGCATTACTATCAAGTGCCTCTTGCTACCTATTCTCACGGCGTTAACCCTCCTCTACCATAATGATTATGCTACCAGCATTTCCATCACGTCCAAATTGTTGCCTACATTTACGGCGTCAACCTTCACAGAGAACCCATGCGACATTTTCTTTTCTTCCTAAAATAAAAACATATTTAGATGTAAAATTACTTCCTCGTCTGCTTCATTATATCCGTGAAGGACACCTACGTCCGCGCGTTCTGCTTTGAATAAATTTAAACCACTTACCTTTCCTAATTAAGGGGACTTGAAGCAGTATCTATGACTTCCTTCTCCCTTCCTAAGCCTCCTCTCTCTTTCTTCCTCTTTCGGTCCGACCTCAGATATTACATCGACCATAACTTCCTCCTCAAAGTGAGCCCTCACATTCGAGGCCTTAATTTTGCTAATTGATCGGCTTACCAGCAATGGCTTCTATGCGTCAATTTTCGCCCAAGGCTTAAGCGTTCTTTGTATTATATCGTAATGCTTCTGAGTAATAAATAACTGAGTAATGGAGATTATCATGAAGCTCTGCGTCTGTATAATGCCATGTTTTAAGTATCCAGAAAATTTTGATTATTTCTCAATGTAATGTAAAATATCACCATATATACCTGAAATAGAGCCTATGGTTTTATAATGCATTATTTCGTTGTTCTATTTCATCTTCAAGACATAAACTAAAAGATATAAAGGGGTTCTTCTAAGTAAATTTAATTTTATAAAAGCGATAATTTGTGCACAAGTCATGGTTGAAATATACAGAGGTACGCAGACTCTAGGTAAGAGTTAAAGCTCGTAGACATAACAGATTTTTATTGACTTTCATTTTTAGTTGCACTTTATTTATTTTCTTGTAAAATTTTATTTACCTATATATTAATTGAGATATTGTTTTCGTAACTCTACGTTGAGTTTATGCAAAAGTTTTGGGTTTCTAAATACATATTTATAATAAATATAATACAAGGAGTCGATAGTGGAACAGGAGGTTTTGTTGAAAGCCATAGTCAATGGTATTTTTATGAGATTATGATTTTTCCACCGAAAATATTGCACCAGCGTACTTGCATGTTCTGGTAAAATGAAACCTGTTTTTCTCATTAATGTTACCAGGAGCATAGTGAGAATGCTATCCATATCCATTTCGTATTATAACGAATAAGCTTATAAAGAGAGCAGAAACAAATCCCCGATGTTTTCCAATTCATTCAAACGAGAGCATTTCAATGAAAACGTATTAACGCAGATGACTTGACGTGTGATGTTGTGGAAATACACATTTACAAAAGGATTTAAGAAACAGGTTCGCTCTTCAGATGATGTGATGAGTTGAATGCAGTCTTTTATTACTTTATATACAGCGCCACCCGAGAAATGTATCATACTCGTACGTCAATGAAGATTCCAAATTTCTGACGGGTGCCTGAAGCCCGTCCACGGAATTAAAATTAGCCCAAAAAGGCACTTCCCTCACAACTTCGCCTCGCTGGACGAAGCCAATTTAATAATTCTAGTTAAAAGGCGGATGGGCCGGCAGAAGCTAGGGCTACCGCAGTAAGCGGGCACTTTCACGTGAAAGGGGAAGGGAGAACGGAAGTAGAAATAGAAGAGGGAAAACAAGGAAAGAGGAAATGAAAGAATCCTCGCCGCGTACGTCACGCTCGTTGCAAGCGTATCTTACGCGCGGAATTTGCGTCAGAAGCAGGATATTCTCGCGCCAGATAAAAAGGTAACCTTTAAAAGGGATATTCTCTTATTTTTATCAATTATTCAGCCAAGCTGCTTTATAAAGGAACATATTACATGATAAAGTTTCCATACCACCAAAAATTCTATTTATAAACCTATTCATAATTAGAATAGAAAATATTAGGCTAATATTTATAAAGTTTTATATAAATATTATTTTTATTATTTCTTTAAAAATAGTAAAGAATATAAAATAATAATTTTATTAAAAATGTATTAATACATTTTTAATAAAATACATCTACACACCCTGATTATTGGTTAATGTTATAAATAAATGGAATACAACAATTTTAGTGGTAATTCAACCCAACTTAACCCAATACATGAATTATAAAGTGCTGTTTATCCTTACGCAACAGCATAATCGTGTAAAAAACCACTCATTCATTCTCTCAGACTTGAAATGAAATGTAAACAATAGTTTTGCCTTTGTTTATCGTATTTTTATATAAAAAGGATCATAATTACAACTAAAAATGTTGAATTCCATTTATTTATAACATTAACCAATAATCAGGGCGTGTATATTAACATACGACTGAATAACAGTAGTACAACATCAGCGCGGGGGATCAATTCCCCGCGTACCAATCTGTCGGGGGACCAATTCCCCGCGTAGGAATTCTCCCCGGACCAATTCACCGGCCACGGCCCCAATCATATGTTAATCTCTCGATTTTTATTGTTAATTGTTGAATGAGTTTATATTAGCTTGCATTTTTTTAATATCGATAAAACCCAATTTATATAATAATAATAAGTTCGCTCTTACAATTAACCA
Source organism: Sympetrum striolatum (assembly GCA_947579665.1). Lineage (NCBI taxonomy): Eukaryota > Metazoa > Arthropoda > Insecta > Odonata > Libellulidae > Sympetrum > Sympetrum striolatum. The sequence goes on from OX388346.1 coordinate 30,422,833, forward strand.
TTTACAAGTCACGAACACAAGCAACCATACACTCATCGGGATTCGAACTCGGGACCCGGGCGTAGTAAGGTTGGCATTATTTTATCATATTCATATGAAGTTCAGAGATATAACGAATAGGAGCGTTATGCTAATTTGTTTTCTCCCTCCGCAGAAGCAGGCTCCACAGCCGGCAGCCCACCCTCCGAGCCCAGGCTCCGCCTCAGTGCCCGGCGCAGGCCCAGGGTCGGCCGCCAAAACCGCCGTCAAGTCCTCGCCACCAGTGGAGTCGTTCAAGATAGAGCCACTGCTGAGGAGAGACGCCCCTTCTGCAGAATTGGCGGCACAAGTGGCGCTGAACGAGGCACGAGCATCTGCACTCGCAGCGCTCATTCGAAGGGAAGCAGATGTGGAGAGGGCGAGGGTGGTGGCGAAGGAGAGGAGGGAAGGGAAGGCGCCGAAGATGAGACCCAAACCACCAGCAGACTGCCTGCCAGTGCCTCCAGATCTAGGTGAGGATAATGAGAAACTGGTCTGATTGAATAAACCAGAATAAATCTTACCTTAAGTATTTAGTATGGAATTAGAACATGGCTATTGATAAATTTAGTTTTGAAAATTTTCCAGCGTTTCTTATATTTTCATTTACATAATTACCCTACTAGGGGCGTAGGGACACTAATTTCCCTATTTCTGATTACTTTTAACTTCTCTAATACTCTGCCGGAAGGGCGACCAGAAGTATCCCGTTCTTGCAATAATGTCCTTGTAACTTTGGACTTCCTGGTTTCTTCTAAGAGCTCGCAAATGCTGTTTAATGGAGTAACAAAATCAATAATGTATCTGTATTGATATATTTTTCGGATTGGTACCAACATATTTATACCTATATAGTACCCACGTTGCTTCAAGTTCTGAAAACAATGGGTTCTCAGTTTATTGACCTTCTAAGCACCCTGTTAAGTCGTGTTTTGCCTGGACCCAGCAGACGGCCAGCAGTTATCAGTGCCTCGCTACGGAAAGAAAAGAGACCACCAGAGTTGGGGTGGCGACGCTTGGGGTTTTTGAGTAAAAGAGGGGTCGCGGGTATTCAACGAGAAAAAAATAAATACAGTCCACTTAACCAGCGTTAATTATTTATGTTGTTGAACGAAGGCGCAACACACCCAATATACATTCCAATTGCCAAGCTATCTTCTAGGGTAAAATAAACCGAAACTGGGATGTTCTTACATTGGGTATTTATTATGAAGTTGTTTGCAGGTTTTCTGTTGTTTCCTGGACCGATGGCAAACTAGTTATGGAACGCTAACCAAAACGGCTTTTGGAAGATTTATAAACTTCTGACTTAAGTTTTAAACAAAATACTGTTTGCTTTCAATACTTTTACGAAGGACTATCACAGCACGATACTCAATTTTATCCATTTTAATGAGGACACTCAATTGACTAACTTCAGATTCTTGAAAAAAACCAACTCCTTCGCAGCAAGACTCGCAAGTTTATATATCTCTTTACAACAGACGATGTAGTTCAGTAACAAAATTTACCGATAGTAATGAAAACTATGGTTGAAGCCACAGTCTCCATCACGTGAGGTAAAGTTGCCAATTTCCGCGATAAATAGTTAAGAGTTATAACCTTGTTAATAACTGGTGGCTGACCAAAGCATCTATAAACGAAAGCAAATGATTGAATACCGAATGGTTACAATCACAAAAAAGTAAAGTCCCTACGAAGGTGTGTATGGCTGTTTACACATACACTGGTTTCGCCCGGCCGGCAAACCATAGCCGGTTTTTAAGTTGGGTCACAAGGGTAGTAAGCAAAGGAAGTAAATGGAGCCTTTCACACTAGCCGAGAATGGATTATAGACCTCGTGGTCACCGGGTAACTGCCGGCCCAACGACTGAAGAGGACCTTTACAACCGGGTATGGGTAGTAATGCAAGTCGGTCAAAGAGCGCTTTCACATTGAACGTTTTTTTCTGGGTGCCTTCCCCCATCCCTTGCTGCTTTCCTGCTTCTTTTGACCTTTTAAAACCACTAGTAGCAATTATTTTTTCATCGGTAGCTGTTGAATGAAAACATAAATCACTTATCATTCACCGATAAATAAGGTTGATTCTTTTCTTTTGACATGCGGCCGCTGCCCGGTAAAAACATTTATTGCGTTATGAATGTTTATAAGATGTTGTAGGTGGGGAGGGAGGGTTTCATTATACGCTTCAACTTTGACAAATTGTTATTTAAACGTACTTCCAATTACATATTTTTTAACTACCGGCATTGCACCAATCACACACTGATATATAGTATATATGTTAAAGGAACCTTACCTACCCTACTCAACCCATCGGCGACGCGCATATTTCACGATTTGTAGCAGAGATTAATTAATTAATTAAATATGCGCGGCGCCGATGGGTTGAGTAGGGTAGGTTGGGTTCCTTTCACCCCAAACGTGTAATTGCCCAATTCATGAAATGGGAAACTTTTACCCATTTCATGAAATGGGCATATAAAATATTAAGAATTTCAGATCCGAAAATAATTTGGTGTTAACTAGGTCAGGTAAGGAACAGAGTGTAGTGACATGTGATAAACAACAATATGTGGACAAGTGCAGTGATTTTATTGATAGCAATAACATTCAAATCCTTAAAAAAAGATCCAACAATGTCCAATCAAATGTGTGTGAGGAAATTAGTGAAGAAAACGAATTTACTCTCGGATAGAGGAAATCACATCTGATAATGTGTATGAAATTTGGTAGAAAATATCCTTAAGAAGAAACTGAAAAAAACGAATACCGAATGACGTAGTGAATGTAGACTAAATTAGCAGGACATTTTTAAAATTACAGTTATTTGAACCAAAAATTCCAAAAAGAATTGATTTTTCACCAACGCTGGAGAGACAACCGGGCCTGTTTATGGCTGACCAGTTCTTGTGTGTGAAAGTATCCCTAGCCCGGTTTCACGACCATTTTATGACCGAACGGATGAGCGAAACCGTTGTATGTGTAACTAGCCTTATTGGTTGAGGATCGGAGTAGATAATTCGTTTTTCCATTGTTGTAATTCGTCAATTAAGGGCAACATATATATTTTTATACATGTAAACTGGGCCCACAATGTAATAAGCAGTCCTTGAAAGTTGCCATTAATCCAGGGTCCATCAAACTGCCCCGCGTTGGTTGCCCTTAAAGCCAGTCACCCAAAATATCACGTAGGGCCGGTCGACCAAACGAGATCCACGAATGAGGTGTCAGTCATGCGGATGCCGGTCAAACGAGAGGGTTGAATGCTGTCATAAAAAGTAAAGCTTACAGTCGCTGAGCTGTAATGACTCCAATCTCCGAAACAACTGGCTTTTATATTTCATCCACTCCATCTAGTTCGGGGTCTTCGAGAATGAAATTAAAACCACCGCAAAGGAAATTAGCACATGCAGCTGCCTCATTTGCGAATTAATTTGTGCACGTCCCATCGCTATAAGAGACGCGTTTTATTCATTTGTCATTCAGCTCTTTCCGTCGCATTTGCATCACAATGATATCAAAGGATTCCCCTCCGCCATGACTCTCTCCCTCGGAGAAAATTGGAGTCAAGAATTCAGAAAAAAAGAAACGGAAAAGGCCACCTCGTGCTTTCGCATCAAAAGGATTTACCGAGAAATAAATTTCGCTCCCTTCTTTCGGAATTAAAGAAAAGGAAAAACTTCCGGTCTCCCCACTCTTCATTAATCTCGGCTCTGAATCTCGATACAAACGTCGCACATGTCAGCCTCCTGTATTATCTTGCGTCCTTATTCATGCCTCGGATGTTTATTTTAATTATCAAAGACTATGCTTTGCGGGCATTTAGTTGATTGAGATCATTCACTTTTACGAGCCAACTTCAATCCCGACCTTCTATTTATGAATGAGCATACAAGTTTTTTAATTCGATCAGTCCATACTTTGAGGAATTCTTATTGCTTAATGCGACCAAACAGTCCATTATGTTTATACTCTATTCAGCTTTACGGTAAATATTTTGATTTCTACTTACGCTAACTGCCGCTTCTACAAGCCCCCATCTTCGGGTACACACCGATATAAATTTACGGTAATACTATTCTTTCCGTAAAATTATAACCCTGTTTACTTATAAATCTTTAACTATGATGGATATATGCCTTCCGTTTAGATACAATTTACTTCTTCGGGAATTGAAGGAAATAAACATTGCTAAATAAATATTGGAGGATTCCCCAAAAACCCAAAGGATACATGGCCATAAAAATATGTCATCATGTATCTTTGAATTATAGTACAGTCGATTGTGGAGGTTTTCACTTAAAGTGGAATGTCATAGTGGTAAAAATTTTTCAATCTATAAAATTTAACTTTTAATAGCAAATAATAACGGTTTCGAAGTCAAAACATATTCTTCGGACTCAATTCACGCGAAATCGTATTTGTAGAAAGAGTTATATGTCAAGGGAAAAGAAAAGCTTATATCTAGTGTATGTGGTACTAGGGTGGTCCTTATTTATATGGGAAAAAATTTTTTTGAGAAATTCTTTCGGGACGCCCCCTAAAGTTGTTCCATTTGGTTAGAAAATAAATCGTTTAAAATATTATTTAAATCGGATAACGGAAAGACGTGCCGCATCGCACTTAAAGTTTATAATTTTCAACATTTTTGGCCTTTTTTCGAACATCACAGGAGATAACGGAGTCTTCCCATATTTCAACTGTTTTGATTTTTCTACCAATGCATTGTTTGACATTAACTGTGATTTTCGTAAAATATTAATTAGATCTGCCAAGTAGTTTTCGAGATTCAGCCCAAATAGAGAGCGCGCACCGTACAAGTGGCGCCGTTCACTAGGCGCCTCCGCTCGAATCCGAGAATCTCGCCGCCTTGTATTCTATCTTGTTTTTATAGCTCTAATCAATTTTTTCCATATTTTTATGGCATAGCGTCGGTTAAATACCTAATTATATGTTATATTCTTTAAAATTTTGAATTTAACTATGCATAAAAGGAAGTAAAGTGGCGCCGTTCCCTCGGCATCTCCGCTCGAGTCTATGAATTTTGCTGTCGTTAATTTTGTCTTGTATTACACTACTAGATAGAAAATTGATAATTTATGTTATTTTAGGGAATATTAATCTATGTTCATGTAGTAAAGCATAAGATAAATCTTCCAAGTTTCAAACAAATGCTTGTGAACCATGGGAACTCCCAATGCCCTGTTTTTCGTATCACATGTATGCTAAGCGATCATCAATATCGCCTGGATTTTCATCTAAACTGTTACTAGGAAATAACAAAGCATTAATAATAGCGAAACTTTGTTGATTACAGATACACTTTTCGACAGTATAAGCTTTTATGATTTATTTTGGCTACGGGAATGGCATATTACCAGGGGTATCCCTCTCTGAAAGATTTATCAGCTCTTCATTGTAGATTCCGAGATTAATTGATTGATTCATTTGTGATTGTAAAAGACGAACCTAGAATTATACTTTGCACATCAATTCTGATACATTATTTGTAACAGAAAAATACAAAAGAGTGCTGCCTTAAATTACCTAAACCCTTGCTTCTCAGACTCCACCGGCGAACCAGAATGTGCTGTGATTTCACCGAGCGAGCAGCTTAAAATACTGCCTTTCGGTGTAAGAATTCTCTTAGATGCACAGAAGTGATTACCAAAATGGAAACCAGAACTACTGACCGAATTTACCTGATTGGATACTACACGAATCAAATTGTTGGCAGGCTCCCGGATAGTCATGTGGACAGCGCGTTTGCCTTTGGTGAAAGCGGTCCCGGGTTCGAATCCCGGTGGGAGCCAATGTGCGAAATGACCTAAGCTGTCGAAGCACTTTTAAAAATACTACTACTACAATTGTTGGCTCTAAGTTGCCATCGAATGGCTAAGTGCTAAGAGTGCTTTTTTATAATATGCGAAGATTAGATTTACGTACTAGTGTCAATTTAGCAGTAAAGGAAGTGGAATTTTTCTGGTAGAAAGCGCGAATACCTACAAGAAAACTTCTACGCAATATTGAGAAGCTAGAGTCACTTTATCAGGAATGGAGAATATTGCAGAAATCTTCAAGTAGTTCGAATGAATCGCTAAAGAAAAAGGAAACTAAGTTCCTTGAATTATTTGACGATCTTCTTGATATTGTGCATGCAGACAATTTAGAAATGATCTCCCTATAAGAAGATCAGCTGTTTCTTCTAAATGAACGATAAAAAGGATGACCAGGATGTATGCTTGGACTTTATCATAATTTAAGGCAAAGTGTAAACAAAGAAGTTGTCGATAGACTCCCAGTTTTCGCAAACTGTATGGGAGCTGAACATCTTGGGGTTCCCAGTATACCATCTGGGAGTGGTAGAGCTCAAGCAATTGCTGTGCATCAGGTGCTCGAAGAATGGGGCCAAACTGATAAGTTTCAAGCATTCTGTTGCGATACTACTGCATCAAACACAGGAAGAATTTATGGCGCTTGACTCTTATAAGAGCAAAGATTTGAAAAAGACATTTTGTTTTTAGCATGCCGGCACCGTATTTATGAGATAATTTTACGGAGTGTTTTCGCCGAAAAATTTGGACAGTCCTTTAAGAACACAGCGGGAAAAATTTTACATTTTGCGCTTCAGCATCTACAAGATAGTCATCCCAAAGAAGACTATCGAGAGCTCCTTGAGCTAACCGTTATTTTTATGGGAGGAGTACCTCCATGAGGGATATAATTTCGCGTCCCCGGTGCGTTGTACCATGCTACGTGGATGTCAAAAGTACTGTATTCCTTAAAAATATTTCTTTTTCGTCATGAGTTTGCCTTATCTACTGAAGAAGTAGGTGTAATACGCTATGTCTGCATATTTGCAGTGAGCCTGTACCTGGAGGGCTGGATTACAGCGCCAAATGCCAGGGAGGCTCCTAGAAAAGATATGATGTGTTTACAAAATTTATATGACTGCAGTAGAAAAAGCAATGTTGTTTCTGTGGCCACAATGAACAAATTATGCAACATTTGTGGCACCTTGCACAAGAAATCGCGACCTTAGCATTCTTCGATGAGAAGGTATCGATGAATATAAAACTACTAATGGTAAAAGCTCTGGAAACAAGCTTCAGCGATTTTTCATATTATTCCACAAAAAGACCTTCAGTACACCCAAACGACATGATCCAATTCATAGAAAAAGGACTCGAAAATTTCATTTGTTGCGATTGTAAGTCATTTTTTAAAAGATTTATTATTTATATGTAATTTTTGTCCAAGGATCCACAACAGTGGCTAGATGACGAATGATACAAACAAAGATTTGAGATAGTGAAAGAATTGAAAGTCGTCAACAACTGTGCAGAAAGGGCTCCCGGATAGTCATGTGGACAGCGCGTTTGCCTTTGGTGAAAGCGGTCCCGGGTTCGATTCCCGGTGGGAGCCAATGTGCGAAATTACCTCAGCTGTCGAAGCACTTTTAACAATACTACTACTAACTGTGCAGAAAGAGGGGTTAAGTTGATGGAGGAGTTCAACGAAAAACTAACGAAAAATGAAACAAAAACAATTTGTGCTAAAAGTCGTGCGTGAATACAGACGGAAATTCCCAGACAGCAATAGAACAACGCTGGCCAAAGAATTTTAGAATTATGCATTAATAAAAATATATATTGCATTTTTTATCCTCAAACAGCCTCAATTCATTTACAAAACCTAAGAAGACCAAAAACTAGCTTTCAATATCTATACCGGAATAAAATAAGTTTCATTCTTTTATTTATAGTTAACTTCAAAATTTAAAGTATATAACATATAATTAGGTCTTTAACCGACGCTATGCCATAAAAATATGGAAAAAATTGATTAGAGCTATAAAAACAAGATAGAATACAAGGCGGCGAGATTCTCGGATTCGAGCGGAGGCGCCTCTTGAACGGCGCCACTTGTACGGTGCGCGCTCTCTATTTGGGCTGAATCTCGAAAACTACTTGGCAGATCTAATTAATATTTTACGAAAATCACATTTAATGTCTAACAATGCATTGGTAGAAAAATCAAAACAGTTGAAATATGGGAAGACTCCGTTGTCTCCTGTGATGTTCGAAAAAAGGCCAAAAATGTTGAAAATTATAAACTTTAAGTGCGATGCGGCACGTCTTTCCGTTATCCGATTTAAATAATATTTTACACGATTTATTTTCTAACCAAATGGAACAACTTTAGGGGGCGTCCCGAAAGAATTTCAAACTTTCGAAAATAAGGACCACCTATACATTTACATTTACCTCTACATTTATATACATATATAGTATATAAAATATATTTAGTAATAAAAATTGCCTGGTGATGTGTACAAACAGACAAAACTAGTCACGCAAAATATACTTTTTGTAGAGATTTCCAAGTTCTTTTACATCTTACATATCGCTACATTTCACAAAGTCCAGCTTCAACATTTTAGAATGGCTTTAAGTCAATGGTAAGGATGCATTCTATACTACTCAGGGTATAATCCATCCTAATAATGTTCATTGTGTTTTCCTTTCAGAGGGTCCGCTGGACATCAACTTAAACCACACTTCAGGTCCATCATTGCCCATCAGCTCTTTCTCCTGGTGGTCTGCGCTTGGCTCCGGAGGATCTTGGAGGCCATTGCATTGCACACCGAGACACATCGTTGCCATAGTGATACCCTACCGGGACAGGTGGCAGCACCTATTGACACTTCTATCTCATCTTCATCCTATTCTTCAGAAGCAGCAAGTTGCCTACAGGATTGTAGTGGTGGAACAGGTTGGTAGAAATGTCAACTCCTATTATTTATCGGTACAAGCTTTAGAAATAGATTTGGTAATCTTTTTCGACAGTTACGATGTATAACTCCTGATACTTCCTAGAATAGTCATTTTAAATTTATTCTTAGTACAGAATCCAAAGTAAACAACGAAGTTGAATGTTGGGAGTATCGGGACTTCCAATACTCCCTCATCACCTTCATCTTCATCGAATCACCCCTTCGCCCTCATCACAAGGTCTATTGACCAAGTTCTACCTTTAAAGAAACAAAAGTTACAATATGCATAAAAAGTCCGCTGGACTATATGCAACCTAGAAGGAAAATGAGTCAGACCGAAATAAAAACAACCAAGTTGAATAATAATAGCAATAAAATAACAGGTATACAACAAACAGGGTAATTAAGTATCAGGAATTTAGAGCTCCTAAGATGGTTTTGACTCATTGAAAAAAACAAAAAATTTGGATAAATCCAAGCGTTTATGGTTTAAACAGAATTATTTTCTGATAGGACTATCCTATATAATTTTTATTGTCCGTATATAGCTGCTTAAAAATGTATAGCGACTCGCTCCGCTCTCTTTCAACTACTCATACTTATGAAGGGAAAAAATATGATTTATTGCCATAAATTCATTCATTCGCGTTCTGCCATTCGGTAGGTTTACTTGCCTCGATATTATACATATTCAGCGCCACTACTTTCTTCTCTTGGTAACTTACACCAACCTTTATATCATATCTTCTGGTTTTGTGTTACCCTCTGTTTCTTTTTTCCTTTGCATTCCACCTTCTATTGCTTTCTACAGCACTCCCTCTCCTCTCAATATTTGACCTACCCATTTTCTCCATTGACGCATAATTATTTCAGTTAAATCCCTCTCCTACCCAACTATCTCTAGCACCTCCGTGTTTGTTTTCCCATAAACTTACGTTATTCTTTCTGTGTCGCACAACTAGAAAGGGCTCTAAACTTTTGACGTTCTATTTTTTGTTTATTTGCTATAGTAATTTTAAAGAAAATGAAGGAATAAATCAGCACAAATGTCGTTATAAAACTTACTTTCCTATTCTATTTTACAATACAATAAACTGGTTTTCCAAATAATGGAATTTCCTGCGTTGGATAAAACGTGACGGAAAGATATTGTCCTTATTTCTTATATGATATATTATATGTAGGTGTATGAGAGTGTATGAGAGTGTATACATATAAACACTGTCTTGTATCAGTTTCGACTGCGACGGATTTCTTCTCAGCCTTCACCAAAATGGAAATGGCTGTTTTATGTTTCCTCCATTCATCCCAGCTTTTCCACGCAAGGAAGCAAGACGGAGGGAAAGGAACATTATTAGCCACTCTCCATTATTCTCTTGGCCCAAGAGACCAGAACGCCATAAGAGCAAGTGAGCGCGATGCGTAAATGAACCACATTTGCCACTTAGACACGCCCTTCCCTCAATACGTGCTGTGGCTGCACACCGCTTTTTTCCCTTTCTCCTCCCCTCTGGATTGCGGCTCTTTCAACCAATAAGATTCTTACGAAATTCAGAGCTCCTTTCTAACAAAAGTGAATTAAACACGTTACTAAAAAGTTTCATTGCCAAAGGAGGACTTATAAGTTGGCGTAAATAAATTGGTTAATATTGCGTGTTGTTGTGTGGAATTTTGTAGGCTATAAGATATAGTCTCGGTTTGTATAATATGAACTTAAATACCATGTATAATAATGGCCTATGTAAATAAAGTATGCTGTAGTGCACTGTAATGTAGTTTAGTATGATACTGTATTTTATAGTATATTAAAGTATGGAGTAATATTATATACTTTGTGTTATCTGTAAGCAAAACTACAGTAATACATGATTTAGTAAATAATATTATTTGGGACTTATTTAATACCTTTAAGATCCATAAGGTTTTGAACATTATAAGCAGCTTACTACACTATATTACACACATATTATTATGTAATACATTATATAGTATTATACTAATTTAAATGGAATGAATGTGATGAAAAGTATGCACAATAGTAGGAACACAAAATATTATAGATAATTTATCAATACTTAAGACGTCAACATATTGTAAAATTATACTAGATTTTTCTTTCGAAAGAGAATTTATTTCTAAAGATTATTATTGTATATGCATTGCTATGTTAGTTAAGTAAATTAAATCAATCAAAGAAGCTTTAAATTTGTGGAACATTGTGGAAAATTCATTGCTTGATAATGGACTAACGTCCGAAACCGGTCGCGGTATTAAAGACTTTTAAATTGGAATTTTGCACAGTTATTTCCACCCATTTATTAGTTAAGTAAAGTAAAATATCTTATTAAAATTCACAGAAGTAGGTGAGGTTGTGCGGATAGATTTCACGCAGAGTGAAGAAAAGACGTGGTAATTCTTGTAAAAAAAGAACAATATCGTCTCTTCAATCTTAATGAAATATCCCGTTGGAAATTCCTCAGAGCAGGACATCAAACCTCAGCATTGGTATTCAAAATTCGTGTTAAAAGACGGCTGGTGTAGAGAATGCAATTTGTTGTCCTACTGAGTGCAAAATTTGTATTCCTTTGCGAGCTGACTCAGTATATTTCACTCTAATGCTGGCCGTCATAACGCTCTTGTCCCTTCGTCTTTCTCCATCAGGATGCGTCTTTATTTTAGATGCATGAATGCCATCTGATACCATTGGAATGACGTACCACACGCTGATGTTTTGATTTCCAAGACCGCTGATTCTCGCAACATATGGAAGTTTATTACTTAACAGTGTCAACTTTGATTTTTTAGTAAAATTCTAATAATTTTATTCTTCCATTATCTTTCTATTTAAAAATATTATTTTATAAAACTTTAAATTAAATGCCTAAACATTTCCAACCGCTATTGTATTTTGAAGATATTTTTACCATTCTTTTAACTACACCGCGTATTATGTTCCCGTCCTAAGTTTTAGGGGCTTCGTAAATGATATCAATCAATTTTCAATTATTTTGCTCAGATTCTTCAAACCTTATTCCTGAGGAATGCTTTCCTGCAGAGGACAATCATTCTTAGGTACAAAATGAGATTTTCCTGCCCCCAATCGTCTGATTTTGCCTACTTTATTTCCAATCATTTTTACTCTTATATTGAAATATATTGAAGCTGAGAATTCTCTGAATTAAATAGGATAAATTTTAGACTAATATGTAGCAATAAGTAATTTACCTATAAACCATAGAATTACTCATCGATATGTTAACTACTCTCCTCTGATTTAAAAGGGTCCAAAATCCATATTGAGAAAACTTTTACTAGACCACAGAGAAGGTACACAAGCGACCATGGTTTCGCAGCATGGCTGCATCATCAGGCAAATGGATAGGAAAAAACGCAGAATATATACAAAAAAGGAAAACCAGTTGGAAAGGTGAGGTGGAGGGGGTGAGGTGGGAAACGATAGTTTTCAAAATGGGAGACCTCACCTTACGACTTCTTCCTCCCCCCCTCCATTCCCACCTTTCTGTTTTCTGATTCGCCAACTGGTTTGTCATTTTTGTATATATTCTGAGTTTTTTCCTATCCTTTTGCCTGATGATGCAGCCATGCTGCGAAACCATGGTCGCTTGTGTACCTTCTCTGTGGTCTAGTAAAAGTTTTCTCAATATGGATTTTGATGTAATTAATAACTACCACAAAGTTACGCCTGATTCCGTTTCATTTAATAGGGTCCATTTTAATTTTGTCTTTTTCCACCATAAAAATAATCGATTAGCTCTGTAAAGTGAAGACGTAATCAATTTAGTATGTTAAACCTTCCTTATCTCATGCAGTAATGATATCAATGATCACAAATTACGATTCAATATGTAAATAAACAATTCCGAAAATTTACCAATTATTATATAAATAAATATTCATGTTGTAAAAATATTTACAGTGCCAAAATAGCAATATAAAGCAAACAATAATTACAATTATTGTTTATTAAATAATATATCGATGCATCAGGTTAAATTAATCCAATTTGGAAACATTGAAATTAAGGAGACTTAATAATCATAGTTAAATAGGTTTCATAATTCCTTAATAGATAATGGAATTAATTGAATATTAGGAAGTTATTAAACGAGACATGTTTTAATTGCGTGTTATCTTTTCAATCCTCCGGTTAAATAAATAATTTATAAATTCACTGGTCTTTTCTTTTCGCCAAACGTAGCGTGTTGTTTTAAAAATCATTATTTGCAAGAATATTACTTTCTGAGCTTTTAGTAGTATATGTCGATAACTCCTTAGCTTTGGCATTTATTTTCCCTTAGATTTCCGTCTGTTCACAAACACTTTGTAGAAACGCGCGATCTTCCTTTGGGGATATTTTTTAAACTATAACATGCAGTAGATTGATACGTGTAAGCACGCAATTGTACCTGCCCCCTTTTCATATTTTAATTTAGTTTATATAAAAAAATAAAGTTATTTTACTTAATTAACATCTTTCCGTAAGAAGACTAAATAAGATAGATTGCGACATTATTTGGGAGAGAAAGACACGGGAAACTCTTTTTAAATTTCATCCATCACTATTCTTCATTAATTACTGTACAGAAAATAATTCAACCATATAGAGCATAAGAAAATTTTAGAAAACCTTATTTATTTGATAACTCCATGTTAGGTGTAAGGTAAAAGATCCCCTAAAGCAAGAAAACTTGTAAAAGAAATAAGCAACTATAAACCCTGCGAAAATTTAACGGAATTATTCACTATAATCGAATCTATATCTATATTATATGTATCTAATGCATTATCTAATCTAAACCTTGTCGAACGTATTGAAATAACATCTACTCTATATCTCTATTTTTCCCGTATATTAAGAACGGTTTTGCTAAAAATATATCGAGTCGAGTGGAGTATAAACATATATACATTCATCTAGCAACCCCTCTTTGTCATTTGTTAAGATGTTAGCTATCTCTTAACGTACCGTAAAGGACCGCAGGAAACCTCGCTTTGGGGCACCTAAATTCCTAGGTCCGTTACTACCTCAAAGAGGAAGGGATAAAACAGAAGAAACTGAATATTCTAGGATGCTCAAGCACGTAACCGGACCAACCAGAGGCTTAAATTCCTATCTTTCCCATTCAAATACTTTCCAGCATGGAAACGACACTTTCAACAAAGGGGCCATCATGAACGCAGCCTTCCGGGTGGTTCTGCAGAATGCGGGGACGATGGTTCGCTGGAACGCACCGGACGGCAGTTACCACACTCCGGCGGCCTCTTTCTTCCACTGCTTCGTATTTCACGACGTCGACCTGATTCCGGAGGACGACCGGAACATGTACTCCTGCCCGGAGCATCCGAGACACATGTCAGTCGCCGTGGACGAGCTCAACTATCGGTGAGTGTTACGAAAGACTCACCTTCTGAAGGATGTGAATCGAGGTACCATTGAATTCCCATAAAAAAAGCGAAGAAGATTGTCTACGGTTTTTTTCAATCTGTACTTCTCCCGCGTCGAGAAACCTCCAGAGTCTTTTGATTCTATAGAACAGGGTTTTTTGGAGGTTTAAAATCTCCAGTAGGCGTCTTTTTGGCGTGCCTTCCCATCGTTCACCTTTATTCGGAGAAACCAAGAAAGGATCGCCGCTCTATTAAGAATTACCTTGTAAGAGTGAGACGAGTCGCGCGGACAAGGCGGCTGTTTTCAACCTCTGATTCATTAACAGCCGTGCTCAAAATCTTCTTACTTTACAGAGCAGGGTTTCCCAAACTCTTTCGTTTCGTAGAGCTCTTTCAGGGTTTTTTTAATTTTTTTTTAAATTTTTTGGCACGTAATCAAGAAATCTTAGAAAAATTAAAATAACGCTTGTTTAAATTCATTTCAATTTTGGGAAGGCAATAGTAGCTCTCTCAGTAAAGAGATAGCATAAGAACATTAATTCTTTTTCCTTCCTGCCGAATCTATATAATGTATTAATGTGGCACAGTAATGCCATTGATCAAAATATACCTGACCATGATCTGAAATAGGATGATTTTAATTTTTCTTTTAATATTCTTCGTGATTTAATGTAGGTATTAGAGTTAATGAAATAGTGGAATGAATGTTGGGTTTCCTTATGATGATAATAGAACAATCATAGAAATGATGTATTAAATGTATTTATGGAATATCTGGGGAGTACGAGTATGTGCATTGGAGTGGGCACCAGGATGATACAGTATGAATTTAGGCTTTTTGCTATACGTATTTGTGTGGTGATGTTGACAATGGTTCAGGCAACCATCTGAACATAGCAAATGATAGTGGCAAATAATATTAAAAAACAAAATCCTCCCCTAAGCCATACTGGCTCATAATCCTCAATAAAATTATTGGCAAATTATATACAAATGCGTCCCGTGAACTACGATTCGTAAAAATTTACCTTTTAAAACCATTCAGTGTCATTAACTACCCGCTTACACACGGCATTAGCAAATCGCTAAAACCGGACTCATATCCCAAGGTTTAATAGAATCATAACTTACGGTTTCTCCCACATATCCAACGACGCCGCATTACGGATTAAACCTCCCGTTATTATTAGCGGGAGAGGATACCGCGACGGCCTACTTATTGCTTTGATAGATGGCCCTTTCGCAAGGGACAACTTCTTACGGAGGATTCAGGTGCTACTTCGCATAGATTACCCGCATGATGAGTGGCTCTGAAAATCTCTAGCCATTAATGGTATTTTTTTTGATAATGGATGGGATATCCTTTTCCTGAAAATCTTAGTCTTTCCTTTGATTTTTAGAGGCTTGAAAACGCTAGTAATCTATCGCAGCAAAATAAATAAAAAATGCTCTTTAAAATAAATAGTTTTCATCAATTTTATATCTGTTGCTACGAAAAATAATAGGTAAACAAATATTGATAGTTGAAACCTTAAACGAAATATTTTTAGTTAAAACTGACTTACGTACATGTAATGTATGCAATATATTAAAATATAGTACATTATGAATGTATAGTACTTCCAATAATATTATGTATAGATATTATTGATTATTTTTTGCAGTTTTAGCATACTCAGAGATTATTTATAAACTGTATTGTTAGAGATCCAATGATCGCACATCACGCATTACGAAATTGTCAGTTTATAACTATGAGAACAATCTTTATTTTCCCTAACTACCGAGTAAAACATGTTTAAATCATTCATAGTATGTGCATGCTAAGCAGGCAGAAAGGCCGATACCTTGATGAGGATAAATTTAAGAATTATTCACATTCATAAAAATAGTAACAATGATATCCAAGTTACATTCATTTGGGCGAGATATCATTGAAAATAAGAAGAAAAAACTATTTGGCGGGTTTAAAACAAGCCAAAGGCTTCACTAAGGAAAAATATACCGCAGCTAGAAATCACCTGCAAGAAAGGGAGGTGTGATAAACCTCCAAAAACCACGGATAATTAAGTAAATTTTAAGGAGAAAAGAGATTAAGACTGATCTGAAAGGCAATCTAAGCAAAATCGATACTCATTTACATACATACATCAATAGAAACTGTTGAATATAAGAGATTTGTATACATATCAACCATATCATATCCATATAGCATTATTCAAAAAATATAAAGAAATATCGTTGCAATAGATGAATTAAACAAAAGACGGTAAGCAACATCAGGAAGTCTTAATTGTTTACCACTCAATGTGAAGAATCATAGGAGATATAATGTAAAAGATTAAAGACATAGCCTTACGCTAACATGACATAGATATCATCAAGTATGTCATGTTAACGTTAGGCTCTTGATGATGGCTCGGTTTCATCCTCGGTCTTATTCTTGGTCTCCTCACAAATCTTGTTGTTCATTGGAAACCTTTTGGAGTTACCTCTGCAATCAACTTCGTCGCAGCAGTTGATTGCCGAGAAACTGCCGATTTTTCGAGGATTACCGAAGAAATAGATACAATAAAAGGCTGAGGGAACCATTCGACCAGAAACTACCAGAAGATTAATTTCAGCATCCAGAAAGACACTCTCGACACAGAAATCTTTCCAAGAGAGACCCTCCGGGCTCTAATTTAGCCGAAATTGTGAGTGATCATCTCTCCGAGATGTGCACTTGGTCCAGGGAAGAAAGAGAGACTAATCCACCCTTTTTTCAATTTCCACTCGACTCGGATGCCCCTTATGAGGGGTTACACCAGGATTAAGGGGTCCTTTGCGATGAAGGTGAGGATGAAGGGCTCGTATTAGACGAGCAGCTATTCATCATCCGGGGATCTCAAGGATGCGGGGCATTCAGGTGGCGCCGGTGCGGGGAATTCCGGAATTACACCTCCCCGTAAATGTACAGCGGAGTAATGTTTTCTGGATCCACGCGACCCTGACCCACAGCGACGCCTGCGAAAGATTATTAAAAACCGCGCGTTTAGCGGTTTTAGAATCGATTCGACGACGTCGGGATTTCTCGCGTGTTCCGCTCTTTAACTCGGAACACTTTCACGGATGGATGCCGTTGCACTTTCTTCGAGAAGTAATGTACTCAACGTGAGAGGGTTTTACTTGAAGAAAGATGTTGACATGTAAAACGTTAAATCCCGGTATTATAATATTTATTATAGGTTAAAAATCTCCAATAGTCGTCTTTGTCGGCGTTCCTCGTCTCATTCACCGGTGTTTGTGGAAAACAAGAGAAGAAACCGCACTTTAATAGCGCCCGATGCGCATTTTTAAAGCAATACTTTCTCCTTCAGGAATGAATAGGAACAAAAAGTGCGGCGCCCTCTTTTGTTTTCTCCGAACTGGTGAATGGGAAGAGGAACGCCGAAAAATACGGCTTTTGTAGATTCTTAATATCTAATTC
This sequence comes from Sympetrum striolatum, assembly GCA_947579665.1. Lineage (NCBI taxonomy): Eukaryota > Metazoa > Arthropoda > Insecta > Odonata > Libellulidae > Sympetrum > Sympetrum striolatum. Next base: position 30,440,505 of record OX388346.1, read on the forward strand.
TTCAACAGCTGTGTTCCAAATTTTTCTTTCTTTATAATATTAATTTAAACAGGTAAAACATTTATACACGGTAAACATACTATAGTTAAAATGGAGATGAATTTTTATCTTCATTTTCACTCTAATAAACCGTGTTATAATAAAAGTAAAAAATTTTCATTGGTATAAAAATTGACGATTAATATAGGTTTTACTAAGTATCAGAATAAGGTTCGGTATTATATTTTATCATTGAAATAAAATTTTAATTTTATCTCCTCTTTTACTCTCACAAACCATATTATAATCGATAGTTGTATCTTATTTAGAATTTAAAATGATGATTAACGTAAGTATTAGTTAGCAAAAGAGAAAGTCCAGGAATTATAATGTCTATTCAAATCCGATTATCAGTTACTCTTAACATCAAGCATAACTGCACTTTAGCGGCATAAAGTGAATAAAAAGCAAAAATAGTATTAAAATTTGAAGCCAACTCAATCTGGTTCTCTTTAATAGTACATATTTTAACTAGTATTTAAGGTTTAACAATCGATTATAATAGGTATTGTAAGAGTAAAAGTAAATATGTAAATTAAAGTTCATTTTTATCTAAACATTATTAAAAAATAGACTACCGGATAATCATGTGGACAGCGCGTTAGCCTTTGAAGGAAGTGGTCCCGGCTGTCCTAGGTTCGATTCCCGATGGGTGCCAATGTGCGAAATTAACTAAACTATCGAAGCACTTTTAACAACGCTACTATCAAAAAAGTATGGCAATGTGTATTGCAATAAAGTTACACATTAAATAATTTAGAATAGACACACTGGAAGTTCGAATTAAAAAAACTGCAAACATACCAAACAACGGAAGCTTAGTAAATGCCACAAATTTAAAAAAGAAATAGGTCAAATTCTGTTCGATTTTCTCCCAATGGCCCGAATAAAGACCAGAATTCATCTCAGAGAATATCCCCTTTAAATGTATAATCCAAATGCATTCGACTCGGGGAATTACTCTAGAGAACGTGCTCCAAGGGATCCCGGGAAAAATGCCACGCTTTCTTCCATTCGAAAAGTTCAGACGCAGACGTCCTTCCGGTGGGATTTTTATCTGCTCTCATGCATACATCACTTATGCTCGGGGGCCCCGTGTATGCTCTGCGCCCGATTTCGACGTCCCCGAGGCTGATGAGAAAACAGAGTCCCGCGGCCGGATTGGGATAAAAGATTCAGAGCTGCAGAGAGCACCGGAGGATTGTATTTTATTGAAAGGGCAATGTGTGCACAGCCTATTATTAGGTCCTGGCTCACGTTGGCCGAATACTCTCTCGACAAAATAGTCGGCGAAATTGCGATTATTTTCTGTTTCTGCCCAAATTTCTCTTCCTGAATTATTGTTGGTGGTAAACTCGCTCATTGTTGAATCACGGGGCTAGTTATTGACTTCTTTCTCTATCCAGACCTCGATTGTACACACATGAATGGCTGGCTCTAAATTTGAAAGACTATTGTCAATGAAGTTTTTTATTGCCAAAATACTCTGTTATGCCTCCTGTTAATACTTTAGATATTTTTTTAGAAATCGACACATTTTATAAAGTAAGTTCATTTATTAATTAGATTCTATTTAACTTTTGGAAGTAACCTTAGACGATAGAAGTTAGACCCTGATTACCTAATTGTAACGATACTTTTTAAAATAAAATAAGAAATAAAATTAAAAAATGCCGCGCGGGGCGTAAAAGGTTAGAAAGATTTAAATTACTGATCAAAAGATCGAAAGTTGGGCGCCAATATTTAAAAGAACAAATTAATTGAATTTAACACGAAATGCATGAGCTCAGGGTCGCTCGGTTTCCGAAGGAAATAAAAACTACAATTTCTCTTAATTGATTTATCTATTCGAACAAGAAAACGCAAGATACATAAACCTCAAAGCTAATAACTACTACACCCCCAAAAGACACACATATTATCACTCAAGAAAAAACCAACCAAACAAAGATGAAGAAAACGAACCATAAAACACCACCACCAATAAACCTCATATAACCCAATAATACTTTAACACACAGAACACATATTAATACACAAAACACGATAATTGGGGAACGAATTCACACAAAGGGAGGGAACACTAAAAACACAACAGGAGTGGGTCCAGGGTTTTTGAGGACCGTTCTGGTCAAGCTATATTCTTTGACTATCTCTTTCCTAAAGAAAAGGACGCCCAGAAGTCCGCGTCTTCTTTAGCGTCGGTTTCTCTCATCCAATCACTACACTTTGTTCAAACGTTTCGACCAACGCTTTTCCCATTCCCTTTATGCAGATGGTCAACACATGGTTAACCACTCACACCCCGGAAACGCTCTGATGGTCGAAACAGGGTCAGGGTGTGGCGCATTCCTGCCTTTACGCGGTCCATAGAACTCGCTAACCATAAAATTCTACCCATAAAACTAACATTACATAACAGACCAACTAAAATTGCAATTTTTTCTAAACCTCTCCAAATACGTCTTCCTGAATTATTGTCGGTGGTAAACTCGCTCATTGTTAAAACACGGGATGGGTTAATGACTTCTTTTTTGTCTCGACCACGATTGTAGGCACATGACTGACCTTCTCTTGACAAGAAACCTTGTTATATTTCCTGTTGGTTGTTTGGATTTAGTCTTTCTTTAGATATCAGCACGATCCATGAAGTAACTTCATTCTGTAATCAGATTCTATTAATTTTTTGGAATTAAGTTTGCATGAGAGAAGTAAAATCTTTTTCTGATTACCTTATAAATCAACCAAAAATTTCAATTATTTTCTATTTCTGTCCAAATCTCTCTTCCTGAATTATTTTTGGTGGTAAACTCCCTCATTGTTGAATCACGGGGTTAGCTATTGACTCCTTTTCCTGTCCAGACCTTTGATGTAGACACGTGAATGGCTGCCTCTAAATTTGAAAGACTATTGTTCAATGAAGCGTTTTATTGCTTGTTATATTTCCTGTTAGTTGTTTGGATTTATACTTTCTTTAGAAGGCAACGCAATCCATAAAGAAACCTTATTCAGTAATTAGATTCTATTTAACTTTTGGAAATAAGTTTAGACGATAGAAGTTAGATCCTGATTACCTAATAAATCAACCAAAAATTGCGATTTTTTTCTATTGCTGTCCAAATTTCTCTCCCGGAATTATTGTTGGTGGTAAACTCGCTCATTGTGGAATCACAAAGTTGGTTATTGACTTTTTTTTCAGTCGAGATTTAGATTGTAGGCACGTGAATTGCTGGCTCTTACTTTGAAAGACTATTGTTCAATTAAGATTTTAATTGGAAAAAAAATCCTTGTAATTCTTTCTGTTTGTTATTTGGATTTATGCTTTTTTTAGAAATCATAGGTCAATAAATTAATCAAGCGAAGACGAGAGAAGTTAAATGCTCTCCAGAATATATTTGACTACCTATCAAATCAACCTTACTCTCTTCCTCGACAAAATTTAAGGTATTAGTTGGAATGTATTTCTAAAGAATGCTTTGTTGCATTTTATATTTATATTCTTGACAGTCAGAAGTATATCAGAAGTTCTTGCTTTGCTAGAAGATGTATATAAAGACTCGGCTTAAGAAAAACATTTAGATACGAAATGCTGTTCCTGGGTTCGATGCCAGAGCACATTAAAATTTCTCTCATATGGAATATAAGGGATAAGTAGGACGTCGTTTGAAGCAGTTGCGCCCAATATTTTTGCTTTAATTTTCACACACAGTTAGAGATGGGGAAATTCCGTTATGCTGCATAGTGTGTATCACCAAAAAGACCCGGGTTTGATGCCGGACGAATAAATTGCAGCGAATTTTAAGAATAATTTCAATCCATTTTTTTTTTCTTTTGAGGACCGTACCGATATGATGCCGACATGAAATTAGTGCTGTCGATTTGCTTGCAGTATGCAAGCTACATTTTACTCGTATATATATATATGTATATAATTAATTGTATATACGTCTGCAAATTATTTTTGTCTATGTTTTATAATTTTAGTCTGGCATAATGGCTCCTATAACTTCCCCCAAATCATTTGGCATTTACCGAATTCTACGCTCGAACATTCTTCCATAATTAACTTCATTAAGTCTTTGCTCTCTCGAGAAAATTCATAATCTTTGTCTCGCGGAAGATTCTGCTTGAAATGTATATCGTCTTCGATGAGAGACAATTCTTCAATTTCCCAAAATAATCAATCATCCTGTCCCTTCCAACAGTTTCCATCGCTTAATGCTCCTCTTTTGTCCTTATCCAATCTCCATTCCTTAATTCCAATTTTCATTCCTATCTGTTCCATTCAATCCCACCTTTCCAAAACGTCTCTCAGCTTTTGTATTCGAAGTTTCCGAAATTTAGTTCCTAAGGAGTTGGAAATAGGGGTATTGTTTTATCAACAATGACTGGATAAGGCTTAAATTCTAAATTCCCCTTGAAGTATTTTTGTTCCTTACATATTTAAGTTTCACTTTATTTTGAATTTGAAGGCAGTTATACTTATTGTACTTATTATAGTGAAGCAAAGAATAAAATATCCCGTGCTATTTTACGTAAAGAGACTTTGCTGCAACCTACATAGGTTTCGCAAATCTCGTAGCAACTTAAGACAAAGTTTTGTCAGTATAATTTCTCCTAAAATCAATAATAATTTAACAGCAATAATTAAGATCAATAATTTAAACAATTTAAATTATGATAGAGTAACTCAGTTACCACAAAATTAAAATGCTTTAATTATTCTTTGATTAATTAAGAATTAGGAAGTACGCTATAACTTCTCTTCTGTTTATCAATAACTCAGGATTGGTTGGCGACAGTTCTCCATCTTTCTCTATTTTCACTCATCCTCTTTAAATCTTAATAGCACCCACATTCTCCATTCAATCCTCCATTATCTGCTTTATGTATTCCAATCTCGGCCTTCCTCTTTTGTTTTTGCCCTCCACCATCCCCTCAATTATGGTGTTCTAGCTATAACTAACTGAGATACATTTTTAGCAATATATCTTCTAACGAGGATAAATTGTTCCGAAACCCACTTCTTTAGCCGAAATTAAATTACGCATAAGACCTCAAAACCCAAATTCTAAATCTATCACTAAAATACAAAACTCTTTAATAAGTAGGTAAAGATAAATTTGGGGGGTTGAATGCGCTGTTATGGTAGAATAAGAGCTCTGTTAATCACAGTGTACGAAAATGGTAAGATAAAATCGGCAAGAGTAAATTGTAGATGTTTTAGAACTGACATAATGAATTTACATTTCTTATTGAATTCAGTTAAGCAAATCATAGTCATTTATAAATAGGAAGAATAAATAGGGAAATAGAATAAGGATATTTTGCATTAAATTAATCGGGATTTTTTATATTTGTTTAAGCCTACTATCCAACAAAATGAGTCCTTAGAAAATAATAATTAAAAGGACCTAACTTTATAAAATTAACACTTAAAGAAATATTATTTCTCCATTTATTCATTTCTTCAATTATCCCGCAATTGAAAAAATTCTCAACTAATATTTTCCAAAATATATGTCTCTTAATTTTTATTGAGTATCTTTAACAAAATTCAGAAGATAATATGATGATCATATGATTGCTTGCATTAGTGCTAGCTGTTTCAAGGCTAGAGAATTTTTTTCTCGGATAACCCCTAGCAAACAGTAGATGATATCAGCGTTGTTTGTAGACGCAAATGCTTACTCTCCTATTTTCCCGTCCACGGCTCATCTGAGAGCCCATTCATACCATCGAAGATAAAACTGTTGATGTCAGATAAACCACGATGCCTTTCACTCATCGCTGAGCTCATCCGATTCGACAAAAATCTCTCAACTTTCCGAACGTATCGCGATCTCAAGGAGTAAATCTGTCAGATAAGAAGGTACAGTGGGGGAAACAATTATCGCAACACCAGTTGGCGTCAGAGCGCGGATTACGTGGAAACTAACTGAAATCACTCTAACTCCGACAATTCGGCAACTCTGTATAGAGGCAGTAAAACCGGGAATATTCAAAGTCCATACGAATGGAAAATAGACTTTTAGTTTCGTTTTTATATGCAGAAATTTAAGACTCACCTTCGCGAGATTTCCAAGTAGTGCCTTTGCCTCATTGTCTTCATTTTTTGCCATTTATTATTCAAAGTCAGTTGTGATAAAAATAGTTATGTAGAATGTCTATATAATACACTGGGAGATAGTAACAAACAAGATTGTTTGATAGCGAAATATCAGACGTTAAAATGAACATTTTGAGGTATTATTTCGAGAATTAAAGGTCTAAATACTAGAATTGTGATGGAATTGAATTCTTGCAAAGAGAATTCAACACTTAAAAATTCGAATTTAGAAACCACTAAGATGCGTCCTATTCTTACCTTTCTATTTTCTCTCGAGCAGTGTAGTTTTCCACTGCTTAAGGTATTAAAAATATCCCTTCGATGAATCCAATCTAATCCGTGTGTTGAAGGAGTTCAACTTTTCCAAGAGCTTTTTAGCAATTAACGTTTTGACAGGAATTGTCATCACTATTATTAACTTTTAAATAGTGGAATCGGTAATAAACAACTTTCAGCTCTATCAGGCTATATGTAATAGGGAGTAATATTTGTGTAATAACAAATGGTGTTTCTCATGAGACATCAATGCACTTTAACCATACTGACTGAAAAAAATATAATAAATTGCAACGGTACCACATCTCTATTGATGTTACAGTCATTCATCACACCACTAATACGATTTTCCTCTTCAGTGAGTGTATTACTCTACAACAGTTAATTTCAATTGAATTTATCCAGAGCTGTAATATATTTGATTAATGAGCTAGAATGCAATCGAAATTATACCAACAATTGGAATCTTTAATGCAAATAAAAAATGATGATTCGAATGTCCGAAAATCAATCATTAGATGTTCCGTACTCGCCTCGTAGTGTAAACATAATCACACACTTTCGACGAATTACAGGTGCCCCACAGATTTTACACTGTAGAACGGGCCACACTTACGAAAATACTTGTGGCAGCATAATCTAAACTTGTATTAAGTTTCCAAGAGGCCGGTATTCACTTCTCTACTTTCTCCGTAGCGATGAATAAAATTTTCCGCTTCCAATTTGATCATCTTGATTTCCGTATGTTAAAATACTTCTCAAGGTTACTTACATCCATATATTAGACACCATACTCAGCTATTGTTCGCTGATTTTACTAAAATTTGTGTGCACTTTACGGACTCTTCCGAAACACTCCCAACCCCTCTCCCTCCATGAAGACCGTAGTTTAAATGTCGTTTACTACGTCGTTTTGCGGTTTGAATGCGAATAGATTAGAGAATAGATCGAATATACGCAGACAAAGTTATTCCTTAATTCAGCAGTAGAAATAGTTAATAACGCCCACTTAAATAGGCAAAAGGTTGGGCATGAGCTTAGCCCCAAAACATAGAAAAATTGCAATGGTGAAAAAGAAAAATTCACTTAAAAAAAAGGTAAAGGTTATTCAAAAAAGGAAACCATGTTTCAATGTGCAAACTGAGAGATCTAAAAATAATAATAGTAAATTGCAAGAGTTTACGTAATAAACAGGTGGAATTCTTTAACATTACGATGAGAACTTGCGCGGATATCATACTAGAAAGAAAAAACAAGTGTTTTACTTGTCACCTGATGATGTAGCGACGCTTCGAAACCTAGGTCGTGTTTTTTTCAGATATTAAATTAGTGGTCTAGTAAAAGTTGTTACCATGAATTTTTTACAAATTAAGAAATACCACAATGTGAGCCCTGAGATGGTTTCGTTTATACTAGAAAGATTTGGTTAAGCGAGGATATTACTCAAAGCGAGATAATTCCCCCGATTGTATGATATACCGAAAATATGACTATGTAGATCTAGCGGTAGAGGTTTTATAGCAGTATGGACTCATTTAATTAGTAAGCGCGATGAAATCGTATAAAATAGCAGGAGCGAAATCATTTGGAGCTCGATTCAAAGACAAAACGGAAGTAAGATTAATATTTGTTCTTTGTGTCGTCCTCCCGATGAAAAAATAGGTTGTATTGTTGATTTATCCGAGGCCTTACAGAAAAATGGCGAGAAAATAAAAGATCCAATCTTCGCCGTAGGAAGAGATTTTTACCTAACCAATATTCATTGGGATAATCTAAAATTCTCCAGCACTAGCTGTGGGAAAAAAAATTCACGAAATACATCTTACTTTTTCGTTGCATGCTTTTGATCAGGTAAATATGACGAAAACTCGAACGAATCGTGTGAGGCAAGGTATCAATTTGGATTTACTAGCCACTTCTCAACCACAAATAGTAACTAGCCTCGCTGTAGTTGACGGTACAGTCAGACCATGATGTCATAATGGCAGTGATGAAAGTAGTAGCGGTTAGACCTCTCAAGCCGGTGAGGCAAGTGTATGTAATTCGCAAAGCAATTATTTCTGAGTTTAAGGTTTTATTTCAACGAAGGCTTGGATAATTGTTTACGCTTTTCGGGTGAAAATACAGTAAATGGTAGTTGGGTAGAGTTTCTACGGATAATCAAAGTAGATTTAGTTAAATATGTTTTGTCTAAACAGTAGGTGAGACGAGGAAGAAGTTTGAATCGTTGCATAGGAGTCATTCACTCGCGATTGAGAAAACTTAAACCGTGCGGTGAGATCCATGAGCTTGGTGATCAAAACTATAGAGAAGTGCAAAAGATTTTTTTAGGAAGGATCACGAAAAGAATACCAGGAATATAGATCTCGAACCCTGTTAAAATCACTAGTTGGCGATTAGAAAAAATTTTGGTCATAAGTGCGTGAGACTCGTGGTGGTCAGTTTTCTATGCCTAGCATTATAAGCGAAGAGGGAATTGCCTTAAATAAATCGGCAGAAATAGCTAACTTACTTAACCCGTACTTCCAGAAATGTTTCTCATTAGATGATGGTCGAGTTAACGATTTTACCTCGCGCATTGATTCGGAGACGATTTCCATAGAGATATAAGTTGATGCGAGTGGAAATTCACTGCAACAGATTGATAGGAAATTTTATCAGAAATCAATTAATGAAGGTACTGTCCCAATGTCGTGGAAGAAATTAAACGTCACTCCGGGGCCTAAGAATGATCAGATTATTATGGGTAATTTTCGTTAACTTTGAATTTCTACAAAATAATGGACAATATTATAGCAAGCTCTATTATTCAGTTTCTTACCGTAAAGATAGGAATCATTCGGATCCAACACGGATTCCATAAAGGTAAATCTTGTAAGACGCACCTAGAGTTTTTGTGAATGATGTAAACAAAGCGTAGGGATGTTAGATATCATCCAAAAACGTTATTTCCACGCAGCAACAAATTTCGCGACAACCCTTAGTGTTAGTACGCCACGCAAAATATCTGAGTGTCACGTTTAGCTGTAGATTATCTTTGAAAGAACATATTAGAGATGCGATAGGAAAAGTGAATAGAATGCAAAGATTAACTTGTAGATCGTCGAGGGGATGCTCATCGTGTTTCAAAGAAAAAAACTCATATTCCTCTTATTCAACCTAGCCAAACGAGAAAATACTGTTTCGCGATTACACTGATTATTACTTTTATATTACAGTTCGTGTACGGCATTTGTTTGATTGGTTGTATACGATACGATTTGTACAGAATTACCATGATAAAACGGTGAGTGTTACTCAGATGATGCAGTACGCGGGATGGTAATCATTAAGAGATAGAAGACTAATTCAAAGGATTAATTTACAAAGTAAGTTCAGAGAAATTTGGTTCTCAAATGATGCAATCGATTTAATGCGACCTCCCTGTTGATGTGGGCCGCTCTGATACTGCGAGGAAGATTAGAGAAATAAATGCTAGAAGGAATCGTATCAAGAATTCATTTTTTCCGCGCATGATACGCGAAAGAAATTGATTAGGAAAATAGAGAAAAGGTTCCTGTACCCCCTGCCACACGCCGAAAGGCGGATTGAAGGGTTCTTACATAGACATATTTTTATGGTGTTTTTGTGCTGTCGACATTTTAACTCAATAATCAGAATATATCGTATTTATAAAACAACATATAATTTAAGAGGAAAAATTCATCCGTCTCCGCTACGATTGGTCTTCGGTTTCCTTCAAAGTAACTGGGTTGTCCAAATTGCAGTGCTACCTCCAAAATACTTACGTTTCAATATCATCTCCTAAATCACTACTACTAATTTATTTCTTCTCACATTCACTAACAGTTAAAGGAAAGGAGGATGTTAAGAATAAGGTTTAACAAATACTTTTTTCCACAGATTTATTTGCAAAACGACCGGTTTCGGCACAGATCGATACCGGTTATGGATTTCCACACGGTAAAGCCTGCCACAATCGATTTTATTAGTTAAAGGAAAGTTTAATTAACCTTCCTTTGATTTCAAAAAAACTCTCAAAGGCACTCGAAATTAATATTTGCAATAAAAAAAAACCTTACACCTAGTAAAATAATGACAATAAAAGAGAAAATGGCCCTATCAAAACTGGAAATCCAAATATCATTGAGGATTATTATTCATCATTATTATTCACTTATTAATTTTACAAACTAAAATCTCAAAAAGTTTTTAATTTTGCCACATAATTGTGAACATATCCTAGTTTTCTATGCATTTTAGTTTTTTCAAAGAATTTAACATCTTCTATCATGTAGCGTGCATGAATATACCGGCCCTGAAATGTAGAAATGTTTTCGCTCTTTTTACTGTCTAAAACCCTCTCCTACATAGACAAATCCTGGTTGCGCCCCTGCGACAAAGCAATCATTCATTATCATCTATATATTCATGTCCACATTCGATAGAATCCGTAGATTCTTACACATAGATGATTATGAAAGAATGTCAGCTCCGCCATAGACCTTCATCCCCGTAATATTACTCAATTTTCATGTTTTTAAGAGAAGGAGACTATTTAATATAATTTAGAGCAAGTGGAAAAATATTTATATGAATTCGTATTTCTCTCAGACTCGGTAACAGTGTGCACATATGCACTATGATTAATAATCTAGAATTATATTGGAATCAAGAAAAATATAGGATGATTAGTAATATATCCATTGTCCTTCATTCTCCTCTATATGATTCAGCCTCATAGACATAGAGTTATCCACTTCTTCATTGGAATTCGCTCCAGGTGAGAAGATCTAATAACCGACGGAAGCTCTTCGAAAGCTTTATCGGTTCAGAACCAAAAGACGAAGTAATTGAAATTTTAGTGCAACTAAAGACCTAATCGCGAACTCTGAGAAGCATTGACAAAACGTTACAGGGAGGTAATCACAAAACATTATAACTTTTGGTCGCTTTTTTCCCCTGACAATAAGAGAGGCTGGTAGAGTAGATTACGTGATGATGGTTTATTACAACCCCTACCATACCCATCTGGCAGCTCGCTAGGTATATATATAAATCTAAATGTATATAATTGGTTTGGAACTACCGCAGAAAATTGGAAAGTGTGAACCCGCAAATTGTCCTGGTTGTAGACAAACAATGAATAATAATATGCATAAGAATGTCAATAGTTCTCAATGCTTTTTTTTAAGCGTAAAAATGAAAAAGATTCGCTTGCGCGGTGCGCTGGTTGTCCGTCTATCGACGTGAAGACATAAATGAAGAAATAGTGGCCAATAAGCCTAAGTAAGCCAGAGCTCCTTGCCTTACGACCGGTTTGTTGTTGCGAGTGACGCATAGGCTTTCGAAAATCCGCTGCACTGAAAGCGAAAGGTTCATCATGCTTCCAGAAATCAGGAGGCCCTGTCAAATACCTCTAATTGTGGAAAATAAGTCAAAGGACATTGTCTTTCAGCGAACGACCTCGAATCCTTCGTAGAAGAGGAATTTCCACCGACACACGAAACATGTTCTTGACCGACAATTGATGATGAATTGGTTCCGAATGTTTCATATCCAATGGTTATTTTTCCATAATGAATTGCATCTCTCTGGTAAATATATATATTCATCACAGGGGCGTATAAATATATGTGGAAATCATATCTTACATTCGTTCATTTCCCGAACAAGAGAAGTTTAAGATAAAAAACTCATTTAACTTAAGCGGAATTCGAGCTCGTGCCCTTCCTATGCCAATAATTTGTGTCAGACAGCTGCAAAATCACCTCTTAATTAGCAACTAGTTATATTTATGACACTTCCAAACAATCTGAGAAGTCCATTTTAGCAGCTTATTAATAATTTTATTATGGCAGCATAATCCTGGATAATTAACTTAATAAAGTCAGACGTTCATAAAATACGTATCAGTACTAAAAACTTGGGTTGTTTATTAGGAAGTCTTTGTTTACTAAAATACGCTAATATAATAATATTATTTGGGAATATTTTTACGAGTGCAATAACATTTCATTTCCTTAGCACCATGGTGAGGAAGGAGCTTTGAATTAGCCAGAGGATAGTTTCTACTGGGCGATTGTAAAATGAGGGTCCTGAGTCTAGCTAAATAGGCACGAAAAGGAAAAATATACCTGGCACCTACAATACTTGCTTTGGAAGTGCTCGACATATGGTTAAAGCTTTTCCACGCGAGGTAATGCATTTCAACGTTTGTTTTGTATTGGCTCCTGCAATACTTTGAAGGGATCAACTTGTGGTTAAAGACTTTCCTCGCGAATTATCAAAGCCTTAATGCATTTCTTTGTGAATTTCTCCGCGCGAAGGCAACACAATTGACTAATGACCAAGGTCACCGAGCTCCCTGTTACAAAATGTAAGACAAGTCCGATATATGCGCAGAAATTGTTCGGTTTTTATGAAATCATGTTTTTTTAACTTTGGAATTGGTATTTTTTCTTTTAACTCCGGACGGACAATGATTTCATGTATTCTAGGTGACAAATAGTGTATATAAATTTATATTACGAATTTCCTTCGTCTGCATGATTAAGTTGGCGAAAAATTATATTCCGTAGACAAAATACAAATTTTACATTGTGCCATAGTTAGTAACTCAGTAATCGCTCTAACGACTTATCGAATTGTAATTGCTGGATTGAAAACATAATAATTGTAATCAAAAATCCTCCTCGGAATGTTTATCACAAATTATGAATATCCTATGTTTGAACTGGACGTTTGAAGAATTACATTTACATTAATATCCAGCAGGCAGCCGTAAGACGTATGCTCGAGTGAGAAACCAAACTACCAAAATAACGCCTTATTAGCGCACAAATTATCCAGAAAAATAGACCATTATAGGCCATCTGTTCTCGCTATAATCTCGCAAAACATCATTTTCCTCTAGACTCCAAAATTCTCGTTCTCTAAAGGTGAGAATCGCCACATCGCGTATTCCTACTCCAATACCACTTATTCCTTATTGCTACACATTATGAAAACCGAATAGTATTCTTCACATTATTAAGAATTAAATTTAAATTATTGTCCATGTATCTTATTGCATTTAAGATTGAAATTGGAATAAATATATATTTAACCTATCGTTCTATAAATACGATAACTATCTGTGAAAGAGAAACGCCGAAATAAACATGACCAACTCGGGGAGAGATCGCGCGAAGGCTCTAAGAAGAGTTCGGAAGAGAGGAAATTTGTGTATGTTCTAGGCTCCGACTCAAATATTACCGCTTTTCGAGGCTTTCCTCGGTGTTGCCAGTCAGTCACAGAAAACAGAATTCCAAATAGTTTCTGTGAAAGCCACTGAAGCGCTCGCAAAGTGTTGCGATAATTTTTTCCGCCACTGTACATACCGCGAGGTTACGTTTCCGAGGGCCTCAGAGGTGAAAAAATCGGACCAAGGACCTCCTAAGGTCGATAGATCTCTCGAGGGAAAAAATAGGGGAAGAGTCCTTAAACCCGAAGAGAGGTCAAGTTTTTTAGGGGTCGTAAAAGTTCCGTTATCTTAAGGTCGAGCCTTTTCATGGGTCCCGGTAACTTCTTTGGAGAGGATGGCATCGTCCTTTCGAAAGAACCTGCATTTTCTCCGGTTTCTTCCCTAACTTTCCTCCGACCTTTTGTACACTTTCCACCGGGTATCGAACCGGAACCGTACCAAAATCGAAACCGGGAGAAACTTTATTTTCGCTGGATTTACATCCGAACCGCAACCGAAGAATTTATAATCTAGAACACGAACCGAAACCAAAAGTCGTTGTTTATTTATTTCGTTCCAAAGTTTTATTTCTAAGTATTTAATTTTATTTGAATAGATATTAAAAATGTTTAACTATTTATGGGTTTTAAATGAAGTGAAGCATTAGAATTAAATTTTAAAATAAGATAAGTACCTATTCATAGCACCTGCCCGGAAAGTGGGAGATTTGCATACGATTCCCAATCATGTCGCTATTCTTCACATCACGAAAAATCCATGGTTAAAACTCACGCTTTCTCGTGCAAAGTTAGATTCCGTTTCCATCATCTTTTTACTAATTATGTGTAACATGGACTTACAACCAGAACTGTCGTAATATTTTCGTACATCCATTATATTATTTTACCATCACTTCCTTATACATACTTTACTAAATGTGTGTTTTATGAAGTTGCAGCAAAAAATGCTGGAAATTCGCATACATTCGTGATAATACTATATTATCATCGTAATATTATCCGTTACTTTGATTTAATTTTCTTTAAAAAGCGTTTCAAAAATTATCTTAGACGCAGATTTGGAATTCTCTGAAAGAAAGGAGATAAGAAGCTAGGCAGCAATTGCTAGATATATTCAGGGAAGGTATATATTTTCTGATGATTTGCGCGGTATTATACACCTTTCTGATACATTGATGACCTATACTATGATACTTTGTTGCCTTTTATACAAACAAGTTTTTTTTCAATTGAGCATAAATGTCGTGAAACATTTTCGTTGTGTTTAACAATATTCCTTAAAGAATATTCAAGTAAATTTCTTATAAGACTATTTAATTCAAATATAGTCTATCGTTTAAATTTCGCATATCTGAAGGCTATTAGTTTAAACGAAATTCTCCTAGTATTTAATCATTAAAATTTTAATTATACATACATATATTAAATTACCTTCCGGCAAAGTGTAGTATTTTAATGTTTGGAGACTAAGAACTAAAAAGGTTCGAACCGGTGAGAGTAAACAGAGTAAAGAGAGTAAAACTGGAACCCGAACAACCGGAATGAAAATAAAGCATCGCAGTTGGTAACCCAGCTTTCAGCACTTGTTACGTGTTGAAGGGTATTCTTAAAGACCAAAGTCCACCATCTTATCTGTCTTCAGATTATATGGACGAAAGGCTTTCCGGAGAAGAAGTGTATCGTTTCCACGGGGGATAAGGAAGGGCGATATTCTTTTGTCGACGTCGCGGGCATAATGGTTTTAGAGAGGGGAAGGTTACGCCCCCTCCCTTTGTGTCTTTCGCTTTGAGGCTCTTTCTTCAAGGAAAGGTCGAAGAGGTGCATTTAACACCTCTTACCTCACCGCGGCGTATTTTTTACTCCGGCGGAAAATCAAGTCCTGTTTATGATCCCGTTAGGATCGTGTTCCTCGCATTATGAGGGAAAGATGGGGTACGAAGGCGAAGTTAATTGTTTCCAGAGAAAAAGTCCGGTGTTTTCGCGGCGGGATTGGAGCTTGATGGAATATTTAACGACGTTACCTTTATGGCGGGAAAGAAATATGATTCGCCTTCCCCCGGTGAGATATGCAAAATAAGAATGATTTTCCAAGACAATGGTTCCGTCTATGAATATGGGAGTGAAGTATTTTTGCAGTGATCGAAGGCGGAAATCGTCTGCTTGGAACATGCATTATAGAAATATTTGCATCAATTTTACTATATGGACGTTCTTTCGATAAAAAATACTTCTTTATCACTTTAGTTATATAGCGAAATTTGTAGACAGATTTCAAAGGGACCGCAAAATATTTTTTTTAAATCGTGTTAACTAATAAGCGGCTACAAAGAGGCAAATCTCGTTTTGCCTATTTTATTAAAGAATGTGCAAAAAAATGCACTTCGGAAACAACCTCTATAAGATGGTTAGCAGAATTATAGGAACTGTAACATAGCTACGCGTAGGTTCATGTTAGCAAGAAATTTGTTTTAATTGATTACATGTTGAAGAATTTTTACTATGTTATGTTGATTTTTATTCATGATAGTTTCTTTTTCCATAAGAATGCAATCGTAAATATCAGATTCGTAATAGAAAGTGTACACATTTATTCATCCATAATTTTTATGTATTCCCAAAGAAAAACGGACTTGAAAAAAGTCTGACAGGGCCGGGAACGCCGGGTGCACGCCCTTATGTGCAAAGTCACCTTAACCCTTTCCTTATTTTTTTATGTATTATTTACCTACTATTGCTCTAATTTTTCATTTTAAATATGATTGAATATTTTTGTCATACCATTAAGAGAGTGACATACTAATAAGTGATACACTATCACTGATCATGCCACGTCTGCAGTTGATGGCGCATTAAGGTCAAGTGTAGACAAAACGTTTGTTAATGTCTAGGAATCTAAATGGTCTTCATAAGGATTTTGCTGGTATTTTTGAGGGTTAATTTTTTTCTGCACATTAGAGGTAATGTCCTATAGCTACGTAATACTTGAGTAGTCCTCGTATGATCACATGCCACCTAGCATAGAAGCCTATGGTAACCATTAAATGATGTTCTTAAGTTAATAGTGAAGTATATAATGAATCTACTCAATGGTACGGAAATCTTCGCACAGATGCGGTGCTGCAGACTGGTGCTGTTCAAATTTGAAACTTATGAAAATGGCTAAAACTTTAACAATCCTCGTTATCAGCTTATTCCATGTAGGATTTATTCACAAGTACCTCTTTCAATTTACATAAATCACTTCCCTCACATTTCAGCTAAAACTTTTCAAACCCGCCCCATTATGTCCTCCACAAATACGCTCCAACTTCTTTTCCATATTTCATTCTGAATGAGGTTCCCTCGATTATTCGACTCAATTAAAATCGAGAAACCCGATCGTTCGAATTAATGAATCGAATTAAGGAAATGCATATCGCACCCGCTTTGGAATAATCCGTCTCGGCCATTCTCCTAAGGCACCGAGACTTAGAGAAAACAACTCTTTCCCATAGTCGAGTGGTCCGCAGACTTCGCGGAGACGCTGTCGTCAGTTCAACGAACAGTTACGACCCCCGACGACTCATTATTTCTCTTTCTTCCCCAGGATTTCCCGTCGAATGATCCCTTGAGTAATTGTAGGTGTAGTATTAATTTATGGCGATCGTTTGGGGGATCATTTTTTCGCATTTTTCTCCCTGATTAAATTTAAGATGCTCGGTAACAAGCGTGTACGCTCTTGATGTAGCGCTTGGTTTAATGATGTCGGTGCTTTTGGTTGTTTGTTTGGATGAGGCAGGATTTACAATTCAGCTTAATTTGACGTATTTTTTGAGATCAGGGGTTCCCGAGTGAAAAGATTAACTTTTACTAACAGCAAAAAAAATTATTTGGAAACGACCATGGTTTCGACTCATAGAGTCATCCTCAGGTCACCTTTTAATTTAATCTTTTCATTTGTTCCTGATGGAGACTAGCCACGGAATCACGGCCCAAGCAGTGGACTCTATCTAGGTTCCAATTTAAATCGACTGTGAAAGACTCTACTGAGCGGAAATCCATGAAATTGCCTTTTAGGTATTTCCACTTAGATCTTTTAAGAAATTTTAGTGTCCAAAGTTGCTTCGGAAAAAGTTGTGAATTAATTAATTCCAATTCCTTATTCATCTTTCTACCTCTGTACCCTTCTAAAGAACTTTTTCCCAGATAAGAATGACCTTTACTCCCCGGTTAGTTCCCTCCCCTAACTGTTACCCCTTTCAACTATCCATTCCCCTCCTTCTCCATTCACAACCCCTCCCTTTATTTAATCGAAACTCCCTTTTTACTTTCTCCATATACGAAGTATAGAGAAAGTATTGTTTTCATGAAAAAATTCGACTCTGAGATTTCAACGGAAATACATGTTTTGGGGTCCCTAGAACACGTTTTGACTATTTTCGGAATGATGTCTGTGTGTATGTGTGTGTGTGTGTGTGTGTGTGTGTGTGTGTGTCTGTATGTGTGTGTGTGTGTTTGTGGGCTTTCTATCGTAAAAACTATTGGTCGTATCAATACCAAACTTCGTATATAGTACTGTTGTGTGTGCTGTCAGAGTTGATTAGTTTTTGGAGTAAATCAATTGACCGGAAGTCGAGCTTCATTCATTAAAGCTCATTTCCGGTTTTTAAAATATCTCCATAAATATGATATATACGTGCATTATATCACTTATAAAAGTTTTAGATAATGTATTTTACTATAACTTTTGTATTTATTATATTTTTGTATCACCGGTTGATTAGGAGTTATTCGTGAAATACCGATAAACCGGAAGTAGCTGTTATGTACTTTGTGGGCGCTCTAACTTAAAAACTATTCATTGTATCAACACCAAATTTCATATGTAGTACTTTAGTTAGTTGTTTTAGAGTTGATTAGTTTTTGGAGTAAATCGGTTTACCGGAAGTCGAGCTTCATTCTTCAAAGCTCATTTCCGGTTTTCAAAATATCTCCATAAATATGATATTAAGGTATATACTATTATTTATAAAAGTTTTAGAAAATGAAATTTAATATAACTTTTGGTTGAAACATATTTTTGTATCACTGATTGTGTAGGAGTTATTCATGAAATACTGATAAACCGGAAGTTGCTGATTATGTACTTTGTGGGCGCTCTGGGCTCTATGGGCGAAAGGCCAATTTCATCGATTTTCATCGATCATGTCCCAAAAAAAATTATTTATAATGTTTTTGACGTCAAAGATAATAATATATATATTAATCACTCATCTTCCAAGTTTAGATGGAATAAAGAGTTCGAAATTACTGTCGTAGATAAATATTTAAATCTTATGTATGGAGAAAGTCATGTGCTGGCCACATCAGATTTTTTCCTGAAGTCTTTCAGATTGCTGTTAGATAATACAGATACTTAACAAAAATATTTCTCTCAATAATGTTACGAAGGTATTGATTCAAAAGGATACTCAGGCGAAAAAAATATGTGAATGATATTTACAGTACAATAAAAACCGCCTTTAATGGGTGATATTGTAATTGGGGGAATATGAGGAAATAGAAGGCCCAAATAGCACATAGTAAGTCATTTCATATTCCTTGAGAAAACCTCTTGTAAGGCTAGATCCCGGATAATAAACAGATTTGGTGGCCGAGGACGTCTTATTCAAAAACCTTCTTCAGTCGAATATGATGTAAATCCCACATACAAATGAAGAGAATGACGGAGAACCCCTGGCGACAATTATAGCCTTCAGGAATAGAATAAATACATATGCCAGAGAGATTGTATGAAGAATTATTCAGAAATTAAATGCAGGGTTAGATTTATTAACCCGATAACTAACCCGATATTCGCTAGTGAATTATTGCAAGGAGTTCAGTAGCACCATTATCCTTACCTAATCTATCTTTTTAGCTTCTCCGATGGATTGTAGAAAGAACGATCAAAAGTAATTATCTGTTTTTGTTATTACTTTTAAAGTGTTGTCGTTACTTCTTGGAGATCGCGTTTGATTTGTACTAAAACAACAATTCCATTTACTTCGACAAATATTATTGGGACGATGAATGTATAAAAAGGTTATTTCATTACAGCCGTCACGCTACTGTCGAACCTAAAATCTCTTCAAACGAAACGAGCCGCTCTGCGGTGTACCATCTTCAAATCTGAGATTGAATTTACTTCATTGGTCGGATAAGAGTATAGAAAACTATTTTTTAAGAGTGACTATTAAAAAGCTCATGCATGAACATTAAATTAATTAAACTGATTTATTCTACTTTTAACTGAAAGTACATACTTCTTCATCCCAAAAAGTCACCTACATAAGTTAATGAAGTTCCACCCAACAGTAGCTTCAAAGAAATCCTATTTTTGCTAAAATCAAATTTTATTTGTTCTTGAATAATAAAATCTCTAAAAAACTTCTACAGAGAGAGTGAAGTCAGTAGGGGTGGGTAGCATGATGAATTAAGAAGGCGGTCGCCAACTTGTGTGTGACATTTAGTACCCTCTTGGCGCAGCTTCTATTAGGGAGTGCAAAAAATTCGGTGGGGTCGGAAAACATCGGTAACGGATGGATGTGGTCTGGAAGGAACTTTGAAGATCCAAAGGACGAGATGCCATGGTTTGGACGTGTGGGAGGGATACACGGGACAACTAGAAATGTTTACTATGCCTGCGGAAAAGGATGAAAAATTAGGACTAAGTATTCTTCCAAAGGAAAGGGTATTGCTTTTTAGGAAGGAGAGCAGCACTTAAAAGATCCAAGAATGATAGAAAATGATTCCATCGAGGATTTAATCCGTCCCTTTTTAAATCATGTTCAAGATACGTCGAATAGCTCGGCTGAAAATGTAAAAATGGAATCAATTGGCTCGCTAAATCTTTATGAATTTATATCCGTGAATTTCAATTTAACGGGGCCAAATTATACAAATTATCAGACTTCCATTTCTCGATTGCAACATCCTGTAAGTTCCTATTTAAAGTTATTTCCTCAACTTCCTGATAATCTACGTTTCATCATGCTTTTTATAATTTGAGCGATACAAAGAAGTTTCAGGCACTCTAGTGGAAAGTCCCAGCAAGTAATTCTCCGAAAAGAGCCAGGGGTTTGAAATTTCCAAATTCTCTTGATGTTCCCAACACAGCTCTCGATATTAACTTAGCTTTGTTCCTATTATTTTTATATTTCATATAGTTTGTATTTATATTTACCCGGACTTCCCCGGAATCATCCTTTAGACTATTTCCAAGTGATATCTCTCATTATTTGGAAAATTATACTTATTTAATCATTTTAGGATTCTGATTTTTTTTAGTTTTTTTCATCAACGTGCCCCACATATACCATTGTCATCTGTAGCAAGATCTAAATTGTAGCCACTTAACAAATAATAATTTTAGGATGGAAAATAAACTTTATAAAATAGTTTATGCAATACTTGGAAACATTTTTTACAGCGAAGTGATTTTAACCTTTCCTTAATTGCACCTAAATTACTTAAATGTTTTGGAATGTGATATTATAGGGATTCCTTCGCTCGCATGAAATGCCAAAGGTCAAGTTAATGACAAAATTCGCGTTTTGTTATACGAATATAAAATTCCACCAGATATCGTTGTTGACCATTCATTTTATATGTAACGCTAAAGTAACCTTTAGTCTCTGTAATTGTTATTAATATAATAGTCATATACAATGACGCACTAATGGTGATTATCAAACGTTAAAAGTTTAATGAAACTGATATTCATGCGGCAATTTTCTTTCTCAGAATTGAAATTTAATTAATCATTGATTTATTTCATTAATTTAAATGATAACAATAATAATATACGTATACATTTCAATAATGAAATTCGTAACTCTTTGTTAAAAATGGATTGCAATGCGTTATTTTTAGATAATATTGAGGAACGAATCAAAATAATTAAATAAAAAATAGTGCACTCAGCACTCAAAATTGGTATAAGCTTAGTAAAAATGTGGCATTTTTGATTCATTTTTGTTTCGTTATGCGGTGATGGTGACGCGATTAAAAGGAAAATATAATAAAAGCATTAATATTAAATAGTCGGCACATCTCCGGTGTTTTGAATAATATCTTTCTTTGCCTTGGATTGTATGCTATTCGGCATTACATCACAATGAATAATTTCCCGGCATAAATTATTGACTGAAGCAATGTTTGATCTTCGCACATTGGAGGAAGAAGACGGGTAATAAATAGCCTAATTCTTCACTCCATTTTTCAATACCCTCTCTCACTCCTCCGAAAGGAGAACCGTATCTGACGAGAGCGTTGATTAAATCTTCGAGCGACTCTATTAAAACTTGGAAGCACGCTCGCCGATCGTCAATTGTGCGCAATCGATGATGTATTCTCCGCTTTCGCTCCTACTGTACCCACTCCTTCAGCATCCGCTCCTTTTGCACCCACGTGCTGCGAAAAGGGTCTCTCTAAAGGATCTTCGATGGTGAGAAATTCACATCCTGGTGTAATGCACTACGTATAGTGCCTCAAATTGCGAAAAGCGCAGCCAATGACGTATTTGGGTCGCCGTTAGCGGATGGGGTGCCATCCGACGCTGAAAATTAATGGAGAAGAAAGGAAAAGAATTATAAAAGTTTCGCAAGGTTTCCAGTTGTGATCACCCCACTTAAAGTGCTAAATTTGTGGAGCTTTTCTTCAAAACTTAGGCTATAGCAATATTAACGTTGTCTTTAATCAAAGGAATACAAGTATACTTGTACGTGACTATACTATATTAATAATTAATTGTAGTCTATCTATCTGCATATGTATTGACGAAGCGTATATTGTACTATATTGTAGCGTATTTATTATTTAATTATATAGATCGACATTAATTAATTGACATTGAGTAATTAATTAAACAATTAATAGCGATGTAATTATGAAAATGAATTGTCCTAAACATACCATAGTGTGTTGTTGGAGGAATTAATTTATTATTATATGTTCGCAACCTATACCCATTATGTAGGCCATAAGGAAATCGTTATAATCATATATCAAGAAACAATGCGTAACGTAAATCCGAATAGCTAAATTGATGGGACTACTGACCGGCACTAGGAAGATCCGGGTTCGAGTCCCGGTCCTTTTCTTCGCGTCCGTTCTCAATAACTAAGAGAGAAAGTGTTAGCTATAATAGGAAAAGTTTGATTAAGGAATGGAGAGAGAAAGAGAGAGAGAGAGATAATGGAATAAATTAAATAATGAGAGCCGATTTAGGCTTAAATTGAATCGTAATAATAATGGTAATTATAATAATACAGTCTTCTTTTATAGGCTATGGCCATTGGACCTTTGAAGGCCATTCTTTCAATTAACCCTTTTTTGCATTTTCCTTTTTATTAATAAACACGCAAAGACACACACACAACATACACAGACAATCATTCCCTAACCGGAAAAAAATCCGATAAGCCGGGATTTGAAACCGGGACCGTGAGTCTGGAAGGTTAACACGCTAGCACGCTAACCTCTACGCCACCACGGCCGGCAAATATACGTGAAATAAGAAATTATTTATAGCCGAATTTAAAAATACCGATAATATTTAACTTAAACGAAAGCATAAGGGAGCATTCGAACAAGTGGAAATAACGTGCTGAGCGAATTGGCAAAGAGAGATTGCCATTGAAAGTTTATAAATACAGAGGAGAAGTATCGAGATATTTTAAGAGATAGATTCCGTAACAGGTAAGAATTGCATTGTACACGAAAAGAGGAAGAAGAGTAAGGGTTTGGGAGAAGAGGCGGTCTCATCTCTTTACCTTTGCACGCATCGCTCCCCTACTTTTCGAAATTGGCAATGTTTCATATCGGAATCGGTTTCAGGGTTCATCCTTCATCGACTTATATTGCAGGTCCCCGCGGAAGCATTTTTCCGGATCGTAAAGGCTGGAGCGGCCGTTTGTTGTTTCTGGGGATTTTAATTTAACTTTGGAACGACTTCCCTGCGGAATCTCCTCGCTCATTTCAGCCAGTTAGTCACTCTGCTCCTCCTCTCTCTTGAGAGATTGTCTCTAAGAGTCAGGAGATGCCGCGACATGCATTTTTCATGAGTTTCTCTCCCCATGAGCATGTTCAATGAGCTATTTTCTTCGTGGAAGTGGAAAGACGGGATGCCGTATTTTTTTAAAAAGCCTGACAAGTACTTACATTTGAGCGCTCTCCTACATTGACAAGCAATAGATTGTTTCCTATGGTGTCTGTCTGTTAATTATCCAGCCCTAGGGTCGGTTAGGACCACATACCCTTTGGCATAGGCTGCTAAGAACTGTAGAGGGGAATGAGGCTTACTAGGCAGTATGAGGAGTGAGGTAGCCCTTGCTTTCCTCGCTGAACTAGAATACTATAAGCGGAAAATGTCCACGCAAGTGAAGCACTATGACTCTACGAATTACACTTTTCTTGTCAGCTCATAAGGAAATACATTGATTAGTGCAATTATTCACTAATGCCTCAGTAGCTTTCATTTCATCACAGCCATGATCAGGACTGTGACAAAAATAGATGAAAGAAACATTTTTTCTTCCGTTCCAAATGAAAATATTACATTCATCAGAATCATGTATCAGTTACTTCCTACGGTGATTCAACAGCAAATCAATAAAGCCAGGTATCCCAGGCTCGATTGGATGGAAATTTATTATGTTGAAGGGAATCATTTTGTGATATTCCTAACTTTTTCAGTTTACTGACCATGGTTTCCAAACTGATTAACCTCATCAAGTAGTTAAAAAATGGAAGTATCATTTCTCATCAGATTGTCATCATCTGAATCATCTATCTGCAGGTGTTGAAATGCTTCCGTATAGCCTGTAGGCTAGGCAGTGGTTTTATTGAATTTATTTCAGTAGCGTTCGAGCTTACATAAAATTGACGTGTTCATTGACGAACAAATTAAAGTGCCCAGGAAATTATGAATTACGCTACCTGGATGACTCGTAAAACTCGTCGCAGGTGAAATGGCTGAATCTTTTCCTTTTCAACAATCCTTGTTGATTCGTCATCAAAATGCACTCATGACAACCGGTAATCGAACATTTTTTGAGTTCGCCACAAGCCAACTATGTACTAGAGATGTGCGATTCGGAGCAAAAATCGATTCAGCGAAATTGATTCGAATCGGTTTCCATGAGTCGATTCACTTTAAAAATCGTATTGCTGAAATCGATTCGAATCGATTCAAATCGTCTAGTATCGGAATGAATTATGATAAAATCAGAATCGTATTCATATTGAATTAATATTGGTATCGAATTCCTGGAATTCTATTGGATACTGAAGCCACGTGATGAGAATTCTTGAACCGCGATTTGGGAAACCTATTACTGCCGCAAATTACTAGTATAAAAAGTCCTAATTAATGCAGTGAAAATCTATTACAGATGAACATTTACATATCGTTAAAAGGAAGAAAGGAAATAACAACAGCGGTACTGCGAGTAGTGCCATCTCGTATCCTATTTTTGAAAATAATATAATCCAAATAGTCCAAATCATATTAATTGGAATACTACGGTACTGCCATCTGGTATCCGATATTTAAAGATGAATCGTATTGGTATCGAATCAAATGATTAAATGGACTCGAATCAAATCGGAATACTACGGTACTGCCATCTGGTATCCGATACTTGAAGATAAATCGATTCACATTGAATTGCATTGGAATCAGAATAAAATCGAATCGGAAAAAAATCGGATTCAGTTGTAAGAAAATCGAATCTGAATTGGATTTAAAAAATCGATTCTAAAATATCGTAAATCGTATTGATAATATCGATGTTCTGATAAATCGAATCGGAATCGCCCATCACTACTATGTACTGCATTCACTTTGGTGAAAGATGACCCGATTCCCGCTGTGGATGGAAAATGATCTAAGCTATTGAAGCAATTTTAAACAAAAACAATATATTTGGAATATCTACTACATAGTAACGTCAAGGAGTATAAACGTAACGAGGATGCTTGACGGTAAAGAATGGCTACTAAATTTCTTATTATGACTGAAACGTGTTAATGATACATATTTCATTTGAGATCTTACGGGTCGGAAATAGTTCATAGATCACAAGTAAAAGTCGATTGCTGAAAGTTTTCGTCATTGACGTCACTTTGAGTGGCCCAACTTTCTAATGAACATCGTTATCGATGGAGGTCATTTGCAAGGTTCCTATATCTAAGGATTCTTTGGTGAATTTCATTCAGCGGTTTTCTTCGAGTTTTTACGTACGCAATAGGTTTCCTTATTGATGCTAATCCAACCAAAAAGACTTCTTTGCTCAAAATCAACGTTAAAAGTTTTGCCACGTACCCTTTCTGTTATAGAAATTTCCTTAGTATTCTCGGTTGGAAGTATTCTTCTACCACCGTAAATAAATTCTCGTTTTCTTTCGTTCCTTACTTTCAACATCCATTCACAACCGCAAAGTGAAGTTGTCTTTCAATCATTTCTTTAGTGATAGTCTTCAAGGATGAAGATCTCGCAATTTATAAATTCATTAATTTTAGATATTTACCAACAATTCAACGGTAAAATTTAAGAAGAGAATGCGATAGTTGTAAGATTGGCATTTGGATCGAAAATATATTACTCTTCAATGATGTGACATTCTGTTACTATAGTAAGATTTGCTATCAATGCTGTTTTGCTATTTTGTTATAAAATATGCTTCTTTTCATGGGCATTTTTCTTTTTATTGGTGTCCCTTGAAACTCAACGTATTTTTTTCACAATAGGCAAGCAAGGAAATTTCACATAAATTCTGAGTAACTCCATTCTCGTCTTTTTTTATTTCTACCCTTTACTGATACAATTATTATCATACATATTTAAGTAACAGATTAGAATATATATAAAAATCTAGGAGATAAACTGTTTAATGTAAACTATCTCATTATGTGAAATGGACATTGTGATAAGGTTAAACAATTTCAAAATGAAGGTTATAAAAGTTTAAAAGAATACAATATGTACAAGATTCTTCTAAAATGATATATCATAAGATGTTAAATGTGGGTAAAATTTAATCTTACATTACGTATTAATATACTAATTATATTATTATATCACTGAAATATATATTATACTTATGATTAATGGAATATGATTTCCGTATAAGTAGAAACTATACGATAAAAGATGTTAAAAATTGATTAATCCATGCGATACTTTGCAGAGGATGTTCGTATTTAATCCATTAAAACAACATATGCCCACGTTCAAGAAGAATATAATTTTATTTTAGAAAAACCAGTTTCGAAGGATCTATCTCATTTTTGGGCCTGAAACCCTAAAAACCTCCAAACCAGTCGTGTTTTTCTAAAATGAAATGATATTTTCTGCGGACGTAGTCACATTTCGTTTCATTGGATTGAATATGAATAAATTGTCCAATTTATGCTCATTTTAAAAATGTAGCAGAACTATTTTGTTTATACAAATGCAGCTTGGCGTAAATGTTAACCTCCTTAAACGATAAAGTTCGTAACTTTGGGAGCGTGAATCATTAGCATGTATGAGTATATTTCGTTACGGAACAGACTAACGTTGGGGGTACACCAGCATGAGTAACGGCTAGAATAGCGTAAACTGGAATTGTAAATAGGGCGCTGGCTTGATATTTAAATTTCGCTTTGAATAAGAAATGAGATCGCGTAAGTTGAGTTCTTGTTTACTGCGACGCTACCAACCGTCCTACTTTCAGAGAGTAATTTTCCAATATACGTTACCTCGTCTCGTATGCTCAGGCGTACGTTCTAACCCCGTGAAATTTGCCATTCCCGATGTATTAATTAACTCCATTTATTCTCGTCTGTTTTTTTTTCCGTAACGTGCCTATGGGTTTTCAGTTTAGAGAAAGAAGACAGTGCATTTAAGAGTATAAGTAGGAACCATATTTACGAACAATTCTGGAGATGTTCTGCCATGTATGTACGCAATAGGAAAAAATTAGGAGTGAAATAAATATTAAGTCTGGAAAATTCTATTTAAATAAGTTGTTTTAAGCGATATATTTTCCCAAATGTTTATATACTAATAATAAATGTCATACATATTCAAAAACATACGAAAAATTTATACATGTTTAAAAAATATTATTATTCTGTTATAGGAATATAAATGGTCACAGTTAACATATTTTTTAAATAAAACAATGGAAAAATGGAACAAGGTGATTTAATTAAAAAAGAAACTCTATAGAATAAGCTATTGAAAGATTATTGGGCTAAAGTTTTATACATTAATTTATGAATGTCATGAATTTACTAAACAAATTGTTTAGCAAAAAATTAACATGTAAACGAAGATTTATTTTCTCTTCATTATAGAAATAGAGAAATTCATGAATAGATAACCTGTTTACAAGAATTCTAGCTTTTAATGCAATAGAAAAAATATAATATTCTAAACAACTAAACTGAATATGATGAAATAATTTTGGCATAGATTTCATTTGGATATTCATAATATACTAAAACTTAAATGCGATTCTTTTAAAGAAAATTGCGAACAAAAAGTCATGTATTCGTAAAAAAATATAAATATAATTTTTATATATACATATATATATATTTATTTATTTATTGATTTAAAACTAAACATAATGAAATAATTTTGGCTCAAAGTCTTATATTGATTTTCATAAAATTTTAAAAAATATATAAAGTTCTCTACGGAAATTTGCGAACAAAAACCTTAATACATGTAGAATTTAATTATAAATTATATGTATTTATTTGCGATAAATGCATATGTATACATTGATATTCATCTTGCCCAATCTCTATTGTTTCAAGCCAGAAGAAGGGCTATTCTTTTACTCTTCGTCTAAAGCTTTTCCGTCCGTATTCTCAGAAGTTAATCTCCCGTCATCCCGCATTTATCCCTATCCCCGGCTTCCGTTTACTTGCAATTCCAAAGTTCTTCGCTAGGTGTCACGAGTCGTTGGTTTTTAGTGTGCGATTCACTTCTTGCTCGCGAAATGCTTTCGAGCAGGGACTCCTGGGAGAAAGAGTTGATTTAATGGAACGCTCTTCGTTGAGCTTCCTGCCTTATTTTATTTAGGACTCGGAGAGCGGTGCCCGGAAGATGAGGCGAAACCATCGACTAATTGCTTTCCGCCGTTTTATTTTTGTTTGCAAATAATTGATATCTCTGGAGTATTCCCGTCAAAATGTCTGCATGTCATATCGGCGAAACGGCGCCGTCGATTCCCAGGTTGCGTGGATAAGGGATTTTCGGAGGAAATTAATGTGTTCGGTTCCAACACATCCAGATAAAATAGAACTATACCTACCTTTGACTTATTGAAGTTATTAAGTAGAAATATCCCACAGAAAATAAATAAAACAACTTATCAATAAAATTGAAATTTTCCAAAATAAAATAACAAATATACCAAAATTAAATAGTAAAAGAAAAATCTAAAAACATTCCCTTATATAAAATATATTTAAAAATAAAAAATGGAGGCATCAGCTAAAGAATAGATACCTTTATCTTAGTTCTTTATTTTAATCTCTTCCGTAAATTTATAAGAAACCTGCAAAACTTAGCTAGGCTTATTCTAGAATTAGTTCCCCCACCACGTTAACGTCTTCATTACTAGATAATTGGGTCAAAATTGAAAAAAAAAACTCTGATGCCTCTCACGTGGTCTCTGTAAAAAGGAAATCCAAACTCTAATGACGCTCGCCATATTCAGATGATTTACTCCTACTCCTACCACTAGCCCGCACAATGTTACAAAAGATATGGAAATAATAAAATATTGGACTGACTTTCACAAATATGTAACTGGAATACCATGTATTAAACACATTAATAATTATAAACATATATTATATTAAGAACAATCATTATTAAAAACATTCAGCAGTGTTCATAGCTAAAAAATGTTAGGAATAGAACTTTAGGAGAGAATTGTACAATTGCTAATGCATCCCAATATAAACCAATAAAATACACGGAATCAAAACTTTTTTGCCACAAATTTTTATCATAAAATTATATCTTAAATGTTTAATATTGTTACCACACTTTTTGTGTAAAAATTATAAATTTTACAGATATATAGGAAATTTAATGGTGATTGCAACCACGAGAATCATAATGCTTACCAAACATACCAATTGTATGTTTGACTCTTCTATGTATAATATAAAATCCTTCTGGGAAATTCTTGTCAAGGTTTTTTAATCTGAAATGTATTTTTCCTATTTTTTACTAATTTTAGTAAAAAATCAGGAAAATTTTAGTAAAAATTAGGAAGGTACAGTGAGAAAAAAACTAAAGTTACATAAAAGTCTTTTATTTTGCACTTATATAATTCTACCTCAGTGAGCAAAGCAAGGCAGACTACCTACTCCTCTTCTTGTCTATATACTTCATTCCCTTTTCGAGCCATTTAATTGCTTGTTGTGGTGATTTTTAAACTGTCTTCTAGCAAATCTGCTTTCTAGACATTAGAAATTTGTATATTATGGATAATTTCAGCAGTCTTGCACTTCCTATCTTCCCTTTTCACATGAGAATAAAAAGGCTTCTATTTCATCTCTACTTGCTTGTTACGTAAGTATATAGATTGAATTGAGTGCCTTCTGTCTTACATAACCGATGTAATTTTTCGATTTACTGGTTCGCACTACATACGAAATGCTTTTCTGAATTGAGGCGGAAATCCCAAGGAACTTCGTGAGCTTCATAATACATACGAAAGCAAATATGAAAGAGATGTGAAGTAAATCTCATGGATTTGGAGTAATTTTCGGAGAAAACGTTTTATTCGATTAAAAAAAAAGAAGATTTACTACATTGAACAGTTTTCAAAAGTTATTATAAAGAAAAAGAAAGAGAGATATAAAATAGACTGCAGCACCTATATTTAGAAATAGCAAACTTTCTTATAGATATCCTACTACTTCAAAATTACCACGAGAGGGAGAGATTTCGTTAAATTCTTTAACTCCTCATCATTATCTGAGAAAATCTTCAATTACATTGTTGATACTTATCAGATATATCTTCTGCTCTCATCGTAACCTACTTTGTTCTTGTGAAGAAGGAAAGTATGATTAGCAAATACTGGTTGTTACTTAGTTAGCTTATGATGGAAAAGAAGATTGGGTTGATGGAAAACAAACGAAAAGGTGTAGGAAATGGGAAGGGAATGAGTTGTGATCGAAGAATAAGGTGTAAGCATAAATGGATGGGTCAAATAGTGAGAAGGAATGACATTAGAAGGAATTTTTTGATAAGGAAAGTAATTGAAGGTAAGAATGATAAGAAAACATTAGAGAAGATATGAGAAAGTCATGAGTTGCCGGCTGATACAAAGGGATGACTATAAAAAGTAAAGGGATGAGTTTTTAGCGGGATATATTATGACTTATGAACAAACAGAGAAGTTGGATACTTGATTAAATATTTTTTACCGAAAATCATGATAATTCTAAGGTCATTTTTACAGATCGTTTACATTTATTGAACCAGCAATTTTGTGTAATATTTTCATATCAAAATCTAATATCAGCAAAAATTTTATATGAACCATAATCAAATAATAAATGGTTAGACATACGGGCAAAGAGTATTGATTTTTATTTTCTGTTTCCACATTGGTTTTTATATAAATTTTAAATTTTATTATGCTATCTTGTCAAAAAATATTTTCGTACGAAAAATTCGAAAATTAAGTCTGCTACGAACCAGCATAATTTAGAGAAATAATGATATTCATGATTGACTAATACGATTTATTACCTCATGAAAGTTTTCCATCGCTTTTTGCTTCACCGATTCCTACTTTCTCAAACTATAACCACAATCCAAAAGGAATCGTAAGGGACTTAATTGAAAATGAATCGAGAAGCCCTTACCTGTTCACCCGCGAACAAATATCCCGTAGATATATGACATACTTATTACGATATACTTATGACCAGTGGCGGCGGGTCCATTTGGTTCACTGGTTCACTGACCCCCTAAGAAAACTACTGCACTATTTTTATATATACCAATGTTCTTACAATAACCCAAATATCCTTGACACCAATCACAGGTCTTATTTTTCTTTTGTTGAGTCGCGATTCCTGCCGCTTTTGGTTCCAACTAGCTTGACTTCGCGCAAGGTTCACTCCTCAAAATGAACCCCTTTAAACGACGAGTTATAGGTGGAGAGCGGTGAGGGAAAAGAGGGGCATACGGCTTTAAACATGGGCCGATCGCTGCACTACGTTGCAGCGACAGCCGACGAGAATGGCTTCATAGGATTTTCGGAAATTTGTTTTTTGCACTTCCCGGCAAATTAGAGAGATCGCCGGAAGCCGTGCACATCCAACGAAAATCACAAACACACCCTCGAAGATTTTCCTTGGTTCAACGCTAGGCAAGGTCAAATATTCTTCTATTTAAAATTCATTGCGGCGATTTTTCAGTTTTTTTAATGCCCTCCCGATAACATGGAAACTTAAAACCCGGCATGTGAATAAAGATCATAAATAAATTACATATACGCTGTTTAACATTTACCTGATGATCCTTGGTTCGATTCCAGAGCACCATTTACATTCCTCTATGCATAGCAAAAGGGCATGGTGTAATCTTATTTTAGGATCATCCCGGTATGATATCGACATAAAACTTTAGATTAAAAGCTATGCAATGGCTTAATATTTTGAATTTTCTGAGTTCGTTCGTATCCAGTCTACATATTTAGTTACGTTGTTGTGGTTGCTCGTGGCGTATTCAGTACACAAACCTACTGCGTTACGTGTTTGTGAACAGTTTTTCTCGCTCTTCACTATGACTAGTGTCCAGTTTCTGAAAGATGTTAATATTTCCTCTCTTTCTGTTGAAGAAAGATGTGCAATAAAAGAAGTAGGGAGGCCTATTTCTTTGCTGAACCTATCTCAGAGTCAGTAACTGTCAAGTGTTTAAGCCAAAAATATATGAGAGAAACAGTTGGATTTGTGGCTGTGGCTCTTCCAATAGGCTATGCTGTTTCCCTTGTTTGCTCTTTGCGAAAGACAAGACGGCGACCTGGACAAAAATAGGTGTGTTCGATTTAAGGCATCTCAAAAGATTACAAAGCATGAGGAATCTATATCTATCTATATACACAAAAATGCCAGTTTAGATCTTTCAGTTTTGGGCAAAACGGTGATCAGAAATACTTCAACCTTGAATAAAACAATTTAAGGTAATTGATTTACTTTCTTATGATTATATTTGATTTTTCAACAAATAAATACAACTTAGTCATAAGGTATTTTGGTCTTTAAAAATACATACGAAGAAATATGAAGCGAGAATTTAAAAAAGCTCAATTTTCGTGAATGTGGGGATTTTGTGCAACGAAGTCATACGTTGTATATACTCAACCCGAAATTTTTATTTTCATATTTCTAATGCTTTTATCCGCGGTTGCTGTGAATCATCCTGCGTCCATGAAAGCAGAGGCAATATTCCAGTATGAGCCACAATATTCCACCATATTCGCAGCCACTTTAAAAAAATACGGCTTTTGAAGTGAACCCCCTATTTTTTTAGTCACGCGCCGCCACTGCTTATGACATAGCGATTTACTGCAATTTCATACGGTTAACTGCCCCAATCTCCAAGGGTAAGCTAGATTAAATACATGAGCCATTACGTGGGATTAATTCTCTTTCCAAAACTGCCCGGTAGGTATTTTCTCCTTCATTTCCTCTTGTGTCGAATGCACGGCTCTGGTAAATAACGGGAGGGATGGCTTTGTTTGACAAGGCCACAATCCAAAAGGGAAGTGACCCTTCCTATATCGACTTCCCCTCTGCTCATCTGCTTTCCCTGCTCTTCTTCTCGGAAATCCATCCCTTGAGTATTCGAGAAAACATGAACTTCCAAAAGAGCTACGTCCGAGTTTAGTGCTCAAACGAATCGAAGATTTGACGTTGGGAGATGATCTATGAAAAAGAGCAGCAGCTGCTAACTACGTCCATTCAGTTCACGTACGGACTTCTTGGATTCAAGAAATAGAGAATTCGCTAGTAACTAACGATAACTATTTAAAATCGATGGAGTAATATTTCATTTTGTGTAATTCCATACAATGATAGTAGGTAAATGATTATCCAAACATTCTATGAGGATCACTTGCATAGTCATTTACCTACAAGTACTTAGTATCTTAGTACATAGTACCTTACCTACAAGTTACTTAGCGTTAGTTAGGCCTCACCTTGAGTATGGATGTAGTGTATGGGACCCCGCCGAGAAATGTCATATTCGGGATTTAGAAAAAGTACACCGAAAGGCGATACGATTTGTAAAGAATTGCTGCGATAAAACAGCGAGGGTTACTCAGATGTTACAGGACGCGGGATGGGAATCATTAGAAGATAGAAGAAAAATCCAAAGGATAAATTTATTAAATAAGTTCAGAGAAATTACGTTCTCAGATTATGTAACCGATATAATGCGACCCCCCTGTTATATGGACCGTTCTAATACTCCCAGAAAGATTAGGGAAATAGATGCTAGAACGAATCGCTTCAAAAATTCATTTTTTCCACGAAGTATACGGGAAAGCAACCGTTTAGGAAAATAGAGCTAAGGTGCTTGCACCCCCTGCCACACGCCGAAAGGCGGCTTGCAGGGTTCTTACATAGACATATACATACCTTTTATCTTGATTGTTATGCCTAGTATTCCCCCTACTCGGTAGGAAAACCCCCAAGACCTCCCAAAGGCACTACGGTTTACATATAATTACAAAATTTACATTAACAAATTTCACATAATACTTGAAAATTTTCGACAATACTTCAACACCGACTTTTTATTTACTTTATCTTAAATAAATAATAATTAAACAAAAGCCGTTTCATTGAGTAATAGGAATTTTTAGGGTTGCATAAAATAATATTTATGTGAATCCTGTCATAATACAGAAACCTTTGAAACTGAATTTCTATGAACTTTGCAAGAAATTTAACACATTCCTTTTTCTAGGGCGGTAAAATATTTCCCACCCATATCTATCTTCAAAAACAGAAGAATGACGGCAAAATTATCTTCTTTCTACACTTAATAAGTGGTATTTTTTGTTATTCAGATGATTTTGGAGTATTTCTAAATCAAGAAGGGCACCATTTACCTCCACCTTTTTTCTGAGATCCAAAAGAAACAATGGATTTTTTTAGATTTTTACAATAATGCTGTTGCCACTTAAGATTCCCTGATGCCCAACATTTGTTATTTCACTTTACCACATTGCCTTCCATTCCTATCATTTTCCTCGCCCAGGTGCTGCGTTTTCTGTCTGCTTTTCTGATTTCAAGCAGAAAATAGCCCATACTTCCATACTTTTACGTTTGATCAAGTGATGAGTAGAATGAGAGAATCGTGAAAATAGAGATTTCAGCGTGAACATACGTTGAGAGGCAGAAAAGTACTTATAATAGTAGCTATAGCAACTATGTATACCATATTTATTTATTTGGTGCTCTTACTTAAAAGAGGAAGATACTACAACATTATGAACAATTTTTGTAGTAAGCGCTCCTTAGTAAACCCTAAAATAAATGCATTTTAATACAGGAAATATTTTTAAAACTGTTTGGTGTGTAATGGGAAACCTGGGGAAGAAGGGTGTACATCCAGGGGAGCATTCACTTAGTACTGCGAAGTGTAAAATGTGTGGAAACCTACGGAAAGTAATACCTAAAAGATGAGGTAGAGGCAACATCATGAAGCTGCTGAAATTTGGAGCGATATCAATTAAGGAAGGTCAATCCGATCAACAGACGGCAGGTAAAAGGCAAAACAAATGATGGTAGGTAAAAAAGGCCTCCCTAATACTGCACCGTTGAGAGCTAAAGTTTTGTGATCAACATCTTTCTGATGAAAACTAAAGTAAATGATTCTACATAACGGTAAAACCTATTAAAAAATAATTCCAAAAACTGTTTCAGTAATTTCATGAATTAATTATGGAAATGCTTCGATGACGGTACCTTCAATATTTTTTTACTTTAAGAAGAGGAAAATTACTAATATAGATAATCACAATGCGATAGCTGAATGTCGTGGAAGGCTATGAAGTAGATTTAAACAATATTACACCAGTAAATTGGCATTTTTTGATGTGATAAATAAGTAAATCTATATAACATCTAAAACAGATTCCTTTAGGTATTGCTGACTTTGGTACATTATTATGAGGCAATGTTCATTGTAATGATTTTAAAAACCATCCTCACTCAGCAGGAAGTCTAATGCTTTGCCAACTGCAAATATCATAGATTTTCTGTTGTTATTTCATTGCGTTTTGACCTTTTGTGAGAGATATTAGGTCAAGGTTTGGATGGAACCACTGAGTCTATCTTCTATCTAGCTCTATTTCTCCAACTCTGTGACATGTGCATGTTTTAGAAAATTGTCCACTAAAAAGAAAAATTGCACTAAATAGCCCGTTGGAAAAATTTTATAAAGGTTGGTGTTAAAAAGTGGCAAGGTAGCATCCTGTCTAGGAAATTGTCTTAAAAAAACTCATAGAAGTACGTGTTAATATCGTGCATAATTCCAAATCACTTTAACTTTGTATTCGATATAAAACTAAATAAAATAAATAATCCGTAATACTTAAGTTTTGAGCAAAACAAATAGAACTATTTATGAGTTAGGAAAGAACCTGATAGTATTCTTCTTCCTTTGCACTACAGCCCGGTGTGGGCCTTGGTCTCCCTCAAGATGCCTGTCCGTTCTCCCCTGTTCAGCACTTTCTCCCACCATCTTTCAATCATCATAGCCTTTATGTCTTCTTCCAAATCCTGCATCCATCTTTTCCTCGGTCTTCCTCTTCTTCTTTTTCCATCCATCTCTCCATGCAGTAATTTCTTGGGCAGCCTTTCTTCACTCATTCTTTCCACATGACCCAGCCAAGCTAGTCTCTGAGCCTTCATAAATCTCACTATGTCCTCGCCTCTTATACTATTTTCTATTTCCCTATTTGTTCTTATCCTCCAAGTTCCACCGTCGTTGAAAGGACCATATATCTTTCGTAGAACTTTCCGTTTAAATATCCGCAAAGCCTCTTCATTAGCAGCAGACATGGCCCACACTTCAGCTCCATATGTCACAACTGGTCTTATGAGTGTCTTATATATCTTGATTTTCATGTCCCTGGTTAACAGGGTGGACTTCAGGAGCTTAATATTAGCAAAATATGCCCTATTTCCATACATTATCATCTTGTGGATCTCTTCTGTCATTGAGTTCTTACAATTTAAATTAGTACCAAGGTAATTGAAGCTTTTTACATTTTCAAAGTTGTACTGTCAAAATGTTATTATTGGGGTCCACTCTCTGTCTTCAATTGCAGACATTCTCATATATTTTGTTTCATTTTCATTAATTTTAAGCCCCATATTCTGACTTTTCAGCTCTAAAATTCTGGATATTTCTCTCAGTGAGTCCATACTTTTTGCCACTTAAACAATGTCGTCAGCATATGCATAGACCTGCATAGATTTATATTCAATTGTTCCCTCTGTTCTCAATTCCTTCATGGCTTCATGAAGAGCCAGGTTAAATCATACTGCAGAGAGTGAGTCCCCTTGTCTCACTCCGGTTGTTATATCAAAGGCTTCACTAGTCTTGCCTCCAATAAAAGCCTTTGCTCGAGATCCTTCCATGGTCATATTTACCAGCTTAATTATTTTTTTTTGTATTCCAAATCCTTCTAAAACATAAAGCATCCTCTTCCTCTTTACGCTATCAAACGTCTGCTGGAAGTCAATGAACAATATATGTAGATCAATGTTGTATTCATAGCATTTCTCCATACGCTGTCTCATTACAAGGATTTGATTAGTTTTTCCTCTTCCTGACCTGAAACCACTTTGGTATTCACCAAGGATTTCCTCAGCGTAAGTGCTAAGTCTCCTCTGCAGTACACTAGATAAGATCTTATAGGTGATGTTTAGTAATGTGATACCCCTGTAGTTGCTACACTGCAACTTATCTCCCTTCTTAAAAATAGGGCAGATAAAACCGGTCCTCCATTCCTCTGGCATTTCCTCTTTCTCCCATATTTCACATATCAGTCCATGCAGGTTCTTCTTCATCCTCCCTTGGGGCTCTCACATTTCGCTGCCGCTTTACAGCTTCCTCTACCTCCTCTATAGATGGTTTAGCAACCTCATCTTCTACATTCACATCTATTATTCTTACACTTTCTTCATCTCTTTCTTTTGAGTTCAACAATTCCGTAAAATATTCAGCCCATCTGTTTAGAGCTTCTTCTTCTGATCCAATCAACCTTCCATTCTTATCCTTACAGGCATTTGTTCAAGGCTGAAATAAATTCATCATCTGTTTGATTGCCTGGTATAACTTTCTGCTTTCATTTTGAGTGTTCAATTCCTCAATATTCTCCATACATCCCCTTAGGAATTGTTTTTTCTTGTTTCTTATTATTCTATTTGCTTGTCTTCTACTTTCTTTGGGTCTTTCAGAATTTTGTCTCGTCTCCATCTGGATACTTCTCTTTCTATCTTCATTCTTCCTTTCTATAGCTCTTCTGCAGTCGTCGTCAGACCAATCTTCATTCCTTACTCTCTTTCTTTCTCCTGTAGTCTCTTTTGCAGCCTCTTCCATTGCTTTCTTTATTTTATACCATTTTCTCTGCACTGTATCAGTTACACTAAGATTCTCCACTCCTTCTTCCAGTTTCTTACTCAGTATTTCTTTGTATTGGGAGACAGATGCAGGTTGCTGAAACTTTCCCACATTCCACTGAATTCTCTTGGGCCCTTTAATACAACCTACATTCGCAATTCTTTCTCTAAACTTGGCCTTAACCGAAAAATGATCTGAGTCACAATTAGGGCCTCGTGCAGACCTTACATCAATAACTGAAGATCTTATTTTCTGGAGACCAGAATGTGATCTATTTGGTTAACCACTCCTGTACCTGGATTTTTCCAGGTTCCCTTATGTATTTCCTTATGTGCAAAGCATGTACTTTTGATTATTAGTCCCTTAGATTCTGCCATATGACTTAGCATCATTCCGTTTACATTTGTTTCCGTATGCAATGAGTGTTTCCCAGCTACGTGCTGCACGAAATCTTCTCTACCTATTTTTGCATTTAAATCACCCAGTATAATCAACTCATCATATTTGGGTATGTTGTTGCATTCTCTATCCAGTTGGTCATATAAAGCATTCTTCTCCTCGTCGTTAGAGTCTTCTGTAGGCGCATAGCCTGAGATAATAGATAAGTTACTAAAGTGTCCTTTGAGTCTTAATTTGCACATTCCATCTCCCAAGGGCTCAAACCCTAAGCAACTTTTCTTCATTTTGGTATTATTGATAAATCCTGTTCCACACTGCCCATTTTTTGTTTTAAGTCCACTATGGAACATTGTGTAATCCCTCTTATTCACCCTCCCATTACCACTCCATCTTACTTCCTGCAGTGCCACTACATCAATCCCGTATCTCAGTACTTCCTCAGCAATCTCTACCATTTTCCCAGCTTTCAGCATAGTTCTTACATTCCATGTAGGTCAATGTTGTGTTCCGTTTTCGAGTTCCTGTTCGTTTGCCAATTTCATCATCAATTAATCCGTCCGTATTCCGAGGCTTCTCTTTGGGTTTCGTAGCAATATATTTGTTTTATGGTGTGGGGTTGTTAGCCCCACGACAAACCCCCAACCTGGAGGACCAGGGTATTACTCTTAGTCTGGCCTATCACCATTGGCCTGTCCGGCTTGGGTGACCCTACTAGGAGCTTAAGCTCCCGCCGGCATAGCTCGCAGGATCCCTTAGGCACACAAGGCCCCCCCCCCCCCCCATCACTTCAAGATGGTGATGATACCAGCGTAGGGGACCTGATAGGATTAAGGAAATAAAATTAATGGAATTGACTATGTGGACGCAATCTAAAGAAATGTATCTTTTAAAATGTATACCTTTTCTTGCACTGAATGTACCCTACTTCATCGGTACCCAGTTAGCAAGTGATCACAAGATAGTCCAAAAAGAATCAAGGAAAGTACCGTATATACTTGCGTATAAGCGGAGTTTTTCAGCAAAATTTTATGCTGAAAAAGCCCCTCTTGCCTTAAACTCGAATGAGGGTTTCACTTACTCGTAAAAAGTCAGCCGTAGTCGGAAATCGGCTTATATTACTAACTTGCTCAATTGATAACTTTTTCTTGGTCAATTTTCTCTTACTAAGCAAATGATAATACAGTTACTGTAATTTCTTTGGTAAGTGTTTTTAATTTGAAATTTACCAGTAACTGCTGCATTTTCCATCCAAGGCCTATACTCGAATCAATTGGTTTTTCCAATATTTGGTGATAAAATTATGTGTCTCGGTTAGTATTCGGGTCTGCTTATTTTCGAGTGCATATGGTATGTAGATTGGATAAAACATAATAATAATAAAACGTCTTTATTTGGGCGAGATTGAGACTAAAAGTCTCCTCTTCCATCTAACCCATCGTCATACAATATATAAATCGTCAATTTAAAGAGATAGTATGAAAAAATAAGAGAAGAAATGTGTATATACGAACGCTATTTTAATAAGAAGTATTTTTAAAATTGCATCAACACGGAAAATATAGATATTTTCAGACTGAATTTGCTTCCTCATCCAAGACCCCTCTCCGAGGATAATTCACCTCAATTTCCGTGAGCACATGCGACGTAGTGATTTCCTTAACAGCTTCCAAGAAGAAAAAACGCCGTAATCGCATCGAGTTATTTATAGTTTCTGAACGTCCACCCGCAGGGTAACCTCACACTCAATTTCCTCGTTGAAACCCACAGGGATTAACTCAATTTTTTTACCTCGGATATGCGCAAACCTTTTAACCCGTGTAAATATTTGTGGGGATGAGAAAATGGGAGGAAAAACAAACGTGGCTGGCATAGCAGTCCCGAAGATGCTTTTATTGCAACCGCATGCTAATATGTGCTCGGAGGCTACCTAATTGGCTCACGTAGTTGATCGATCCGCTCGTAGGGAAGTCATCCTGAGGAACTCTAATGTCAACGATGACCTAGCGATCAAAAGAATTCTTCCGAAGGATGGAACCGCAAATATTTTCCGTTTAATGAGGCTGAAAATAATTCCGGCGTTTAACCTTTGTCCTTCACTTGAACAAGCGTTGACAGAACTAGGGAATACGAAGTTTTATTGCAATTCTTCAAGCCATCCTGTTCCATGTCCATATCCCCAGGATCTTATACCCCTAAAATATGATTTTTCTTATGTGTATAGGGGAAGGTGGGGTAGTATGGGGTGCTAAGTTTTCTCATATTTTCTTTTGGTGTAAGGAAAGTAAAAAGTTAAGATATTGTGGCATGATAAACATTGTTACAATTTTAACTTTGTAAAAAATTGAATATTTGATAGTGAAAATTTAGCATTTTTATATTATTAATGGTTTTTCAAAAGAGTGTAACCTTAAATATGTATATTTCTTACAATGGATATTCTCAAAATCAGAGGTATCTATGTATAGTTTTTCGGTTACAGGCAAAGTCTTAAAAAACGAATTCTTCGGAAACAAATTCATTGAAAGCGAATTCTGAGAAGGATCAATTCTTCAAATGACAAATTCTTAGAACATAGACAACTCTAATGATTCTAAAATTATCCAAAATATATATAAAATGAACTGATTTGGAATTAGTATCTATTCAGTAAAACTATGAACCTCCTTGAAGATCCAGATGGGATGGGTGTAGGCGTTAGATGCGATATTTACACCGTGGCATTTTTTCCAAGACATTTTCATTCGAAGAATGTACCGTTTGAAATTTTTTTCAAAGAATTAGGTATCGAAAAATTTGTATGTAACCGAGAAATTATATATACAGGGTATTCCAGTTAAACGTATAATAATACAAAATGTAATAACTTGAGAGTTAATAAAGATATTTATTGGCGGTTGTTTGTAGAAGCATGGTAACTGAAAATGTTTTTTTTACACAGTTAATACACCTCCATATTTACACCATTAGTGGCAGAAAGACATTTAATCTGTATTTTACTCTTTCCAAGTGTTTTGCAGTATTGCTAGCGTAACATTTATAATAACTGCGGGAATTTGATTGCACTGTTCTGGTTGATAACGAAATGTCTGGTACACTTGATTCTTGATAAACACCCACAGAAAAAAAATAAGTGGCGTCATTTCTGGATTTCTAGGGGGCCAAGATGGACTACCTCTGCAAATCAATATATTTTGGAACTCATTATCCAAGAAATCCCTCATAATTATTGCATAATGGGATGGTGCGAAATCATCAAACAAACATAAAACATTTTGAGTTATCGAACTTGTAGAAGCAAACCGCTAATAAATATCTCAATTACTCTTTAAGTTGTATTATTATATGTTTAACCCGGACACCCTGTATATTTAGACAGAAATTCTTCCCATTCATAATTTTACGCCACTTACTGTACAAGAACATTCATACGTTTTTGTTTTATGGAAGGAGAAGTTATACATTTCGTTCATCTTCCTTTTCTATCTTTCGCCTCTTCTTTTCCTTTCCTTTGATTTTATCCTCTCCTATTTCAACAGTCTTTCTCGTTCACCTTCCCAGCAGCGCTCCCTTACGTTTTGTTGGCTCTGTCCCTTGTTTTTATTTTCAATGTCGGACACGTTCTCTCGACACTTTCACTCACGTCTCCCTCGACTCCTTTCCCTTTTAGCCAACTCATTAAGTTATCTATTAATATATCTTCTCCGTATGTTTTCATTACAGTTCAACCTTCACCACCCCAAGCTCGTAAATAAACTTGCTTTCTCTTCATCACGTACTTTCCGTGATCCTACAATTACCGCTTCTTCATCGACACTTTCTTCACTGAATCGATTTTTCTTTGTGTGAAAGCATCCTTGTTTTCTCGTTACCACCCACGTTTGCTTATTTTCCTTTCAAAACCTTCTACCTTTCGGTATGCTCTGTTATCCGAATCAAATACATTGGCTATCGCATAAAAATGATTTTTTTTCTAACATATAATGAAAATGACAATATAAAAAAAGGAGATTAGGGAAATAGAAGGGATTCCGATGGTCACATGGATAGAGGTATACTTTCAAAACGTTATTTCCTCGGAAATTATCTCTGAAAAGAAAATGTAGGAATGTAGTTTTAGTCCGTGATATGAAAGATAGTGTCTGACTTACCAGGTGTTTCCCGATGCTACTTACTTGGCGTGTACAATTATTCTGACCAATAATTCTACCAATAAAATTAATAAATACATCTATAAAGGTTTCGCTTTCTCCTAAACAAATTTCACATTCTATGTTAATACTTTGAATTTTAATATCTTATTTTCGATTCCTCTATCAGCAATTGTCAGAAATACTCAATGTCTAACCGCTCAGATGTCACTCATTCTGCTTTCGATTACTCAGTTATGTTCTTTATCCAGTGAAGCCTATTCAAGCTCCTTTTATTACTGTATGTATAGGCTATCATTTCTCTTTCTGTGGTTTGATAACTAATAAATGAACTAGTTTCCTCGTCAAATGGGAAACTTGGCCCCATTCTTTCTACAAGTATATTGTTACGAACCCAAGTAGGAGGGTGGTTCTGTTGGCTGATACCGGTACTTTTGTAGTTCGTATAATAAAGATCTAAATTCTTATTTTATTCTTTTAAAACGTTCTTTGAATGAAAAAGGCAGGAATGGTTTAGCGGTGTTCATAATTGTTCCCCTTATCCGTTGTTGGTGTTTAGAATTATTATTTTTATCTTTTGTGGAATTGATTGATTTTTATTTCGTTCAAATTAAGGTTAGGTACACGGTTGAGTGTATTCTCCATTCAATTGAGTATTGCGGTTTGTTTTATAGTGGTTTTGTTATTATTTTTCTCCTGTGTACAAAGTTGGGAATCGGTTGGCAAAGGAAAGTTATATGTTAAAACGGTGTAGGATAATGGAAGAGTTTAAGACAGCACTCATTATACATTTTCTGGTTCTTGAACTTTTCGACTGTTCTCGTTATTTCTATCCATCCACTTTACCATTGTGATTTTACTGATTAGCAGTGACACCATTGTTTCACGCTCTTTAACACATCTTTGAATGTAGCATTTCTATTGCTTTTGGATTATCCAGAGAGATTATCGCCTAATCTTTCGGGTCTGTGCCTTTCAATTGCATCCTTTCATTCAACTCATGCTATTCTAGTTTTTCCTCTCTCGTTCCTTCTGTTCTCACGAATCTCAAGTTACCAGCTTTCCCCAACTTTCCGCCGAACTGTGCGCAATCAAGCCACGCGGGAGGCCTTCTAATTGAATCCCTTATTTACTCATCCGTTCCAGTCTCTAGAACGAAAACCAGAGGAGCTGTTGCGATGTGTCAGCGAAAGAAATTAAGCATCGGGTGTAAAGGACGTCCGTGCCGTTTAAATTAATTACTTTTTTTCCATGTCCTGTTATAATTGTACATGTACCTAAAAGAACATAGGTAGTGAATGGAAAGTGGTTGGGGGACGATTCAGTTCATCACTAGGTTGTAATTTAGATAATGATATACAAGCACATTATTGGTGTAAGAAACTTAAGTAATTCGTTTGTATGTTGATGGATCATTGTTTTGCCATCAGATGTCAGCGAATTGTTGATAGAGGTAGAAACTCCAAAAAGTTTAAGGTATCCGACAACTCTCCCCGGTCTACCAAAGGTTTACCTAAGTACTGAAGAAATTCTGTAAGGATATATTTTCCTATAATCACCGCCAAAATATAATAAATTAAAGATTGATTTCTCCTGTCCTGCGCTAGGAGACAACAGAAGATAAGAAAATTGCATTTAAAAAATTACAATGAAATTTAAATAAAACGTAACTTCAACTTAAAAAGGTAAATACACATTCTGAGGATGGTGCTGTGACACCGAAACTGATAAACGGTTTTACTGTGAAAATTTTTGGAATTTGTACAAGTGTTTTTTTACCTTTGTAAGTTGACAATGAAGTTCCACCAAATAACACTTAAGTTGATTTATTTAATAATGTAAATTCTTAGAAAGTATGTAAAAGATATTCCGTAAGATTTCAGTGGAGATTATTAATTATGAAAATTTATTAATTGCAATATAGAAATACTCTAGTGCAACTACGACATTGAGTGTCTTATTTTTTAAACTTTACAATATCAGACAATGTATTGTGGAAATCAA
Organism: Sympetrum striolatum; assembly: GCA_947579665.1. Classification (NCBI taxonomy): domain Eukaryota; kingdom Metazoa; phylum Arthropoda; class Insecta; order Odonata; family Libellulidae; genus Sympetrum; species Sympetrum striolatum. The sequence goes on from OX388346.1 coordinate 30,485,422, forward strand.
TAATGGAAAGAATCATAGGAAATTTTACATTTCTCACAAACAATTTTTTTTCTAACAGTAACAAAGCCAGAAAACACACTTAACCACGACCGGTTTCAACGAGTGATCATCATCATAGCCTTATTTTTTCTTATAAATGCATTTACAAGAGGAAAACAAGTCATTAATTTACACGCGTTTACATTCAGACAAAGCTCCCCACCTTTTGCTCTCAAACTTCTTTAATTTCTCTCCTCTCTTTTTGCTTCAACTCATCCAACGTCGGCGTACTCCGTCTGGGAATCGTCGACATCAGACACATATAGATCGATCCGTTGCAGGAAAGCACATTCTCACAGTCCCATAGACACGCGTAAACCTCCATTTTATTTTTTACTAGTTTGCGGATGTTTTTCCCTCAGGGAAAACTCTAGGAGATATGCTTTCCGCTACGCGTTCAAACATCTGACCCCTCAGGATAGGAGAGACCAAAGTATCCTTTTCTCATGCGCGGCTGCATCTCCGTAGGATATCATGCAATATAACTCGACGGGTTTCTGTGGGAAATAAGAATGATTTTAACAAATGGCACGAAAAAGCTTCAATTTCCGTCGGTGAATTTTGAAGTTGATCCTAAGTAAGATTTCCTATTTGAGTGATATTACAATAACAACTATCCATTGAAAAGGTGCGTCCGTAATAGAAATTGATGAATGATGCCGGCTGCGTTAAAGATTTTACTTGTAAATATTAGTCACAAACACACGTGATAACTTCTAAGGTATTGAAACGAGCTATTGAGCGTTTATAAAGTTAACATGCTAATGGGAGACTTTTGTTTGCTCCTGACTCGGAGTCTTATCCAAAGTTTTCTGTTACGCATTTTTTAGTTCATTTTTTTGTTGAAATCACTAGATAATGGAGATCATCACAGTTACTTAGATATAGAGACTTAGCAGTCCTACATGTAATCCGAAATTAAGAAATTTAATTAAATATAGAATGTGTACAAAAAATGCAATAATTTTTGTAGAGAATTACTGCGATAAAGTAGTAACGCTTACTTTCTTACTCAGGTGCATCAGGACGCAGGATGGAAATCATTTGAAGATATAAAATTAAAACAAAGACTTAATTTACTTAATAAATTCACAGAAGATACAATTTTCATAGGAATTAGTCGATACTAGGTGTTCTCTCTGTTATTCAGGCCATTTAGACGTTGCGGGGAAGATCAGGAAAATAGATACTCGAACAAGTCGTATCGAAAATTCATTTTGGTCGCGAATTATACACAAAATTAATAAATACGGAAGCACATACGAGGTTTATACGCCCCTTGCGACACGCCAAAAGATAGAAAGTAGCATACATATTTATGTAGATTTAGAAAATGACTGATAATAAGAAGGATGAAGAAGGTACTGATAAAATATTAAGGGGGTGATACAATAAAAACATAGAAACATGCCAAAATACATAAAATCCATACCTCACTTGTGCAAATATATGTAGATCTAAATCAACTATATTTACTTTTAATCAGCTATATACTGTATGAATTTGTATAAAATAACTAAGCTTTAGCGATAAAACGTTCCATTTTCACGATTAAGCTATGTAGTAGTATTTTATATAGTTATAGAGTAATGCATGTTGCAGCTAGGAGATAAACATATTGTAATAATTGTATTGTTGCAACTAGATTATATATGTTCTACAATATTATGTAACTTTTCTTTACTTTCATTGGTATTGTATCAGTTTATAGAATGGATGGATACTGTGAACTAATGCTCTAATAACGTTACCATATGGCTCTTAGTCCATCTGTACAATTTGAATCAACAATAATAATGGTCCATCCACCTACATACCGACAGGTTGCATTAGTCTCACGCTATAGCTGTCATCACACTATTCCCACGGGTATCAAAATGCTCGGTGAATTCGGTTCCATCTCATCTAGCGCCTCCATTGTCTTTTCACGAGCGTTAAAACAAACGTCTTCCTCGTTTCCAAGACGACACCGCACTAAAACCGTTCATTCCTTCGGATGGTTCGAATTGCGACAGATAAGGTGTACAGAAGAGCAGGAAGACTGCAGGTGCATTCGCATTGCGAACAGCAAATGTCCTCGGGAACAATGAATGCAAATTTTCCGAGCGAGTCATAGGAAAGATGAAATAAATCCTGGTGCTTTCGCCCCGGGCGGAGCGTGGGTGACGTTCATTCCTTATTCAAGACCCCGTCGCGAGTCTGGAAACAAGAGAAAAGAATGCGGAGTTCCGCGCCCTATGAAAACTTTACTCGGACCCACGGTACATTCAGAGCCGGATGCAAATAACTTGGGCCAGCTCGTCCTTTTTTCGGAAGTAAATTTCGTGGAAAGAATTGGAGTTGACTTTTGGTATTCCTTAGGTGCTATTAATTATTTAGGACGCCTTATTCCAAGTAACAGACGAGTACGTTGCAAAACACGTATACGAGGGAGTGCTGCAGGGAAATTATCCTCTATGTATCCACGCTATTATATCTTCTTTCACACTCGCGTGCTTGAAGCCGGTGACCTTACAAATTTAACCTCGCTTTAAATTCGTCTATGCACTTAATATTTTAAATATTTTGATTCTTGCGGTTTTCTCTATTTATATAAATACAAATATACGTCCAAAAGTACATGCAAAATAACTTTCTTCATCAATATTTAGTGATAACTTAGCTCTCTCTTCACCTAAGCCGATTTATTAAGCAGTCATTCTCTATCAACTAATTTATACATTTATCAGAACGTTCATAATTGCTAAGTCAGAGGTTTTCGTTAATAGAAGAAGAGCTTTTGATATTTATAATAATAATCTAACTATACAAATTGGAACAAATGGAAGGTAGAAACGTAACTTATTGCTAGTTCTCCGAAGCAAACAAAAACAAAATGAAATGACGCGACAAAAAAATAACTTAGGTCCCCTTAAAATAGACCTTTTTCGCAATCTTAATTATAGATATTAATTAAAAATATAAATATAATAATTAAAGATGTACTGTAAGAGGGATGAGCAATTTCAAAACCCGGCTATCTAATACTCCATTATTCTGAAGACATATTAACCGGCATATAAATAAAGTGATGAAACATTAAACAATTTGAAAGATATAGAAAGGCTTCGTTATTCCCGGCGAATATGATGAATAAATTCTTTTCGGGTTCTCAGACAGGTTGATTGGTGATTGCCTCCATTAATATATATACACACAAAGACACACACTTGTACACACATAGATACACGAAAAACCTGATATACGGTTTTAAATCAATAGCTATGGTCTGGATCATCCTCAGTGAAGGAAAAAGACGAATAACTTCTGCGGGCGTTATTACACAAACAGATTCAGTAGAGCCGCAGTTACCAGACGTCCTTCATTTTATAAGGCAGCGCTTTATTTCAAAGTTTTCTACTCTCCATTTTTTTCATTTTTTCTGTGGCTACCTTTTGAATCGTTGCCTACTTCAAAAAATGTTTCCCGCTCTCCCAAACGCCATTCACGCTAAAAAAAAAAAGTAGGACACGTTATTTTAAATATTCTCCTTACAAACGTAGTGACAAAGACATTGATAGCTATATCCACTAACTCATGCATATTAATTAATTGGATGCCTTTATTTTCTGGCGACTAAATTTTGGGACTTTAATTTATTCTCCCTGCAGCCATGTCATGTATGTGAAAGGAAAGTAATTGTAACACGGCTGTTTATGAATTAGAGGTTTCAAAACTCTCTTAAAAGCGGCTTAGTAAGCGTTACGTACCGCGTTGCAACCGATTCCGGAAATAAAACCAAGTCCCGGATTATTAAACTCCTAGGAAACCCAACATACATTTCAATAGCCACACGATCATCTTCAGGAGTGGAAGAATAGAAAATTTCTGAAGATGAAAGACTCCCGTTGTCGAACGACGGCTTTTGGAGAGTTTTGAAAAAACAAAATATCATGTTAGGTTCCGAATGTTTTTCACACTCCTTTCTTTTTAGATTTTTTCTACTGAGGTGAATTTTTTTCTAATATAGGGCTTCAAACCCATAAAGTAAAAAATAGGTTCTTGGTGCATATATCCTCTGCCGCAAGCAAGCACCACACAAGGCACGTATGAGATAAACTGGAAAATCATGTGTTATTAATTTGACTAAATCGATATTGGAGAATCTAGAATGAATTGTAGCTATAATTAAGTTTCCTCCAAAGTTAATTTCTTTGGAAGGAAACAACTGGGTCAGAATTGATAACATCCCGTAAAGCATTGGTTGAATATACGTAAATTAAGTGGATTCTGTTGAATACCTCGTGATTACCCTTACAAATAACGTAATTTGGAGCATGCATATTCCAAAAATCTGTGGTAAAGCAATTGAAAGGCTCGGCTTTTTGAAGCGTATTATCGGTAAACTCCATGAAATGGTGAGAAAGCGATGTTATTTCACTTTGGTGAGATCCCATCTGGAGTATATGGTAAATATATGGGATTCGGCGTATGAAACGTGTAACCGCGAACTCGAGAAAGTGCAGCGCAAGGCGATACGTTATGTTAAAATTTCTACGATTAAAAAATAAACGTCAGAGAAATGCTTTCTGACGCATGTTGGAAATTTTTGGAATAAAGAATCTTAGAAGCCAGGCTGAATATATCTTGATAAAGTCAAGAAAAGTACATTTGGGGATTACCTAATCGGTAATATGACCCTATAATATGACAGTACGCTATTTCGGCTTCTCCGATAATGAAATGGATGCTATGATGTGTTGTTTTAAGAATTCGTTCTTTCTGCGAACTATACGTGATAATTACAATCTTAAGAAATAAATCTGATCTGCTCAGATTTGTGGAAAGGTGCCGTATTTGGAAGGAAAAATATTGTAATTTCTAAGTTCGTACCTTCTCAGACATTTTCGTGGATGCTGAAAAGTTATTTTCGGTCCAAGCTGAAGAAATAATTGTAACGCTCAATAGTTATTAAGACAAGTCTTTTGAAAATCCATTCTTTCCGCGAACGATTTGCGACAGTAAAAAACAAAATAATTAGTCCAGAAACCCCAGCCACACGCCGAAAGGCGGTTTGAATCATATGAATGTTGATATAGAAGAATTTCCAAATATCGACCTCGGTCTTGCCCCCTGTAATTCTACCCAATCTCCGCATCTGAGTGGCTGAGTGTTTTGTGTTTTGGCCAAATAGTCCATCTCAACAGCAATCGCCTTTCCGCCGGGAATGAAATGGTAATTGATGAAGGTAATGGTCCTTTATAAATTCCGTCTTTAAGTGGAAAAAGTTGAAGCCGAATGATTTCCCTTTCGGAGTGACGCTAACATGATTATCCTCGCAAATTCCAAAACGTTTCTCAAACGATCGAAGTAACCTGGACGTGTCCCGACGTGGAAGCCGCCTGTTTCGGATTGCGAGAATTGAAAGCGAAGAAATTTTTATTGGTCCCGAAAAGCGTTTTAGGAAAGCGCTTCGGATTTCCTCTCTCGCGAATGCGTCAATGTAACATCAGGATTTTGGAGGTTAAAAGTTTCTGATTTAAATTTTCAATTATTCCGGAAATGCGTGCTGTGAAATTTACCGTGCACTGGTTAGGCTCAAATTTTGAAATACATTTTTCGCCTAGCTGGTATTGGCAGTTTTTTTTTAATTTATAAACGGTATTAATAGAAACTTCCAATCAACTATTTTATTTCCTTATTTCACGTCATACTTAATTTGGCTGGTTTGTAAAATGTTCTATAAGCTAACTCCTAATATTTTTCTTTGCATTACAAGAATATTTTTTGAAGACTGCTCCAGCAGTAACTATTTTAGGAAGTAATCTAAAGTTATCTCATGAATTCAATGTACCCTTTCGATAAGCTTGTTTATGAGAGAATATTAAATTATTTGACGTAAAAAGGCACGGTCTACGATAAATAAAATAAAAATATATATAATTTTACACTATCATAAAATTTAAATTAAACGCCTCATATATACTGAACTATTATCTCTTAATCACAATACTCTGGGAGATACCATTCATTATACTAAATCGGCATTTGTCCATAACCCAAAATCTATACAATTAACCAATTCAACTCCGAAAAGTTGAAGCAGTAAACCAAACGTAACTAAATGCAACTACAATGAATTTTAAATTCGATGCAGCCATAGAACACATTATAGTGATAGTGTTTATGATCATTGTATTGTTTTAGTAATATGATTATTTTATTTATATAAATAAAACTAAGTAACTATTTAGTTTAAAAAGGAAAGTCTTATCAAAATATCTGCGTAAAATTTAATATTTTACGTTGTTATCAAATATGTTGATTACATTTCTCTTAAAACTACGATTGATAAATTTTCCGGAAAATGACAGAGAATTTCTTTGAGTTAGCCATTCCAGTAAACTTCTGTTGTTTTCATTAAGGAAAATTTTACCCATATCTTTTGTTAGTCCTGTTTTTGAATTTTGTACCCGAACGAGTATGAATTTATCGAATTTATGACCTGAATTGTACGTTTAATTGCACACTACAAGTTTTTATAAATTTTATTCCCAAATTGCTCTGGTGGAGCTTAATTATAGAGCATTTAATTCAGAACGATGTTTGCAGCTTTCATTTTTCTGGAGATTTTTAGAAGATTGCTGAAAATTCTTTTTGCAAATGACTCTTTTGATACCGATGGATCAATTAGTTTCCACATTAATCTACCGATTGGTATGCATCCCAGCAGTTAGTGCTGAATGGCATATACTCTTTTGATGGTTACGATAATGGACATTAAACGTATGGAAAGAAGGCACTTTTACGAGGAGATAAATGCCTTTAATGTAATATCAATAAAAATATGGGAGTCCATTATTTTTCGTTTCAAAAGATGCTTTTCCGATGGAAAAATCTCAAAATTTATTTCTTTGTACACTCTATAAAAATCTAAAGGCAACGCGTAATTTTTAATTTCACCTGTGATGAAATATTAAATTTTTAAAATACTTATAATTGAGTTTTATTTTTGATCGGAGATAATATTTTAAATATAACGACATGAAATCCACTAATGAAACTGAAAAGCCTTTTACATGGTACTCGAGCTGGTCAAGTTAGCTTTATTCGTATCAATTTGTAATTTTAGGAATTATTTGTTCTATTTTGTACTTTAATAATGATTTTAACTGTGTATACCGTACCAAAAAAATGAAATGCATCAGTCGTTTGCTTGTATTGCTTTTCCTGACAGGAGGATAATTAGTTCTATGAAAGGAGTATCATGACCTCAGGTAAAAATATCCAATCCAGTATTATGTTAATAATAATAATAATAATAATAAATCGTCTTTATTTGGGCGAGATCGAGACTTAAAAGTATCTTCTTCCATCTAACCCATCGTCATTAATTATAAAATAAGAAGTAGAAAAAATTAGAAGAATTGTATGTTCTCTCCAAGGAAATATTTTTTCATATAATCCTTGATTGTATGAAAGAAGTTCCAAACAACCCTATTTAATCCTTATTTTATACATTTATACGAGCTACTTAAATTAGGTTGACATTTAAGTGGAAGAGTCCCGCCTAGCATTTAAACAACCTCAGATAAGCAACCTTTAATGAGAAAACCCTGAGATATACATCGTTCGTTCGTTCGAGCGTTGGGTTACAGAGGGGTTAATGGGAATTAATTGGAGTTCGTGTGAATCGGGAAATTGGTTAAGCGGTATAGGCAACCTAGAATCCTTAACGGTTTTCCTTGAATTACATAATTACAGGTTAGCTACCGTCTTCGAATTAGGTATAGTTTGATTACTCTGATCCACAATCAAAAGAAATGGTATTGATGGAGGCATACAGTTTTTCACGTTTTTAAGAAGATTCCAAACATTTCCGTTTCCAATTTTCCCGATTTGAGAACAATATGAAAATTTCTCTTTTTGTGAATTATTTTAGGCTTTTGTGTGTCCATTAGATGTTACTAATCTAAATTTTTCTGTTAAATCCGCGTTTCAAATTATTGGCGAAACCAACTTTTCTCCTCCACTGCTGGAGACTTCTTCAGGGGTAGAAATGTAAAGAGAGGGATTTTGGCATTTGGATTATAAATGCCATTCAGTTTGGTAAATTTAACCATGAAGAAAACTCCTGCAGAGGAGCAGAAAAGTGGGTTGTACCAATAATTTTAAACGCGGGTCTAACATAAAAGTTTAGAATAGTAACATCAATATTTTCACAACTCCTTCCTCTCTTCTTCAGCCTCTTTGCTCTCTTAGGTCGAGATTTATGTATACAGAGAAATGTTTAACATAAATATATAAATTCTATAATAATATACAAAATACTCTTCGACTACTACAAACATCACGTGCGCTTGACAATTAACTCGAACAAAGACACAGAAGCTTTACATATATTGATTCAAAATATCAGTAAATAGCAAAAACATCATTCTCATAAAAAATCATTAACACCGCTTACCTGTATTAATTATCACGTATGATTTCTCAGGGTGCTTGACAGGACCTCGCAACTACCTCCTGCTACGGGGCTCACGAATTACCCACTGTATAGTAATAAAAATCGTCTTTATATAGACGAGATTAAGGCTAAAAGTCTCCTCTTCCATCTAATCCATCGTCATTAATTATAGATTAATTAAGTTAAAGAGTATGAGACTATGAAAAAAATTAGAAGAATCGTGGAAGTTAAAAACCCAAGAGTATGTACATCACCCTACAAGACGATCCCAAAAGGATTTCACATTTTGTTGTCGGCAGGCTCATTCGTCGAGTTATTTTACTTACACCCTTAATATAACATTTCACATTTTTAGGAAAGACTAGAAGAATTCTGAAGGTAGACTGTTCCATTTCTTTCGATCCTTGAACTAATTACCTTGGTTCCAATCCTTCCCTTCCGCTCGCTGAGATCATACGTCACCGCGGTTCCAGACATTCAATTTTTTACATCCATCACTCTCCCGTGGAAGGGGATATTTTTACCGCGGTCTAGCGATCGACTCCGAAAATTTTTTCTCAATTACGTCCAAGCACTTCCCTGCCATCTATCACTACTCTTTCTCGTTCCCTCTCCTCATTTCTATCCCGTGCCTGTTTCAAGGTCCTCCTCGCCCGATTCTGAGGCTCACGCGGTCTAAAATTAGATTATTGATGCGAGACCTTGTGATCTAAGGAGAATTCACCGAAAAAAATCCATAGGGGATTATTCAGAGATGAATATGATGCTATTACTGAATGTAAGCTATTTACATCTACAATACGGAAGTAAATTTCTTCTTTATTTATTTACAAAGTTGCCGCAGTTAGACAAAGGTCCAGTGGAAGCGAATCGCATAATGCACCAAATATGCCCAAGGATAAACTAAATTGAAAATGGGATAAGTGGGATTATAACCGGGTCTACTCCTTTCTAGGAAGGAATTCCAACCGTTAGAATAAGTTAGAGTACCTGCTAGGAAAGTTGGAGACCTGGATCCGAGTCTCAGTAATTTCGCTTTCCTTGTTTATCCTTGTGTTTACTCAGGCTCACTCCTTGACTTACCTTCCTTTCCTCATACATACAAAATATGATAATTTCAAAATGATAACGATTAATTTACTTCGCTAATTTTATTAGATTGATTAAACAATAGGCGAGTAAATGATACCCAACAATAAGTATTAATTAATAAATGACAATATTAATAGTGAAAAAGTACATGACTCTGCATTACCATTAACGGAAAATATCACTCTTTATTATCATATCACTATTCCCAAGATGCATGTTTTTATGCATAAAAATATATCTTGGTAGATCTTCCAAGATTTTTTAAGGTTCCTGGATGGACTTCTATGGAGTTGGGTTCATTTTGGGAGAACGGAATGAGAACATTAATAAAGAAATAGCAATTTTAGGCTGAATGTGGTCAGTTAGTGATCCTGAATAATGGTACTAATTCAGGTCTCTCCTTACGGAATGCTAAGAAAATCGTTACTTATAGAGTTACTGTGCTTCACTTACGTGGATAAGTTCCGCTTATAGCATTCTTGTTTGAAGAGAAAAGCAAGGGCAAACAACCTTGGGTAGGATAGGGCAAGGGAGAATCTCTTTACCACATGCACACGTCTATCTTTCCAGCATTATAGTGGTACCAAGTAGCCTTTATCGGTACCAGTGGACGGAAGACTGACCACCTACCCTACCTCCGAACCTCTCCACTTTTGGTATCCCTTCCCCCATTCTCTTGTAGTGAATCTCTTCTATGCACAGATGTAGTGCTAGTTTTGCTTACTGGATTATATTTTGTTATTATTATTATTATAAAAAGATAAAAGTTGGTAACAACCAGGAGGTAACTTGTCATATCACTTCCAACACAATATGGACATTTCTACACACAAATTTTTATCCTATACAATAACAACAACTTCGCATGTAAAAAAACATCTCAATATAAATATACCATACATTATAATATCACTTTCGTAATGACTCCACTCAAAACCTGATCCATTTGAGCATTTTCAATGTATTAATTAAGGCAATCTTTTTTATTAAATAGATTTGTTTTACGAGAAGGGTCCATTACTGGCATTACCATAGTGACCATTTCGTAATAGCTGCAAAACCGATGCAATAATTGAAATCGAAGTCCAAAAAGAATATTCTTCACAGTAGCAAATGTTATAGCACGTGTAAATAAAATCAAGAAAACGATTAGCGACAGTTGGAAACCACGAGGATATGAAGGTCGTTTCGTCTAGTACACGGGGTAATGAGAGGGGGTATACCCCTCCGAGGAGGGGATGCGCGAAAATGTCTGCTACTACTACGCGGTACTATATGGTAGTGGTATTTTATTGGCATAAAACGTTCACAGCTACATTCAGACAAAAACACTGAAAGTGAACAGATATCTCGTCATAGTAATATTAACTTATGCAAGATTCATTCATGCATGCATCAATTTGGTCTATTAAAATATCCAACATCACATTATTATTTCAACTATACATTAAATATTACAATATTAATATAGATGTGCTCATATTTGGATTGATACATTTACCTTTTATATTTGTATATACATATACCTTTTTCATTCAAAAACTTACAGAATTTATATAAGACATAGTGAAAGCACTAAGTTATTTACAATTGAATTTTAGTGCATAAACAATTCAATAACAGAAATTTCATTTAAAAATTCATTAATTGAATAATAGGATTTACTTATCAACGTGTTTTTTTAATTCAACCAAGAAATTTCGAGAATTATTATTAAATATCTTTCTGATCTCCATAGGCAAATTGTTCAAAATCTTTACTCCCATACATTTATAATATAAAGTTTATTATAAAGAAATTAGTTCATCCCTCATTTCTCTCAGAACTCCCTTCAAAAGTCCCGCGAATTCACCGCCCACATGTTTGCTCTACGGTTCGCTGGTCTCTCTTTGGAATTCCTCAGTCCACCGTCTCCCGCGTTCCAAGAAGGCCTCGCGAACAACAAGGGTCTTCGAAATGGTAGTTAATGACGAGAGGGGAATGGGAGTAGTTGATGTATGGCGCCGAGAGAGTGGAACTATCATAAATTCCGGGGCCCTTGGATACTCGAGAAGAACAACCCTCGCAGTGGCTTACGACGCCCAGACGCTTGATTATTCATTCTATTCTCCCCTTACATAATGTAATGGCGTAATCTCAAGATTTCGAAAAGCTGCAGGAATGCAATACATATTGGCCGAAAAGTATTACGATGAATCCGTGTTGTGACCAGAACATTTTGTAAATATTGTGCAAAAACGATGTTCGTGTAATTGTTGACAAATCTATTATATAATTTATATTTATGTTTTGCTCATTTTTACTATTTTCTTCACTTATTGTATAAAACTGATATAGTTTTTCTGCCTCATATTTTAGGGAAATATTTTCTTCGATCATGTTATTTTATTATTTAGTATTAATTAATTCATTTTAATAAATCTACTAGTATAATTTTAATTAATATAAAATCATTAGTAATTAATTTACTTAAACAGATTTTAATAACTTTAATGATATGAATTATTCTATATATTCTATATAAATAAATAACATACAATAACCAATTATTAATGTAATAAATAATAATCGTGGTGAAAATATCATTTGAGGATTTTTTTATTGTAAACTTTAAAAACATAACACAGCTGTGGAAAAACAAATTGTCAATGCATAAATCGTCTTAGAACACTTTGCTTGATAGGTCATACATTTATAAAAACACCACTCTCTCATTTGTCATTGGACAAAAATTTGAAATTTTTCTTGTTCATCACGATTGATAATAAATTAGGGACACATATAATTATACAATTGTTAATATAATAATCGAGAGCAAATAATATCTATAGGATTATTGTGGAGATAAAGATGGAAAGCATAACAAAGCTATGAAAACGAAAACTGTTATTGCGTAAATAATTGTCCTTAAAACAGTTTGCTGGATGCTGAATCAAATATAAACTCCAATTATTATTAACAGTTTCACTTTACGGTTCACTTATTTTATTTGTAACCGAACAAAAACTTAAGATTTCTCTTGATCATCACCGAAAAATTCCTCTTCGATCCTAACATTCCCCATCTTCAACGAATCGGCCAAAAGTTCTCTTCAAGGAATTTCCTCTTTACCCATTCCTCATTTATTCGTCTCAATTTTCCCCCCAGCAGCACTTACATCACCTCGGGCAAGCGAGCTCCCACGTCCTTCCATCTTTTTCATTCCGCGCATTTCGCCCCTTTCCAAAAAATAACGGAAGCTATTTCCCCCGAAACACATTTACTCCATCTCACACTTCCTGCCACTCCCCTCATCAGCTTATTCCTCTGACATTTTTCGATACATCGAAATTCTCTTTCCAAGTCTTTACTCATTTCTCGCCTTATTTCATCGTTCAGGATTGCCTTTAAGAATTCTTCCTCTCTCATTATTCAGGAATTCATCTTAACCGAAGAAATGACTTCATTGGCTGCCTAAGGCGATAACAGACTTCTTTCTTTCATTCTACGGAAGGTTATGAGGATTCCTCGCCTCTAAGTGAACGATTTCCATTCCTCGTTTTCCCTGAAAATATTTATTTATGAGCCGTCGGTGGGCACAAGCAGTGATTTGGTTATGCGTCTATTCGGTCTGTGGCGATATGGCTATACATACGTACACACGTTTTTATTGGGGAAAATTGGGTCTAGGAAGTACCATGTTTCTTAAAAACCTTTCCTGATGCAAACACGCATACATACAAGAATATTACTTGAAATATTTACAGATTTTTTATCGTACGTATCATACGTACGTACGTAAACGTATCATTTCTAATATTTCCGAATTTGTCTAGAAGTTATATAACATAATATTTTTGTACTTTCTTTTAACTATTCACATCCAATTTCAAGGTGGATTTTTGGAAACCTTTAAAAATGGTAGTTTTTTTGTTGACAAACAACACGAATCTGTGGTGGTACTTTTAATTCATAAGTGCAACGACTGTCTTTAGGAATATTTACCATGCATATCACGGATTTGAGTACCCATTGTTTTATACAGAGTTTTTACAGAGTTAATCCAAGGTATTCAACCACTTTCTTAAGTATTTCACTCAAAGACAGTATGAATATTCATAAAATACTAATTAGAACAAAGGACCGATTACGCAAACCTGCGGGACACTAACCTCTCCGTGTTTTCTACTTGTGTTACATTTCCAAGGTAATATCGCTCGAGGACTTCTCAATCGTTTGATTCCACTCTTCGCTAAAGAAATCTGCATTTCTTAAGTATCAGTTCACATATATATGATGAATTACGCGTCCGTCGTTAAGTCATAGGTCCAAAACGGAATCGAATCTCATTCCTTTGCAGATCTCAAATTGAAACGGAATCATTTTCGCTCATTCCCTCCTCTTTTATACCGAGAAAGATTAAGTGGGATCCATTTTTATCTGATCTTTAAGTCTTCAAATTAGTGAAATTTCCGTTCTTCATCGTATTCCTAATTTTTCTCGGCTTTTCCAGTCGCTAACGTATCCCTGCCTACCCACTCTTCATTCCCCTACTCGTAAAACTTATTCCATTCATTTCTATATTTGACACTGTGTTACAGGGGGTCCCCGACCCACTCCATTGTTACAATTCTTCCTTCTACGAATTACGAATCTTTGCGAGAAAAAAACGGCTTCCCATTCATTAAGTTTCATTCAGAAAGGGGGAGCAAAATTTCGAATATACGAACCCAAGTTTTCTTTCTGCCATTTTTCTCTCCCAGAAGGATTTCGTCGGCGATTCATTCTTTCAGCCTTCCTCCGTCTAATCTGTTCATATTTGTCTCCAGGGTACACTTTATCTCCTTTCCCCCCTGAATTTGCGTCCTCTTTCTTCGTTTTCCCACTCTGCAATCCTCAAGTATCTCTGATTTCCGTACAGCGTTCCCCTCTCGTGAGACTGATGTCCTTTTCCTGTCTTGATTTCTGACTGAGTTGAAAAAGGTTTCGAATTCATAAGGGATAATAAGAATTCATTAGGGATGATAAGACCTAGGTATTGATACACTTATAAAAAGGATAATAGATCTAGAATTTTAATTTATATGATAAGGTCAAAATTTATATAAATAAAAATATTAAAAATAAATAATATATTTATAATACATATATGTATAATTAAAAAAGTTCCCAAAACGGCTTGTTAAATGTTCTGGCCGGGTAGCTTAGATGGTTATGGCAGCCTTCCGGATATAGGAAGATCCCGGGCTCGATTCCCGGCCCCGTCAGACTTTTTTCAAGTCCGTTTTTCCTTATGATTATAATATTCAATCTATTATTCTTATAATAATTATAACGATTTTCCATCAAGTGAAAGCCGAAATTATTAACACTATTTTGGAAGCTAGTACGGCTTATAAGGCCAAACTTTATATAAATTAAAATATTATATCTATAATTCTTTTTATAATAATGATGATTTTCCACCAAGTGAAGGCCGAAACTCTAATCGCTATTGATTCACTTCCATTTGCATTTTTTATGCACGAAATTGCCACTGGAAATTGGTTCAGTTGTGACGTGATTAATGGTTAATAATAATTATTGTTATTAGTCCATTCGTTATGGATGGGCTAAGAGACCGGTAACAATACTGTTTTAATGTTATCTTACTTATGAAAACAATGACACAGTGCTACATACAATACTAATGTCATATTACAAAACTGCTTATTATAACAGGCTCATTATACAGTAAACTATTACAGAAAAAATTCCTCTGAGTTAAACAATAAATTACTGATACCCATAGAAATTATGTAAATTCATATAAGGCATAGAAGGTATTTGAAATATAGTATGGTTGACATTAGAAAAGTATTGTCATTTTTAATTCTTTAATAAACCAGTTAAATTATACGGCGATGTACCTTGAATTTCTCTGAAGAGGAAAGTTAAATAATGTGCTGCGACAACTCACGGCGCTGATAAATATACAAACTTTTCGATCTCGGAGCAACGGCCAAATTCAATTTTTGGCCCGAATTGTTTGATTCCAGCCGCTGTGGTAAGATGGATATTTAAAGATCCTTAAGTTTAGTTAAATAATCACTGATTGTGAGCCAGTGAAATTATCAGATTGCCGAATATTTATTTAATTAATAACATATGTTTCGATGCTTCTGCATTTTCTTCTCGAAATAAAATTAATCAAATGGGATTTGTTCGAAATCTTTGGCATACATTTAGCTTCTACTGCGATGGCCTATTGCCAGGGTAAAAGCAAAAGACTCGTACAAATTTCATTACTGAACGAAGTAGAAATTAAAGGCTTGTATTTCCAATTATAATCCCAAGAGATACTAGTTATAAATACGGCAAATATATTTAAAGGTGGAATGCCATGCCTGGATCGTGTTTCATTCCATCGGAAACCTACATGAAGTGGAGCTTTGAATTTCAAATTACCAATCAGCGGATTCCTTTCTTTGTACACCTTTTATCTGAATATTGCACGGTAACTCAGAAAATAAAGAATTTTCCAGCAATGCTTTCCATGTAAAGCAGTTAACGACCCTTTCGGAGGTGCAAAAAACAGCGTCGCTGAATGAAATTTTACCAGTAGCTGGTATTCAGCAAATTAGATTATGCTTATTGAGATTCGAAATAAATGAAGCCAAATCATTCCGAGTGACTGCTGTTTTAATGTGTGTTACAAATTTTTTCTCCAACAAATCTCCCTATCAGTTGTGTGTGTTAGCTAAAGTAGCAGAGCTGGAATTCCATTTTTTTTAATTTTAAGGTATGTAGTAAATTTAATTCTTAGGATTGATTTTTGATGCGCAACAATTGTGTGAACGACATTGGCGTCTTGTCACAAAAAAAACTTATGTTTATTTTGAGTAGTAAATTTATCACATATGGGATGTTCACTTGGGACTTTCTGGTTATCCATACGTTCCTGTTTTTTCTTTATTTACATTATATAAAGTCCACTCAACATGAATGTTACTACTAAAGGTTGAACTGTAAAACAACTACCAAAGTATATAATAAGAATACAATAATTCTCCAGGATTTATTCCATAAACATTTAGATACCCAAATACACTGGTTTTAAAAATTTACCTGAATGGTATTCGATATAGTGCAACATTCAGTGGAATTCTGAACCTAATGCCTACACTCATATGAACGTCATATGAGTGTAGGCATTACTAACTCCTTTTACAAGGGTTATTTTCGTAACGTTGATTATTTTCTAAAAGTAATCATGGTAAATTTACTTCTACGAACTATTGCAAGAGCAACACAATGAATTTATGCGGAAGATTTCTCCATAATTCCATGCACGAAAGCCATGTAAAGAGAAACCTTATGTGATCAGGCAGGATTTTTTTCATCGAGTATTCGCAAGATATCGAGCCTTAATTAATTTCGTTCCAGTTATTCCTCTGGCTCAGTGAAAATGCCACATTTCGGTTTTGGTTTCACTCCGGTAGAAACCCTCGAACCGATTCGAACCGTTGTTTTTCCGCTCCAATAAAATAATTGATTATTAAGGTTTACATTAAGGTGTATTATTAAGGAATGAAAATATTAATAATAATAGGACTATTAAGGGTATTATCCCATTAACAAGTTGTAATATAATTTATTAATCTAAAAGATGTAATTAAAGAATGTGTTATAATTAAATTTTTCATTTGTGAAAATAAAATCAATGTTAGCAGGGTTTTCTATGTGGAATTCCATAGAAATAAATTGAAGAAAAATATTCTCTTATACTATTTTCCACCGTATATTTCACACACGACCGGTTTCGTAAGTTAACATACATCTTCATGTGATTTAACTTAACTTACATCTTCACCTGAAGATGTAAATTAACTTACGAAACCGATCGTGTGCGTAATATACGGTGGAAAATAGTATAAGTGAATTTATTTCCTCAATTTACTTTTATTTGTGAGTTCAAAGTTAATTACCGGTTAGGCTCCGGTTCGATGGTTAGATGTGTTGGTCTCATGGAACTGAACTAAGTTTAGAGTTTTGACCTCGACCTGCTCATACAAATGAAAAATCATGCATCTGCAGGAGTATACAATACCAGTT
Source organism: Sympetrum striolatum (assembly GCA_947579665.1). Classification (NCBI taxonomy): domain Eukaryota; kingdom Metazoa; phylum Arthropoda; class Insecta; order Odonata; family Libellulidae; genus Sympetrum; species Sympetrum striolatum. The sequence continues at coordinate 30,503,072 of OX388346.1, forward strand.
TCCACTGAAGTCCAGATATTACCATTAGAAGAACTGCATCAAGCCATCCTCTGTGGGCAACCCCCATTTTTCCCGATAGCTCACGGGGTTCCTCTACTGGAAATATCCGCTAAATCCCTTTGAAGCCAACATCAAACTCGGCTTCTTGTTTGCCGGTCTCCCTCATCTATACCAGAGTTTGGAGATCTCGGTGAATAAACCCACCCAGACCCTCTCTCTCTCCATAAAGTCAACCTATCCCCTCTCTTCTCTCCCGGCATTCCCGCCATCGATTCCCTTCTTCCCGAACCGATTCCTCACCCGTATTCCTCAATGAAAGATAAATCTCAGCGATTAATTTCATTTCCGACAACGCTTCGCCCTTATCATCCCAGTCTAAGGAATCTTCACCCTACTTCTGTATACTCTCTCCTCTTGTCCCTTCACCAACTCGAGAGGATTCTAATCCACGAGGATGATCCGCTTACAATCCGTGTCCCTCTTGGAATCGGAAAATTGCATTATCTTATCTTTTTCTCGTGCATTCTTTTTCCTTCTAATTCTTTGTTGATTGATGCTATAGATAATTCCCTACATCAAAGAGAAGCCTAATGTTTTCTCGGTGTCGTTCTCAGAAATTATTCCCGAGTCAATTCAATGGTAGAAAACTGATGTTTTGACAACAAGCGTAGTTGCCATTTTTAAGGATAAATGAGCTGTATAAAGTGAAGGAAAGGAATTGTGCTTTGAACGGCTGGTGTTTCTATGAACGATGCCGCCATGTTGTCGAGCTCACAACGTCCTTGCACACAGTCTCCCGAATAGCTATAGAGAATGTTCTGGCGGGATCAAAGGACAGAGACAGACAGACTGGTTACCGGCAATCGGAGATCCAGGTTCGATTCCCTATCATCTTTCTAATTATCTTTGGCCTATTATCTTTGGCCGGATTAATCAAATGATAAATTACAGAGTACTTTTTAACCTCCATTATATCATATCCAGTTTAACTTGATACCCATTGTCATGCAATCTTTGACAGTATAATCAAAAGTTGAAGGTTTCACACTGCGAAAGGAAGACATGATGAAAATTGAAACAAACTTTGCAACTTCTACTATTTATTGATAATACAAATCCGGTTTCGGCAGTTATGCCATCATCAGCTACAAAACGGTTGTGCATTATCAACAAATAGTGTATGTTATACAGAGTTTGTTTTAGTTTTAATAAGCTTTGACAGCCCTACGCTATTTTAAATATACTGTTACAACGTTTAGATATAACGCTACAATTCTTGCGATATACAATACCTTGCCATACATCATCGCATACGCTTTCCAATCAGCGTTTACGGATTCATCGAATCGTGCGGAGTTTTATCGATGCAAAGTGGCCTTCCTTCATCCCCACGTAAAAGTATTTCATACCCCATCGCCTCTAACGTTTCTCTCTCCCTAATCACCTTGTAATCAGTTTTATATTCGCCGTCTGACACGCGCTTTCATCCGTCCCCTCTCTGCCCGGGCGACGATAAAAACCAGCGCCGCTCCCAATTACTCTCTCAATTAATTATTTTCCCGCCGAGCTAAAAGCGGCTTCCTTGTTTTCAAAATATGACATGCCCCTTCCCGCGCGCGCCAAGGTAACAATGGCGCGCGTAAAATATTCCGCGCGAACGAATTCCGCTGCTCCATTGTTGGATTTCTTCGGATGGAAGGGCAACGGCGAATTAATGAAGTAATTATCCTCCCAAGCTTCGAGCCAATCAGGGGGCACGTCGGCGCCCTATTATCGCCTAATATGCGGGTTGTGATTTATGGCCCGCGCCCTGTCCTTAATGAGCCCCATCTGCCGCAGGTCACGTGACCTTCGGAGGCGGCGAATTCAATAAGCCAATCGGATTATCTCTTTTTGGAGGGAATTGCGGGACTTCTTCATTTTCAGCCATTATCTGAATCGTTGAGAGAAGTTACTGGTCATTATATTATAGGTTGTGAAAGATAAAGCACAGGTCTATAACGTGGCGTTATTTTTTATCCAATAACTTACTTTTAATGGATTCAGCATCGTTTTGAAGTTGAAGAATTTCTCGAAAAATAGAAGACCGGCATTTTTCGCAAAATTTGGTCAACTTTGACCCCCTGTAGAATTGTAACGCGTGAGAATCAAGAGAAATTATTTCGCAGTTATATGCAAAATTCATTCAAGAATGACCATGCGAAGTTTCAAAGTCCGCACTCAAAAAAACCACTTTCGTATTTTTGGCCAGCTTTTTTCGATTCTAGCCCACTGTGCGCCGTCAGGCTTGTCGTGTATTAATTTAGATTTAGCTGCATGAAAGCGACACATAAATTAAACTGTGGATGTTACCTTTTCGAAACTCATTTAAATTTTAAAGAGCGAAAAATTCCATATTGTTTTTCGAGTCGTAGGAAATGAAAAGTTGTCATAACCCGGATAACATCTCGCTTATAGAGCGAAATTCTCTTGGTCCTCTGAAGAGCGACTTAATCATTGTTTATGTATATACACTTTCCGAAACTCGGTGGATATATACAAATATCATAATGGTGAGATTAACCAATTTTTTGAGCAATGGAGATATTTCAAAACATTTTCTAAAAAGTTGAAGTGACTCCTTTACAACCGGTATCCATGCTCATTGTCCTGTTTTAAATCTTTATGGTCTGTTTACAATAAGCTTAATTTTACTTGAACATATCTAATCTGAATATTACAATATTAACTGCAGATTGAACTTGCTTAATTTTATTTACTGCAGATTGAATTTGCTAAATTTGACGCCTTGCATAATATATTCACATAAAAAGACGGTCGGCCAGCTTGTATATCTCTGTAGGCATGGGGAAAATTGATTCTTCTTAATTAGTACACGCGCTTTAGAATGTTCCATAGAGAATTTTGTGTCGATGGTAGAATTACTAACGAGAGTTTTTGCGATGTTAAAGCTTCCATTTTTGCCATTCACGTTAAATTGGCTCCTAGCGTAAATTCAGCCAGGGCATTATCCGAAAAGTATTTACTTTTAATTATAAAGTACAAAACTGAAATGCCTCATTAATCAACTCTTGTTTTTCTCCGACATTCAAATCTGACGGAGTATTTAAATCATCTTCAACACTGTTAATTGTCAGTAAAAACTATCAATGTCACATTTTTTTAAATACCGCATAAATTTATATTTAATGGCAAAATTTTCAGCCGTGTTGTGTTCTCTCATAATAAGGTTTATTATTTTAAACTCATTTTTTATCATTTAAATTTTCTTTTATCATATCTCGCTGCCATGCGCTTAATGTCTCATTAAATTTTCAAAATTGTCTCTTCAATTTTTTCTTGTACGCTGGTATTACATCTTCGCCTTTTTTCTTTATCCTATATTTACATAATGAAAACGAATAAATATCTTTATTTTCTTTTTACCCTGAAAGTTTTTTCCGTTCTATCAGTGAATCGAATTATATAAAAACTAAATTATGGAACCAAAAAAATATTATTACCAAAATCAAAAGTGTAAATTGTTATTTATTCAGACCCAATTTTTCGTTCAAAAGAATACCATTTTATCCAAGTGAAAATGGATCAACCTATAATAAAGATTTGCAATTGGGTTTCAGCTAACTAAAATTAATACCTTATATCCAAACATCCGTTATTTTAAAGTGTTACTTTGATTAGCTCCCAGAAAGTCGTATGAAAATCAAAAACTAGGAGCATAATGTATAGCAACAAATAAAACCAGGCAAATGTTTTTATTTATTGATACTTTCGCGGAATGCATTGTTGGGAAAGCTTAGTTACGCCGCGGCTCCCAATAATGGCTCATACTTCGTAATACTCGCGAGGGATATTGTTGTTGACTTCGCCTAGTAACGAGGGGCGAAGTGTTATTTTTTCTTACCGCCGGAGCATGCCAAAGCGATGGCAATTAGAAAAACGTTTTGTAGTTTGGATAATTTAAAACATTAATATCACGAATTGAGTTACAATGAGGTGATGACTCTTCCGTTAAAACTAATCTTCGACTTACATTGTTTTAAATCTAATTTTAAGTATGTTGCCGTAAAGATAGCTCAACGAAATTTTCGTGGTAAATAGTTGATGACTTTTGTAAATTTATAGAGTAGTCACCAAAATTTATTTGTTAAGTTTCTTTTAATGCGCCTTAAATATTTTGATCAACATCATTACGCCGTAGTTTTTTAAATTTGAAGTTTACTCTGACTAAATAGAAGCAGCTGTAAGAAGTAATATTTTTTCGTCAGTTGAAACAACTATTCAGTTATTCTATAGAAAAAAATTAACTCTGTACCTCAATTTTTTACGTTGTTAGTGGAAAAATTGTCTTGAAAATCACGGTTTCTTTCAAATATGAAAAACATTCGTAAGTCGCAAACGAATAAAAAGCGGACACCAAAAGGGAGGTGAATTATGTTGCCCAAGAATAGCTCTATCCCCGTTCTTCCGATTATCACTACTTTTTGGGACACCCTGTATAATTTTGTATCTATTAATATAATGTATAGTAGAGTTATAATAATATTATATCATCTATTTTATATAATACATATTTTATAGATATCTATCAACGGTCCTGTAAAATGAAGCAAACTAAAGAGTATTTCTTTAACCTTTAAGGTATAAAGAGCGTATTAACAAATTAGTCAGAAAACCCTTCCTTTTCGTATTCCAAGGAAAATTAAATATAGAGGAATCGTTACCCTACAATAAGACTATCCTGCTTATAACGCGGTTTTCATTTCTTCCCCTAAAAAGCCTTCCAACCGGGTTTTACTGTAAATAATGTTAGTGCCATAATTCTCTACTACTGACTAATTAAAGCTGTATTGCTGTAAAAAATAATATTAACGTAAAACGAGTAAGGACTTCACTGATACCATAGGCTAATCGCTTTCCTTGAAGTAGGTTTTCTGCAAAAACTGCTGGCTCTAACGAGAACTTGCTTAAAATTACTCTTATGCGTTGAGCAATCAGGAGTTCTCGCAGCCTTTGATGATGAGATAATGTATTTTATCGAAAGAAACAAAACGTGAAAACAATTGTGCGGAAACCTTGCATTTAATGTGCTGTAAGTAGTGCGAGAATATATTTCTTTCTCCGCGACTCTAACGCTAACCAGGATAATTAAGTGTATGATTATGAAACGTATTCGATTTTTAACATTAAAAATATATCTCACTGCGGCATTTTGGATACGCTAGAATACCACTTGATTCGCATAGACGAAGAGCGTATCTCTTATATTATGTCTCAATTTCGTTTACGCTTAAATGTAAATACATTTTCTTCATAACCACAACCCTTCTTTTCTCAATGACCACACCTTAAATAATAGCTTTGCGATGAAAATCTTCGATCAGTGCCGCAGCCGAATATTCATGCTGCCTGCCGTAATGAACCTTCGTTGGACTCACGCGGAACTACGAGGATCCTCACTACGCCATGAAAAGTATTTTCTTTCGGCTAGAATATCCATCGGCAATTTTCTGCGCTTATCTCATGGCTCGGTTTTTAACGAGATTCATATCGCGCAGAAACATCCTCTTCTCTGACCACCGTTGCCATTTTAAATCTGTTCTGGCAGTTCTTCCGGTGGCCGGTAGGGATCCTTGGTTAGGTGCTGCGTTAATTTTGGCCAGGTGTGAACAGAAACGAGTAAAAGTAGGCAAATGACTGTGTAGTAATTGAAACGTTCAAGGAATGCATTGTTAGGAAAGCTTAGTTACACCGCGGCTTCCAGCAATGGTAATACTCGAGAGGGATATTGTTAAGTAAATTAGGTAAAGGTATTTGCACGAAATGGCGTGCAGCCAGGATAAATTCCAAGGAGGAATAGACTTGAAAAGTCTTAGGTTGAAAGAAAAAACTTCGTAATTTCCACAGTAAGTTTTAATTTTTTCGATCGGTTTCGGTATTGACAGCCGTCCTCAGGAGGAGGCAGTCAATGCCGAAATCGGTCGAATAAATTAAAACTTACTGTGGATATTACGAAGTTTTTTCTTTCAACCTAAGATGTCGTTCCACGAAGTACAGTCAGGACATATCGATTATATTGAAAAGTCTTTTTAGCCTCCCGTATAGCTTGAGGAATGTTCCGGCAGGATAGCTCAACGAACAGAGCACCTGACCGGCAATCGGGAGACCCGGATTCGATTCCCGGTCCCGTCGGACTTTTTTTTAAGTCTATTCTTCCTTGGGAGGGATATTGTTGTTTACTTCGCCTAGTAAGGAGGGGGAAGTGGTATTTTTTCTTACCGCCGGCGCCGTAGAGTGCCAAAGCGATGCAAATTAGTAAAACTCTTTTAGTTTGGATAATTTAACACATTAATACCACCAATTTGAGTTACAACCAGGTGTTGACTCATCCGCTAAAACTGAGAATCTTCGAATTACTATGTTTTAAATCTAATTGGGTTGGGCAAGTTTTTAAAGTAGTCATCAAACATTTATTAATTATTTCTTTTATTGGCCTCAAAGATTTTTATCAAATTCACGTCACAGTTTTTGAAATTCGAAGTTTTATTCTGACTGAATGGAAGCAGCTGTGACAAAAAGTATTTTTGCGTCAGTTGAAGCAACTACTTAGTTATTCTAAAGACAAAAATAACTCTGTATCATAATTATTTACTTTTCCATTGCGAAAAATGTCCTGAATGTCACTGTTTTCTTTAAAAATACGAAACAAACTCTTAACTCGAAAACGGATTAAAAGTGGTCACCCAAAGTGGGGTGGTTCGAGTAGCCCAAGAGGAGCTCTATCCCTGTGCTTTCGATTATCACTACTTTTTGAGACACCCTGTATATGGTTTTCTCCATAAATATGCTTCAATAATGATTTAATATTAATACTCCTCATCCTGCCTAGATAGCCTGTTAGTGGTTAATGCTAGAGGGAGAGAGGTACCAACCGTCCTTCGGGGTGAATACTTCACAGATGGGCAGCAAAATTCTCTCTTCTCTCGGTACGAGTTTCTTATTTTTGTTTGTTTCTCTCCCCATGTTTTCCTACAACTCTCCGTCCCTTTACTTTCACCTGCTTATTTCTTGCTCAGTCTCACTCTATTCACCCCACTCTCGATGATTTTCCACTCCACCGCTCCCCAAAAATTCCGGCGCCAAAAAATTCAGCGGCCTTCTCATTCCAGGGCTTTGTCCTCCGCCACCGACAAATTACACGAAGCCGTTTAATTGGCTTCGCCGTGAAGCTATCGTTCTCTCTTAATTGGTTTTCATCAAATAACCCATAGAGAAATGTGGACGTTTTTCGGTTTCAACCTTTCGGGGAATTAAAAATAATACGCGGTGGATGGATTGGCATGCAATCCCCTTCGGGTGCCGTTAATTTTTACTCCGTCGCGGTCAGCAGTTGCTTTACGACCGCGAAATTGCGCGAAGCGTGCATAGAATTCAGGCATTAAGTTTTTCGATTCGAAAATATCGCGCGGATTCGCAACGAGTCCCGCCCGTGTTCCGTTACTTTATGGAGGGAATAACTCAGAATCACTTCTCCATCGCATTCCGTTCTCTATAAGCGATAAACCTTTCAAAGGGTATGAACGTCCGAGCGGTGATGCTAATCCTGAGGATTGGGGATTTCGAATGGGTTGCTGCAATTTATCTGCGATATATTCCGCTAGAGAAACGTTGCTGATGGATATATCGCATTGGCTTAAGTCTGAATTAAATATGGAGGGTCTTCTTCTTCCTTCGTCTTTTAATTGTATTAAAGCGGTAGTTTATATTTATGAGACTGGAGACTTTTTTATTCTGTTGCCCAAGATATAAAAAGTATGAAATTCTTTTCCCAAATTTTGAGCAGCTCATCTTTTGATCGTTTATTAAGGATATTACAAGTGTTTTCGAGTTTTTTTTTTGAGATGATGGTGGTAAATTTAACTTTGGATATTTTCACTACTTTATTTTATTTTTTATTATTGTTTAAATCAACCAAGGTGGCTTCCATCAGACTAAGGTCTGTCCACCGAACGTCAATATCACAAAAGAATTCCATCTCAACATATTATGCAATGCAATTGAAAACCGCTAAGAGCTCACCGTATAATAATAAGCAAAACACGAGTAGTGCTGAAGTGACAAGAAATACAAAGAATATGAAAAAAGAAAATTAACTATGCAGTAAGTAAATCTGAACTAATTTTTCTATAATCAAAATTAGCCCAGTACATTTTAACTTTAGAGAGAAAAAAATATACCTTAGAAAAAGACAAAAAAGAAAAATATCTTTAGAAACAAAATTAGACATCTTCAATAATGACAAATTTTTATGTAAGAAGAAGAAGAAGGGGAAAAAGACATTTTTCATAGATTAACATATGTAAACAAAAATGTATGCATGCGCCATAGGAAGTCAAGCAAAAGTTAAAAAATAATAAATTAATTAATTAATTTCTAATTACTAATAATCGATTATTTGATTGACTTTTATTTATTTCATTCCATTTTCTAATTATATTAGATTTCTTACTATCTATTTTATTTTTTACATCAATCTTAATTCGATTCGCTTACTAATTATATCTAAAATACTCTGTATGTTTATTCGAAATTTTGTCTCAGAAATGTATTTTTTATGAAGGCTACCTCTGTATGTTCTCCCCTAAGTCGAGCTAAAGCTTCCTCAAGTAAGTAATATTTAAGTTTAGTTTATAAAAGCATTTAAATCAATCACTGAAACATATAACTATTGATTAAGAATGCATGAGAACCTTGTATCAACACGTTTTGATAAAAGCAACTGAATTTTTCATTATTATTTTGAAACGATTATTTAGATTCGTATTAAATCAAACACAACCTCTAAAACCTTTCTTAGAAAACTATACTGTCTTAGTATATGCCCGGATAAATTCTTTCTGTTTATCATTGTATTCCATGAATTCCTTTTTACGATTGATAAATCCTTTCCTTTACTTTAAGAAGATACCTTCTAGATAAATGCCTCAACCACAGCGATCAATAAATGTTTTCCTCAATTTCAAGATGGTTTTTTATACAACAACGAACAATCAATACTGCCCCTGACAGCTGGTAAGAAGAGCACGAACATTTTTCTCCCGGAAAGGCCAGTTCTGTCGGACGGGGGCATGTTAGGAATAAAAATCAATCTCCTTAGTATCTCCTGCTTCTATGGCGTATGTGAAGACCACGAGAGATTCTTTACCAGAAGTACACCAGCAACTATGACGAACGTTGCGCTGTTGTATATCTTCGCCAATCGATGACGCAATCAATTTTCCGCGATGGATTTCCTCCAGGGATCGAATCCGCGACTTACTTTTGCTAAAGTGCTCTCCTTCATACGACCTCACCGGATGACTTATGAGCCCTCCGTCCAACCTCCATTCGTCTCCTTGAGGAGTGATGTGCTGAACTATGACGGAGTCTCTCTAGTAAGAGACACTCTCCGTTCAGTCTTCTTTCCCCTTAAGGCTAGATCCCAAGCAGATAATGCTCTCATCCACTCAATTTTCATTTTTAATATTATATCGATTCTTTACGTCGTAGTAAAAGAATGGAATGAATTATAATCCGTTCCTAATCTTAAGGCCAACTCTCCTTAGCTGAAAATCCTTATGACTGAATAACTAATAAGAGAACAGAACAGGCAGCGCTTACTGAGATGGAAACCATGTGTAAACAGCTTTCTCACGGTGGAAGTAGCAAAAGGCTATACTATACTAAGACATCCTAAATTTTTTCCCACTTTGTAATATAATGTATTATTCTTAATTAAGAGAAAATGGTTTTTAAATGCTGATAAACCGGTGCGTATGACCTTAGTTGTCGAGGCACCATTTTTATTCAACTCTACAACTCTCTACAAATCTCTTCGCCAGAATGAATGCATGGATCTATCCACTATCAAGTCGAGGTATGGCCCAAGGTGATCTCTCTTCCACCAAACCACAATCGCTAATTCATTCGTTGAATTTAGAGAAAGAAAGCGATCATAACTAAAAAGATCGGATCTGTGGGTGAAAATCTTCTCAACTAAGGGTCAAAGAATACAGAAGCTCTACTGTGCGGGAAAGCACCCCTAAAGATAGGGATGAAAAAGCAAAAAAATGTGTGTATAATGAAAGTGTATAAAGAAAGAGTGTATAACGAAAGAGTGTGTAACGAAAGAGTGTACAACGAAAGAGTGTATAACGAAAGAGTGTATAACGAAAGAGTGTAGAACGAAAGAGTGTATAACTTAATAAGGTACGTCAAATTAATTCCATTGAAAATACTGTAAAGTATATTCACTTAAAGTTCGAATTTAAGTACTTAAGATATTCCAAAGATTATTTCTAGGTGTGTGTTTTACTTACTTCCTCATTCCTTCTGTAATATCACGAACGATGCGAAAGTAGAAGGAAAATCGTGGCTTTCACAATCAGACCCACGGATAAACGAAAGTGAAAAATGTTGACTAGACTGGGACTCGAAGCCGATCCTGGGAAAGTGGAATTCCCTAATTTATAAGACTTGGGTGCTTGGGTTCGATTCTCCGTCACTTCGAAAATTTCACTTCAATTCATGCATTGGATAGATAACTACGACTTATTTGTCACGGTTAATCGTATTGTCTTTAGTAAAAATAGCTGTTTTCTTTATATTTTTGCGTCACTTACATAAAATATCAGCAAACCCAAACTCCTTGGGTAAAACACAGAAATACTGTAAAATATTTCTTGCTAAACATTTTTATTGATCGTCCAACATACTCCAACCAACTGGTCGCATACCAATAAAGAGGAAAATATTCCTTTCCAGAAAATCTTTCCCCAACTTTATCACCGATATCTCTCATCCTGCGGCAAAATACTCCATAAACCTTCAGTCAAATTGACATCCGGTTCTCTTTTTAGGGCATATAAACCAGAATGTCCTTTCCCCAGCTATTCAGAAATCACGAAACTATTTAATAGGCAATAACGAAGTTATTGATTTTCGATCTATTTCGGCGATGCTGTACCGCCGGCTCGCTCAAAAAATACGTAGTTCTGTTTAAAGGGTCATAATTCTTGCCATTTGCAGTGGAACTTGGATTATTCGATCATTTTTCTCGGTCCTTTTTCATACATTTCGCGCCCAGACAACGTTGAAAAATCGTGGTTAATTCAAAGTTGTTTTGGTTAATTCGAACTTTTTACTACTCAGATGAAGTTATTGTCCTAGAAAGTCGAATCTAGCACCAAAAGAAGGGAAATAGAATAAGAATTCTTAATATGGTCGTGGAATATCATTTTCGATTCGAAATTGCGAACATTTTGATAAAATACGCGAATAATTTATCGAAATTTTGAGGTTATAAACAACTCATCCCCCTGACGATCAAGGCGATCGTTGAGTCCCCAGCTAATGTATTAACCCGTAAGAGCACATTGAGAAAATATACGTACTTCAAATTAATGTTAAGAATAATTAATAGGTTATATGAAGAGGGAGAAATATAAGGAGATATTATTAACTGCAGCTATGAACGATATATTGTGAAGAATCGAGCGTACGAACATACGAATAACAGTATTTAAGAAAGATTTTAAATTTTATGGATGCGTCTGTAGCTACTAAGTTTTAATTAAATAAACATAATTGTTTACTGACTATTTCGTGGGATAAATGGGTTTATAGCAGTTTGTTAGATTAAATTGCTTTCTGTCGATCAATGCTACTGAATGCGTATAAAAACCTGGTAAGTTTCGGATATTGTTAATAAAATCTTCCGAATTAAATATTACATCTTATCAATTTACATCGATAAATATTTAACGATTGATAAAAATATATTTAGTGAATATCGTAAAAATTTCCCAGATTTAAGGTTGGGATTAAACGGCGATTTGTAAAGCTGTAGCAAATCTCGAACATCGTAGATCGAAAGGTAAAGTAAGTTTATGTGTTTTTATACGCAGACTGAAAAAGTTATTCATTGTGGTTTTTTTTAATGCTTTCAATTCTTATAAATTTACTATCTCTCTGTTATTGTTTAATCTTTGGATCTGTTTAGGCATTGTGATTGCATTGGTGTTATTTGATGAGCTCCATGTTTATGTTATGCATTTTAGTATTTGGGTATAGCTCCATACTTTCTGCAAAGAATACACTGGCCTACAAAAAAAATGTTTTTTGATGTCTAGGATTTTATAACAGATTTTCGCTATGTTTAAGGCGCTGATTCTAAATATGAAATCAGTTTTTCTCTATCAGCTCTACTTCTTTAGATACATCCACTTATCTATCCATGTATTTTCTATTTAATACATTGATGTATGGGTGTTGTAAATTTAATACACAATGTACATTTGCAACATTGTCTGTCTTATTTTATTCTGCCATCTGGTTAGTTGCAGGGATATTTGCTTGATGGAGTTATTCCATTGCCTGCCCATTAACTGTAGTGACATTCAACGCTTCAACTAGAGTTGAGTATGTGTGAGTTCTCGTTGTGCAGGTTAGATCGCAGTGGGCCTCGTATGATATTTCTGTTTGGGAAAGAGTTGTTATACAAATATCCTATCAAGTGTTTTAGATTGCTGTATTTGAGCTGTTCCAAAGAAAATTGTGAGTTCTTATAGAAGAAGTTGTTTAAATCATCCTGACGTGTTTTTCTACATATGCGGAGAATACACATTAAAAGAAAACAGAAAAACTGTTAGTGACTTTGTAAAGAGTGCTTATGTGGGATATTTTGGTGTTAGACTTGGTGATCAGTATTAAACCTGGGCACCACATCTTGTCTGTAAAACTTGTATAGAACATTTACGACAGTGGACTACTGGAAAAAGGAAAAGTCTGAAATTCGGCGTACCGATGAGATGGGAGAGAACCCAAAAACCATTTCGATGACTGTTATTTTTGTCTAGTAAATATTATTGGAATCAATCGAAACAATCGTAGCAAGTGGAATTATAATTAGACATCCGGTCCCTCACTCACAGGTAGTGCCGATTCCAACATTTCTACAGCTACCAGAGCTCTGTGAGGACGAATATTGTACCTCTGATCACCAATCTCATAATAATGAAAGTGACGGTGATTATGAGGAGATGTCATCAACTTCTAAGCGTCTCAACCAGGACGTGTGCCAATAACCTTGCCAGAGATCTCAACCTTTCAAAAGAAACTTCTGAATTACTAGCTTCCCGGTTGAACGATAAAAATTTACTGGAACGAGGAGACATAATTACCTTTTATCGTAAAAGAGAAAAGGATCTGCTACCCTTCTTCACTCAAAAAGACAATCCTGTATTTTGTCGCGATATTAAAGGACTCCTGGGAAAAATGGGTCTTCCTGAATATTTTCCCGATGATTGGCACCTATTCATTGATAGCTCAAAGCGAAGTTTGAAATGTGTCCTTCTACAGAATGGGAGTAAATATGGTTCAATACCAATTGCTCACTCTACGAAGGTGAAAGAAGAATACGACACCATTGCTTTGGTCTTGGAGAAGATAAAGTATTATGAACATCAATGCGTGATTTGTTTGGACCTAAAAATGGTAAACTTTCTCCTTGGACAGCAAAGTGGCTACACCAAATACCCTTGCTTCTTGTGTCTCTGGGATAGTAGAGACAAGGCACAACACTGGGTAAGAAAAGAGTGGCCTAAGAGAGAAAACATGAACTTTGGGGAAAAGAATATCATTAACAAACCCTTAGTTGGACGAGAGATCTTCATGAGAGAGAGAGAATCATCTTGCCTCCACTGCATATCAAGCTGGGCCAAATGAAGCAGTTTGTAAAGGCTCTTGATAAGAATGAATCGTGCTTTGCATATATAAGAGAAAATATGCCACAGTTATATACGGAAAAAATTAAAGTAGGAATATTTGACGGCCCACAAATAAGAAAACTTATTAAGGGTCCTACCTCATCAGGCTGAGCGTAAAGCCTGGACTTCATTTGTTGCAGTTGTTAGAATTTTTTTGGGCAAACAAAAAGCTGAAAAGTATGCTGCACTGGTGAATGAGATGTTATATAGTTTCAGATTTCTTGGGTGTAACATGAGCATCTAGGTGCCTTATTTACACAGCCATTTAGACCGTTTTCCAGAAAATTTAGGAAACACCAGTGAGGAACAAGGTGAAAGATTTCACCAGGCTATCAAAACAATGGAGGACCATTACCAAGGAAGATGGGATACGCACATGATGGCAGATTACTGCTGGTGTTTAAAAGTGACTGTATCAAAATGCATTCAAGAATGTCACGGAAAAGAAGCTTCCAAAGTGTTCAGTGACTAATTGGTTTCATGGCATTTTATTCATTCTGTGTTCTCTGTAATTAGATGAGTACTACTACAATATTCTTTATGATTTTCCTTGTTTCTATAATATTTTTTAAGTATAGAAATAATAAAGCATACCTTGTTTGATTATATTATTTGATCCGCAGTTTTACCTTAAAATAGTGAAACGTGTATGTCACTAAAATGTTAAATCTAAAAAATTTGAGTTTCTAGGCAAAACCTAATGCCATATTTGAAATAAGGGCACCAAATTCATCTGAATATCATATGATCAGCTCTAAATACCCCGGCACCAAAACCACTGTTGACCAGTGATATTCATCGGTGGTATTAGAGTGATACATAATATATTTCTGTTGTGTTTAATCATAGATTCCGAGAACCATTTTGCCTTTTTGAAAATATCTCCTAAATGGTGGTGCTGTTAATCCTAATGTGATCTTCGAATATATTTTTTATGATCTTTAAATGATTTTTGTCTTAATCGAAGAAAGTGTTCATTCAAAGGATATGAGATGGAATCTTTAGGTGACTTTGTAGACTTAATTATAACTTTATTTACTTTTTACATTGGTTTGGAAATAATAATAGCCTGGCATTAGCTATCTACCGAAAATTATGAGGCATGTGTTTCGATCAATACTGTAACAAAATTATTTACCAATTTAAATTTCCCCGTTTAGAATCAGCGGGTACTTCTACTAGTAGTTAATAAGTTAATTAAAACAATATATTTTATGATTGGGCAATTAAAAGTTCCTTTTAAATATTTTATATATTATGTTTAATAATTATTTAATCATTTATCATATAAACAATAAAATATTATATAAATATTGTATAAATATTATATAAATATTATATAAATATTATATAAATATTATAAATAAAATATAAACAATACTACGGTAACGAAGAAAAACACTGTACATTTTCTACACTTATATACATCAGAAGATGTTACTCCGGTAGCGAAACCGGTCGTAAGCAAAATAAAAGTGTGAAAAATTTACAGTGTTTTTCTTCATTACCTAAATGGCTTTCCACAAGGTAACGCCTCATCATCTAGATTTCATAAACAATACTACATTTAATAACAATTTTCTTTAACGACGTAATTTAAAAAGAAACTGGCAGATGTACCACCTTATATTACTGAGAAATTTAAATCGAGGAAGCAAGTAATATATCCAACATTTTTTAAGCATGGTTAATGAAGTTTTCTCTAAATTCATATGCTTAACAATACAGTGGATATATAAATGAGCGTTTTACTTTTCAGTAGGTTCATGTGAATCGATATTCAAAATCCCTATTTAATGCGATCTCATTCACTTCCTAGTAGTTTACCCCACCCTTTAAAACATCTAATATCTCACACCTTTTTTTCTATTTTCCCCTGAATCCTACCCTCAATTACAATCTTCGCCAATCCCTCTCCTCTCAATATTTGACCCACCCATTTCTTCTATTGATGCTTCAACACTTCAATTAAAGCCATCTCCTCCTTAACCATCTCCCGCACCTCCGCATTTGTTTTCCTATCCATCCAAGTTACTTATTTTATTCTACGCCAAACCCGCAACTCAAAGACCTCTAAACGTTTAACTTCCTCCTTTCTCAGTGTCCACGTTTCACACCCAAAAAGCAAATCACTGCACTCCAGGGATGTTAGCAATCTTTTCCTAAAATCCTTTATCAATACCTTTGGTCATCAATTCCTTTCGCTTCATTCCCTTGGCTAAGCATTGGATACAACTTAATTTTTATTATCGTTAATTTTTTATCATTAAAAATTGTTTGATTTTTCTGTAAAACAATTAGGCGAAAAAGAAAAAGTACTGAAAATTTTGAAACAAATGTGTGCTCATTTCTGTCTTAGATAAATCAAGTTTATTTTCCATCCCTTGTAAATACATAGGTACATATACTTTTATATATGTACTTACATATACTATGATATATACATATAAATTGAGTTTTTCTGTCTTATGTATACATATACATACTATTATACTTTTTAGTTTATAACTGTACATATCTTATAGTCCAACTAGATAAGAATCAATTAGGGAACGTTAAGAGGATTACCTTCTTTTTATCATTCCGTGACCTCACAATTTCTTTGAGGACGATTTTCTTTGGAGACGTTCATTTTTTCCATCCGCCTGCATCTTTCCAGAGCCCCGAGTAAATATATAAGGACGTTAGGCGTACGCTTGATTGTCCCTCGGTTTGTTATTGGATCCTTTCGCCCAAACTGAAGAACGTCTTTTGTCCTCATACGTGTTTCCGCCCCATTTCTCTTCCATCCTTATTAGTCCTGAGGAGCTCTCGGCGTGTCTGGAGTGTTCTCCGAGGATCCTCCGGGGCTCCCTTATCTTGTTAGCCTCTCTCCTAACCACTCGACTCATTTTACTTGTTTCCTCCAACGTTGCCTCATTTCACCACCGGTCCATCATTTCGGACTCAAGTGTGAAGAAATATCCGAAAGGATATGTACAATAGACACTCGAGCCAATAACGAGCTACTGTATAGCGGCAAACCTTCGATAATTCTGGGTGGTGGTCACTAGGGTGGGTTGTTATGCCACTTTTTTCTGATCAACATGTAATACCCGGCAAAAGCGACCCACCCACATGTACATTAGAGATATAAGTTATTACTTTCTTCATATACGTAGTATAGAGAAAGCATTGTTTTCATGAAAAAATCGACTTCGAGATTTCAACGGAAATACATGTTTTTGGGTCCCTAGAACACGTTTTGACCATTTTCGAAATGATGTCTTTGTGAAAGTGTGTGTGTGCTTGTGTGCGCTCTAACGTAAAAACTGTTAATCGTATCGATACCAAACTTCATATATATTGCTGTGGTGTGTGCTGTCAGAGTTGATTAGTTTTTGGAGTAAATCGGTTTACCGGAAGTCGAGCTTTGTTCTTCGAAGCAAATTTCCGTTTTTGCAAAATATCTCTATAAATATGATATTTAGGTATATACTATTACAAAAAAGCTTTCTAAAATGGGCGAAAGGCCAATTTCATCGTTTTTCATCGAACATGCCCCGAAAAACATTATTTATAATGTTTGTGACGTAAAAGATAATATGATATAAATTAATCACTCATCTTCCAAGTTTAGATTGAATACAGAGTTCCAAAATACTGTCGTAGATAAATATTTACATCTTATATATGGAGAAAGTAATGTGCTGGCCACATCAGATTTTTTTTAATTCAAATAATATCTTCTGTAAGAATATTTGCCTTGAAGTTTCGAAATTTTGACAAAAACATCAAAATTTTCATACATTTGTTTTCGGTTAAAACGATCATAGTATTACGTAAAAAGATGTCATTTGCAATGAACACTGATAATCAAACCTTAATATGCCACTTATATTCCTCTGGAGGTAGCTGAGATGTCTCCTATGAGACCAGAAAAGGAGGCAAATTCAGTAAAAAAAGCTGTTTTGTATCACCTTCCGTCCTCGTCAAGTACTTGACCAATTGCTCGTAGCGGTAGAAAAGCATTCCTGTTACGCATCTATTTATTACATTTAGTATCTTATTTGAAGTTTAGAAATTTTTACAATAAATGACAAAATTGTCAATTTTAGTTTCGTTAGGGCGGAGAAAACAGGAAGGATAGCCGCTCTTCTCCGAATACTGGGAGGTGAGGATCGCCGACAAAGACGGCTATTGGAGACTTTAAACCTCTAATTCATTAACAGCCGTTTTTCAAATTTTCTTTCTGTATAAATTAAAGCGGTGGTGTCTGACCTTTTGGTGGCCGCATTACAAATTTTCTCTAGCGTGCGGGCCGGAAATGATCCATTGATTTAGACAACCCTTAATATTAACGAAACTAAGGAAAAAAAACCTTTGTATTTCTTCTACAATTTAGAATAATACAATATCTATTCACAATATAACACAAATAAAAATGAGCAATTTAAAACAACTTTTATTTTTCAAACAAAAGGACATTAATTTTTAATGTTGACTTTAATGCCTGTTTTTTTTCGATACCACTACCGTTTTACCAAGTATTTGCTTGTATTTTTTAATTCTTGTCTCATTCCGAAGATTTGACGAGCTTTTATTCAGCGAAATCGTGTTCATGCTAATTTAAAGGTAATAATTGACAAAGTAAGTTTAATCCAGTGAATATTCTGTTTCTCTATTATGTTATTTTCATATATATAATTTTTATATTTTATTATTGATACATTTCCTGTCGTTACATTTAAAACTCATCTCGCAATTAGTTTCTATTTGTGAGATACTGATTTTTATGTAAATATGTCATCACTTGTTCATTCTTTTTTGTTTACCTTTATCAATTTTTCTTCTTGTCTTTTATAACTCTTTTAACCTACTTTCATCATCAAATTTAGCTATCTATCTGCAGATCTCGCAGGTTTTTCACACTCCCCTTCTAGTGAGTGTTTTCCTGCAGTGGAATTTTTTCCTAAGCTCTTAGCTTAGATATTTTAATCCGCATAGTAGTTTTCTTCTTTCTACTTTTGCAAGCTATCTATTTCCATTCATTTTTCATACGTCGAAGGGTAGCATGTAAGAAGAGACTTCCTTGATTCAATCTCGCCCTAATAAAGTCCTTCTATTATTATTTTCCTTTCCGGTTATGCATCGCGGGCCACGGGTTGGACACGCCTGAGCTAGAGTTACTTTTCACAAAGATTTTCTATGAAAATCATGAGTAAGAGGGCCAGTGAAAACATCGAGGCCGAGAAAAATATTTGAGTTGTTGCCATCTCTAGCAATAGCCAACTAACGTGGAACTCCCAATAATTCAAAAGTCGTACCAACTCCCACTCAGATGTCTATGAATCAAACAGCTTCGGTTGCGTTAAATCCCGAGCCCTATGCAATGACGGGAGGGAGAGCAAACAGCATTTGGAAAGGTACTCGGAAGTTTCTCATCCAATCGGAACGCCCAGTGCAACTTTCCGAGAGTGTGCAAAACGCGAGTGAGAATGCTGAACAACGGGGGCCAAACGCTTGGGTACGATCGACAGTTTTTCCGATTCATTCGTGATGTAGAGAAATAAATACTGTCGGTGGTTAACTGTACAGTGTTTTACTCTTTTCTTCAACAAAAACATATAGGTAATCACTTTGGAATTTTATGCACTGCAGGGAAACATCCACAGAGAAGGGGGGTGTGAAAACATGCGCCAATTTACTGAATAGTGCAAGCTAAAATATATAAAGGAATGCATACAGAAATCCAAAAACAGCATTATAACAAAATGACATCAAATAAATCACAAGAAAATTGTAATCTCGCACTTGGAGAAAATTATAAATATCATAAATAAGCATAATATAAAATATCTAAAAAATTAAAATCGTTTAGAAAATTAGAGATATTAAATACACCGTATAACATAGAAATCATAGAGGCAGCATTAAAACAAAATTTCATAAAGTAAAATTAATAGCAGGAAAACTATAAATAATTCACTTGGAGAAAATAATAAGTATCAGGAATAAAGATGAAATAAAATATTCAAAAAAGTATAAATCGATTGAATATCAAACAATAAATATGGCATATGATAATATTCAACAGTACATTAAAATGAAAAATAAATAAACAGTGATCATATGTACACGAACCTGCTGAGTGATACGGCAAATCACTATTTAGTTGTGCTGATTAGGAATAAACGATATATGGTGTATAATGTTATTATTCAACAGGAGAGGCGATTAAAAATGTAGTTACAATATGAGACTTCGAAAGGGAGTATGTGGAAAATTTCCGGTAGATTGTACATAAATAAAAAATTACGACATTTATAATAAGGTCGACTTTGGGACATTAAGTGATTCCGGGTAGAAAAACCTTCCTTGATCCCCAATTTTAGTTCTTAAATAATACTTATAAAAATAATATATATTTACCGCAAAAAGGTACGAAATTACCCAATTACATGTAGTATAATAAAGATAATAAATAAAATTAAAAACGAAAAAAGGAGACAAAGGGATACTTAAAGAAATAAAGATAAAGTATAAAAATACAAACATTAATAGGAAAGTATGAAGAATAAATAATTCATTCATTTATTTATTTAATTCACAAGTATTAATTGAAAATGCCTACGACTGTACCCATAAGAATGGTGTTAGCTCCTGAATTTCCTAATTCCGATTCTTTCTCCTCTTCGAAATCCCTCTTCTCTCTCGAATCTTTTCAGTGGACCATTCAGCAACTTCTACTCCATATTCCTTCGACGAAATCTCTCCAGATTCCTTCATGCTTCGTTAAATTCAGTGGAAGAAATGCCACCCTCATCTCCGCTGCGTAGGAGTTTATTAAGAAATGCTCTCCACTCGTTTTCCCCGCTAACACGAGTACATCGCTTAATTACTTCAGTTCCATGAAAATCCGTTGTTATGCGGGGGTGCTGTACACGGATTCTTGAAATGGAATTCATGTAATTAACCACGCTTTTAATGACTATAGCTGGATGGCAATAAGGCTCTTTAGGTATCCGTCGAATGATATTGGTGATTACAGTATACTAGTGGATTCCCCTGTCAAAATGACGGGATTAAGATGAAATTTATGTCAAAAATATAAATAATCCAGACACGATATTATATTGTCAACTGTTATAACATAGTATTTGTTTATTTGGTTGCTAGAACAATATCGTGTTTGTATGCATTGTAACCTTTCGATTGATTTTACGGCAAAAGTTTTCATGTTTTTGAGAACAACAACAATCATTTGAAATTTTATCCACAAATTTGCCGTTAGGGAATTTTTTATGCCCACAAATTAGACAAATGATTCGCTATTTTTCTGAATTCTCTCAATTGTTTATTTCGATTTCTTACGACCATTATTTCTGATTTAATTCAGCAAAAGAAAAAATGCCTGAAATCGATCAAGAAGAGCTTAACGTGCATTTCTTATGAGAGACTTAAGTCGAGTCATCCAGAGTCGAACCAAGGATACTTTGTGACAAAGAAATATCAATATGTGTTACTCGATTAGACCTTTAACGATCACCAAAAATTTGTAATCCTATTACGTCGGGAAGTGCATGAACCTATTGTTCGAAAATTTCAAGCATGAAATAACTCAGCGAGATTAATAAGGTATTTCAGGGTATTGAGAATGGGACTTATCAAAGGTGAGCAGATTAAAATGAATTATCTGTAAATTCATTGAAAGAGCAGATTTGAGAGCGTCTGAATTCTCATGAAACTCTATGGAGATAATGAGGATCTCCGAGAAGCAGGAATCCCATTTAGACAAACACAGTTTAAATTTAGTTACATTCCATAAGGATTATGTTATATATCAGCCAATTTACACCTCATTCTCGTCACGAGCTGTTAATGCGAAAATCTCATAAAATATCTTCCTCTCCATATAGTCTATCTTATCTAAACATTACAATTTAAAAGAGCACAAATACTCAACGTATTCTGATAGAAACATATATGAACTCAGAATCAAAAATAATAATAATAATAATAAATGGCCTTTATTCGGGCGAGATTGAGACTAGAAAGTCTCTTCTTACACCTAACCCATCGTCATATGCGAAACAGAAAGAAAGAGCTGGATGCAAAAGTACACGAAGAAAAGTAATATGTGGATTAAAAAAACCTATGCTGAGGGTTCAGGAAAAAAATTCCAATGCAGAAAAACACTCACAAGAGTGTGAAAAACCTGCGAAACCTAAAGATAGAAAACTATATTTTTGATGAAAGAGAAAGAAAAGAGTTATGGTAGACAGGCAGTGAAAATAAAGAAATTTTACAAAAAAAAGGGCGAAAAAATATAACTGACACTACAGACTAAACAACTAAATAAATCCACTTCACTAAACTGACATTAATTATAGATGAATTAAAATAAACGTTGAACAATGGGAGATAGATCTCAAAGAAATTAAGAAAAAATTACTTTAAGAAATACATACAAATGAATGATTAAAAGGTCTATTACACTGAAAATAATCAAAAACATAGTTTATAGGAAATTTTTAAAAGACAAAAAGAGAAAATAAACAAAAAATAAAATAAAAATCCTTGATCGTCAAGGGGATTCTTTACAACCTCTAAATTTTAACAAAATATCCTTGTATTTTCAAAAACAATTAATGACAAAGACAAAAGATAAAGCTTGTACAATTTCCACAAATAGAACCCAAAAAGAGATTTATTTAGTTGTGCGATCGAGCACCATCGTTGGAACCTTAAGAACTGTTAGGAAATGAACTGTCTCTACAGTTCCTTAAGTTCTGACGATGGTGCTCGGTCGCCGGAACCGTTGTCTCTTTTTTTGTTCTTTTTATCTTTTGACTTTTTAATTAAAATTTTTTAATATGAAACTTCAACTATTAATGCTTGACATTATTTATTGCATTCATTCATCATTTCCATATCATCTACTACAAGAAATAATTTCGTTCAAATAGGCCCAGATAGTCTCTCTCTAAATGTGATAGTCACAAATAACAAAAAGAAACATCGAGAGTCAAGGCTCCATTTCTTCTCCCCTAAGAGGAAAAAAGATTCGAATTCTCAGCTATCGAACGAAAGGGAAAGAAAATGGATTCCATTTGACAGTTCTTTATTTTTCCAAATTATTTTCCCCCGTCTTCTCCCTTCTTTGGCTGCGATACCATTCCTCTCATTTCCTACTTTTCCGAGCCGTCGCCTCGGCGATGCGACAATGACAACGGCGAATTTTACGCATCGTTCAGTTCTTCATTATACCTTTCCATTCCCTTCTATGTCCTCTCTATTTTGGACTCAGGTCGCTCCTCAAATGCTAAGTGCTTGGATTCAGTTCTCTAATGCCTCAAGGAACATTCAATTCAGCGTACAAAATTGAAAGAGCAACGGCGACTGAAGGATTTACACGCGACCGATTTATTTCAATTACTTTCGGTCCCGAATCGAAATTCAAGAGCGTCGGAATAGCACATTGGGCAATTCATCGAGGTGGAATCTACCGAAGTAGTTTATCGCGTTTAATGGTAATAAATAACTGCGATTTCATTTAAGCTGATCTAATCGATCATTCCTTGATTTATTGGTAACGGATATCATAGAGGATATACTTAGATTGTTTATCAATGCTAAAATTTATCATTTTTTCATTGATTAATTATTAGTGATCCATAGAGACCTCTGTGGATCCATACAAATTTCCAGCTGTTCCATTTCAGGGAGAAAATAAAAGGGAATTCGTGATAATTATCAATTTTTGAGAGTGTTTTAGTAGTTTTTGGAAGCAAAAGATCCCATTTAAAAAGATAATATAATCAAATGAAAACCAGAAATGACTTTTAATAGTGAAATTCAATACTAGGCAGGCCAAGTCCCTGTAAAATTAAAAGGGGTACACGGGAAAAAATAGCTTGGGAACCTATGACCTAGAACAATAATTAAAAACGGTAATTATTTTTCCAAAGAAATTCATTTTCAACAAATTTCATCATGAAGTCTTTTATTCCACATGGAGAGAGACAAATCGAAGATGAATACATTAAAATGACTTTACTGAAAGGAACCGAGGAAGTGCCAAACTTTTACACGCCATAATATTTATTAGACAACGTCCATGGTTTCAACTCCTGGAGTATTCATCAGACACCAATTAGTTACCTATCAGGTAATGATGATTTTGTGTAAAACTTTTACCAAGTCTTGTTTCCTTACGGATTCGTACCAGCGACGATGTACCTACGCTATCTTGGCGAAGATGATTTTTCTTGTTTCACCTTACATTGGGCTTGGGGAAGATCTCCATTTGCAGGGGACGAGAGAAAAGATGACTGTAACGCAAGACGGATGGGGGTTCCGTAAACGATAGATCCTGAGGAGGTTGAGGAAGTAAGAAGAAAAGATGAGTATAAATGGAAAAGCGATATGAACAGAGGGGAATCACATCTTTGGCAAAGGGGAAGGTTAGAGGTGTTGAAAGGAGAGGATGAAGAAGGTAGGATGTGCGAGTTTCTATCAATAAGCTGTCGAACAACTAGTCGTGCATTACCGAGAAGTAACGCCTGACATCTCAGGATCGAAGTTCATATGGTTTGGGAGGAAAAATTGGGTCCCTTGCTTTCCCCGAATTTCACTTTGATTGGTTTTTGTTTCTGTTTGAAAGCTCCCCTTTAAAATATGGTAAAGCCATTTCTGTGTTAGGAGTATATGCTATCCTCCATATTGGTGAATGCGATATATACACAGAGTCATTACAATATCAACGTGTTGACGAAACCGGTCGAATGAAATATATATTGTGGAAGTTACAAAGTGTTTTTCTCTTACGATGGTTTCAACGGATTTCCACTATGTTCCGCTTGGCCTTATTAATTCTATGAAAGATATCATTTTATTCTTTAAATAAGAAAATCAATAAAATAAATGTAAAGTAATGAAAATGGAAGTTTATAAGTAAGAGGGCAAAGATAATTATTTTCCCTAATATATAATCAGAAGGGATAATAATAGCTATTATGTGTCCGTTTCATCGGCTGATCAGATGACATAAATCCTTTTCTCGCTTAAGAGCGGAGATATCAATTTTCTACGTTCATGCAACTTAAGTTGCTTGTGCGGATCAATGGGTTAATATAGACGCAAATTTAAATTCGTAGAATCGTATCTGCCAAGAAACTGACTTTAGTAATACCTGTAAATCTATTTTTCACCGTTTACAGGCTTATTTTTATTTAAAGGACTAGCTGAAGTATCCGTTGATTTTCAACGAGGAAATTTAAATTGGTAAATACTTTTGTTACAGTAAAGATCGAAACACATGCCTCATAATTTTTGATAGATAGCTAATGCCAGTCTATTATTATTTCCAAACCAATGTACAAAGTAAATAAAGTTATAATTAAGTCTACAAAGTCACCTAAAGATTCCATCTCATATCCTTTGAATGAACACATTCTTCAAATAAGACAAAAATCATTTAAAGATTATAAAAAATATATTCGAAGATCACATTAGGATTAACAGCACCACCATTTAGGAGATATTTTCAGAATGGTTCTCGGAAACTATGATTAAACACAACAGAAATATATTATATATCACTCTAATACTACCGATGAATATTCTTTGCAGAAAGTATAGAGCTATACCCAAATACTAAAATGCATAACATAAACATGGAGCTCATCAAATAACACAAATGCAATCACAATGCCTAAACAGATCCAAAGATTAAACAATAACAGAAAGATAGTACATTTATAAGAATTGGAAGCACTTAAAAAAAAACACAATGAATAACTTTTTCATTCTGCGTATAAAAACACATTAACTTACTTTACCTTTTCGATCTAGGGATACGATGTTGGAGATTTGCTACAGCTTCACAAATCGCCGTTTAACTCCAACCTTAAATCTGGGAAATTTTTACGATGTTCACTAAATCTATTTTTATCAATCGCTAAATATTTATCGATGTAAATTGATAAGATGTAATATTTAATTCAGAAGATTTTATTAAAAATATCCGAAACTTACCAGGTTTTTATACGCATTCAGTTGCATTGATCGACAGAAAGCAATTTAATCTAACAAACTGCTATAAACCCATTTATCCCACGAAATAGTCAGTAAACAATTATGTTTATTTAAGCAAAACTTAGTATCTACAGACGCTTCCATAAAATTTAAAACCTTTCTTAAATACTTTTATTCGTATGTTTGTACGCTCGATTCTTCACAATATATTGTTCATACCTGCAGTTGCTAATATCTCCTTAAATTTCTCCCTCTTCATATAACCTATTAATTATTCTTAACATTAATTTGAAGTACGCATATTTTCTCAATGTGTTCTTACGGGTTAATACATTAGCTGGGGACTCAACGATCGCCTTGATCGTCAGGGGGATGAGTTGTTTATAACCTCAAAATTTCGATAAATTATTCACGTATTTTATCAAAATGTTCGCAATTTCGAATCGAAAATGATATTCCACGACCATATTAAGAGTTATTATTCTATTTTCCTTCTTTTGGTGCAAAATTTGACTTTCTAGGACCATTATTTCTAATTTAATTTTGCAAAATAAATAACCCTGCAACGAAAAAATGAACTTAACGTGTATTTCTTATGGAAACGTTTTGATCCGTTTGGGTTCGAACCGTGAAATTTTAGAAAATAAAAAGTAGCCTTTACTCTCTACTCTCTTTACTTTACTTTACTGCGCGGGGTCGACTTTTAATAGTGTAGAAAATTTCAAAGTGTAGAGACTCTCGGTTCTCGAGTATTTAGCGAACATACACACACACACACACACACTCTTTTTTATATGTATAGATTAAATCAGTCTCACTCTAATCAGTGTTACAACGTTCTATATCCTACTTTTCTTCCTTTTTTAAATACTGTATAGGTTAATTTTAATTTTTCCATCGACCTCAAATAGACTTCTGATAACCAACCAACTCATGAGAATGACAGTCCTTTGAGGTCGATATCGATGTTGTAAGAAAACCAGTATGTTATATGTGGCAACATGGATTTGTGAGATGGACTAATTTCTCTGGAACCCTTATATCATTCATCGTGAAAGGTTCTTTCGTTGGTCATATTTTGTATAGTTATAAGTAAATAGTACATAATAATGTGTTTGACTCATTCTCGATCATCCGGACCTTTCAGATATTTTATTTCTGAATACAGCCGTTTTGTTTTGTCTACCACAGCTAATATATTCTTTTTATATTCTTCTTGATAGGCTGCCTTACAAAGTCCTTGTCGGTGGAGTGTTTGCCATAAGAACAGAGCATTTCTTCCGCGTCAACGGTTATTCCAACCTCTACTGGGGTTGGGGCGGGGAAGACGACGACATGGGATACCGGTAAGACACTTTAATTGCTGTACAACAGTGTTCACCAAACTTTTTTCCCCGTCCTCGAGGAAAAAAAGTTCAATGTCAGCAAATACCATGCCGAATTAAGATAAAGTACATTTTTCGTTTTTTCTTTTGCTTTGCTGGCAACTTTTCTATGTCAAAAGTTAGTCACAATTAATTTTTGCATACATTTAGGAGAGGTGGCTTTAATAATTTATCAAGTCGGTTTGAAAATGTTTATTATACTATCGTACGTCAAAACATTTGTACCTCCCAAACGTAACAGATGCGTCCAAGAAGTCTGCGAGCCACCTGTTGAAAATTCATTCAGCCTTTTCTAACTAACATCAATGTTACAGTCACTTTGCTTTGCGACAAATATTCTTGCAAGGTTGTTAAAAATATTTCACAACCTGACCCGCAAGATAAGGTAAAGGTTATGATAATAAACACAAACAACTAATGCTTAACTTTTTATGTATTATAGTTCTTTTTATTCCGACGTCTAATACCATCGGACCGATGTATTTTGGGTCTAGGACAATTCGTCGCGAGGTACGTTTCGCAGCGATTATAATGCATAATATTCCTGTTGATGTACGTCCCTTCATAATGTACTCCAAATGGTTTTTAGGCGCCTTTTGGTTGTTAGGAATACATTTTTAGCAATTTTTTCTAGAATATAAAAAATGAGCGAAATTGAAAACACCGTAACTGCTGTTGTATATATTAATTAAATGACCTCTAATTCTTTAACAGCCATGTTCGTTTTTGACCAATTAGCTTCTCTGAATATTCTCTCCCACGCTCTGCTAAGCGAGTAACCATCATGCCTGTCGAAGTTGTTACTCGCGAAGCGGATTTCGATAGCCTCCTATGGTAACCCGATCCCAGTATCCCCTCGAGTGGCCAAGGCGTTTAGTGCCTTCGAAGTTGATAGTATGATTTTCTTGCAAGCAGTGTTTTGCAACTGCTGATTTTGCCGAGACTGTCATCGAAACGTTGGCGACTTTATTGTCACCAAATCTAACCTGGCTAATAACCCGAGAATCCTTTCTACACATTATATACCAGGAAAGTCTAAGGTCGTTAGAAGAAAGGGTGTTCGTAATCCTGACACTATTTCTTTTTATATAGCGTTCAGCAGGCTGGCCTCGTGATAACCCGCCCCCCGGAATGGATAGCGAGGTACACGATGATCAAGCACATCAAAAGGAAACCCTTGGCGTGGAGAGTACGAAACAAACTGCTGAGAACATCCGGAAGACGTTACCGCCTGGACGGCCTCAACACTGCCGTTTTCAAGCTCTTAGCCATCTCGGAGCACCACCTGTATACACGTATCCTGGTGGACGTTGGGTCACCTCCAGCCAACATCAGGGCAATACAAGCGCAAGCAGACGCACCAGCTACGACCCCTGCAGTCACCACCACATCTCAGCCACAAGCGCCATCAGCCGGAAAATCCTGATACTGAATGGGGGCCACCTTTGCCTTGATCCGCCAGCGAGAGACTTAGAAAAGAATCGCTTTGGTGAACTTGATCAGGCGTTGAAATTTCCAGTGTCCCACGTCTCCAACAGGTGTTCCCAGGTTTTTCAGAATCTGGTTTTCACTCATTTTATCAAGAATACTCGTTATTCTTGCGTTTCGTCTCGTGTAACAGCATCTCTGGGCTGTCTTTCTGAGAGAAAAAGGGAATGATTAGACAAATTATGATTGCAGTGGGAATAAAACAGCCGGACCGGAAGATTGCCACTTGTGTGACATATATATGTGTATATGTGCTTGTCCGCGCTCTTAAGCAGCGTTGTGATCTCCAAGTGCTCTACATTTCGAATTTTCATAGTGGAAGCTTAGTAATGACAGAATTATTCCGATGTCTACATGCAGTGATCCGTTGAAATTGGAAGTTGAATACCCATTCTATAAGGAATTCCCGAAATGAGGAGGAAATTTAGAATTATCTTTAGTCTCTGACTGAGAACTGTGATCTTGACCATAAAGGAAAACTTTATTATGATATATGTACATACGTTTCAGAGGTCCGAATACTTGAGTGATCAGTGAACTAACTGAAGAATTGTTATATATGGTCAAATGGCATTCTAAGAGTTTACAAATTTTGAAATGTAACGCCACTGTTATAGGAAATTCCTTGGGAAAGGGACCTTGTGCTGATATCTTAAATTATTTTGCAAATAGGTACGTATTCAAGTGATTGTATGTTGTACCTTCTGATGGGGACTGTTCCATATTTGATGGCACATTCAGAGGAATTTATTTCTAGTATCATGTTAGTTAAGGATAGTATGTATATACATGTCAATGATCAATGAGTTTTCTGAATTGAGTGCCATGTGGAAGTACATTCAAGTAAATGTATTCCATTGCTACTTCAAAATTTTAAAAGATGACCAAAGAAATATAGATGCCATTTTTATTATAATATTTGTATGAGAAAGATGTTGTTAAGAACTGGATGAAGTTAACCAACTATATTTTGTCCAATTCCTTTAACTGACAGCTAAATACCTTGCGGTTGAAAATGAAGTAGTTTTCTGTATGCAGCAGTAAATCCCCTCCCCATAAAACTACTAAAATAAAATCATTCAAATAAGATATTCAACCTATATTTTAACTTTAAACAATCTTCAAAACTGGCTTTATTCATGCTCCAACATAATTCATTATTTATTCAGAGCATTTAACTGTCTCTAAGTACCATGTAAATGAACAGTAATTTGTAACAAGTAAAATATAAGAAAGAACACTGAGAACTATGTGACCCAAAATAAAGTCTTCTCTTTTATTATCAAATACATTTTCCTTTTGTGTGGTGTATTTATACCATGATTATCACATAGCGCAATAATGTTATGAGACTCTTTGAGCTCAATTTTTTATGAGTTACAAAAATTTTTAAGACTATAAATATATTTGTAAAATTTTAAATCTGTCGTCTGTTTGAATTATGACTCATTATTGAATCTCACAAAGAATTTCATTATTGAGCCCAATGTGCATTTCAATAGCAAAGATGTCTTCTTCAAAATTGATGAATTATAAAGTAAAATACTTTAAGTAATATTATGCCTGTGGTTCCAAAATATTTCATCATTTTATGGGGTTTTGCTATAATAATATTAAAAATTTCCATTTCACACCAACGGTCCGCTTCTTTGACAATTTAAATTTGGCAACACAAAGAGGTGTAGGGAGAAACCCCCCTAAGGATATACAAATAAGGAAAGGGTTGAGGTGACTTTGCACATAAGGGTGTGCACCCAGGAAAAATCCCAAGGAAAAACGGACTTGAAAAAAGTCTGACAGGGCCGGGAACCGATTCCCAGCCCTGTCAGACTTTTTTCAAGTAAATAATGATGGTTGTATTGAACATACTTACATAACATCACAATGAGCAGGAGGAGTGATATGATTTCCAAGTTGGAATATGGGTAAGCATTATATAAATACCAATGTCATGCATGCCACATAAATAATGAGTATGTAACTACTGTTACCCCATGAGTATTTATTTCTTCGATCATTCACATACAGTTGTGATGCCATTTTAAAGTGAATGCAAGCAACAACAAAGATTATAAAAATTTAATATACATATACATGATTTTATGAAATAAAAATAGATGTGAAATAAACAAAAATATCATAGATTTATATACAGTAAATGACCTAAGTAGAAAATTGTTTACAAGAATCTATATGCAGATATTGTTTTAAGAATGCATCGAGCAACATTCTATAAGGGTCTATGGAAGGAGGTAGAGGATTAAGGAGGTTTGGAAGTCTATATAGTAGAGAACTTTTAACAAGGGATAATCTAAATGTAGGAACATGGAGAAGAGGAGTACTATACTGCTATCATAGATCACCTTCTGCTTCACCTCACTATGCTATTTATTCTGTAACCATTTGAAACATTTGGCTGATTACCTAATTATTTTTAACACTAATCATTCCATATACTATTTATAAGAACAGCAAAACAATGCATCAAACTAATACTATGAATACACATACAATAATATGAATATATTCTTTTCCTACACAGGATTGCCATTAAACTGGAGAACTTCTAATATTTTGGAGAACAATTATATATAATAATAATAGCAAATTTGTTGGTGAAATATCAAGAGCAGAGGAATGTCTCTAAGAAAAGGTATTTGTGAAATTTGTATATGCAGAGGAGTCTGAAGAGTACAAGTATGGAAATGCAGTAAACTAATATTTTTGGCAAGTTAGAATTAGAATAGCAAAAAAATTGAGTAAGGCACTGATTAACAGGAATAACTCTAACTTGGCAAATTGGTACTTGACTACTCAAAAGTTTTAATGGAACAGTGAGACCTTTTGAATATTGAACTCACTATTTTAAAAATATTTACCCCCTGAAAAAATTATCCTATCATGCGAATGTTTACATACTGTATATGCCGGGGTGTAAGTCGATCTGGCGTATAAGTGGACCACTCCAATTTTGAGGTTAATTTCAGGTTTTAGCCTCTGTTCACCATATAAGTCGACCCAAGAAATAAGGCAATAAAACTTCCCCAACTCTGTTTCATGGGAAGAAAAACTACAATATCCATAAATATACGATAGCTTAGGGAATATTTACTGCAAAAGATTAAGATGCAAAAAATTGTTTCTTTCAGCTGCCATGTCAACTTCTTGCATCTGCTTAACTATTTCACAAGTTTTTTTCGTTGGTATCACTCAGGCTGCACAAATAAAAATGCATTAAGAAACAGAAACACAATGGTATTAAAAATTTATTATTGGAATAATGGTAATACAGCGTGGTAATATCAAATCAGGACACTGCTAAAACAACTTCCATTAGCTCCTAATGCTAAGTTGAATCATAGTGATTATATAAACAAAAAACCATGATCTACTTAGTGAAATTCATTTGTAAAAATGAAAATATTGAATAAAATACATTAAATTTTTGTGAAATAAAAATACATGTGAAGAAATGAATATAATTTTCGAAGAATTAATATGCATCTAATTTATTTTAAAGATATGAAAATGATTTATTAATGCAACTCTTTTATTATGAAAACATGTAATAACTCATATGTGGTAATTTTAAAACCCTAAAAATTCCTCATCTTCATCATCAGACATAAACAATTATGCTTCGTCAGCTAGTGTATCATCATATGGATCATCCTCCAAAATGGATGAAATTGCAATGTCTTGTTGAATTTTCCGATAATTAGTTTGCAGTTCTTCATATGGTTACTTTCAGCTACAATTGTATTTCGTGATGAAATTTGTTTTATATGATATCTAGGTTAATTAGACTTGCAAAAATTAGTTTCAGTAAGAAATAATTGTAGTGAGTTGCAAGAGTTTGTGTACATCAAGTGCTAAGCAGGCAGTTTCACTTATTTAGTCCTCGGTGGTAAAGGGTTGAATTTTATGTTCGGCTTATAAGTCAACCCCTGGTTCATGAGAGATTTTTTAAGGCTTCAAAGATCGACTTATACTCCGGCATATATGGTATACTACTTTATTGACTCAAATTGGTTAGAATTGCATGTTGATATTATGGGAATTTTAAAAGTTATTAGGGATAAAATGTCGGGATTGGATGCTAAATATTTAGAATTTTATACTATTAAAGTATACCAATATACTCTGTACATGCTTGAGAGAAGGCAGGTAAGTAGATTTGGTTAGTTTTAATGAATTAGCATTTAATTAAGTTCAACTCAACATAAAATAACATCATGATTTTGATACCATTCTTTTCACTCTTATAGAGAAATATTTTTTGGCCCTGAAATTGACCTTTCAGCCTTTCCTTGCCTCAAAAATAGAACTTGGTGCTTTTTCATTTCAAAATCAAAATATCAGTATATTGGGATATTAAAATTATAAACATTTCCTCATTGATATATTATTATTCACATTGCAATCAAATTCCCTTAAAAGTAATATATCTGAAAAACAAATAGTAAACACTCAGGAACTTTTCTTGGGTTCTCAACCGGGTCAAGGTGTTGGATGGCTCTGACGTTTCGACAGCAACCACTGCTGCCATTTTCAAGGATGTCGATGAAAGTTGAAGTCCGGGTATATATATGATTCGGGAGGGAGTAAGACCTTTCTGCAATTAGTAAACACATGTCAGCACAACACATTTTTCGTCATAAACTCTCGATTAAAAAATGCTGGTGGCTCTCTCTGGACGAAGAATATGATAATGAAAAATTAGTTTCAGTAAGAAATAATTGTGGTGAGTTGAAAGAGTTTGTGTACATCAAGTGCTAAGAAGGCAGTTTCACTTTAGCCCTCGGTGGTAAACGGTTAAATTTTATGTTCGGCCTGTAAGTCGACCCCTGGTTTTTGAGAGATTATTTTTTGGCTTCGAAGGTCGACTTATACGCCGGCATATACAGTAGTTGTGAAACTTGGACAATGAGAAAAGCAGATGAAAGGCATTTAGAAGCATGTGAAATGTGGATTTGGAGGAAGATAGAGGGAGAAAAATGGTCAAAGTAAGAAATGAGGTTTTAAAGAGGATAAATGAAATAAAGTCATTCATAGAGATACTCAGAAAAAGAAATATGAATTGGCTACAAAATGAGTTAAGAAGAAATGGAATAATAACATCAGTGATAGAAGGATTTGTGGCTGGAAGGAAGATGAAAGGAAGGAGAACAAAAATGACAGATGATCTGAAAGGAAAAGAAGGATATAGTAGAATGAAGAGATTGGCTTAAGACATGGGGAAGGATGGAGGAGAAGATAATTAAAGGACATGTCCACAGTTAGAATACATACTTGTGATAAATCATTCATGCAAACTTAAGATTATTTTTTGTGTAAGTCGAAAAACGTGTAAGTTGAAAATCCCTCAAGCATCATTAATGCCACCTTGCGTAGATTAACAATAAGAAAAATCAAATAACAAGCATGTAATATTAAGAAGATACAAATATTTTAATCTCAGCATATGATATAGTGATAAAAGAGTAACAAATTGCTATAAAATGCAAACTTATTTGTTAACAAGTTCGGGCGGCAGCAAATAAATGGAAGCATAACAACATGTAGTAATAGTGAGCCTTTTCTTAGTACAACTCATACTTTCACCACACTCATTTTTCTCAGAAATATCAAGAGTTTAAGTATATTTATTAAACTTAATATTATTACTAGTAAGTTTTCTTAAATATCTCAGAAAAACAAAAAACAAGGAAAACAAGTACTTCTGTTTTCTACATCAACTAATAGAGCCTTATCATTTATTCCGTCAGCTTTTATGATATTTCGGGATTAGCTGTATAATTAAAGGTATTTGCGTGAGAACTTATGAAAATAACACATTACATTATAAAGGTCTGTAACAATCATCAATGTCTATGTAAAAATTTGCAAGTTCTAAAATCATCGGAAAGCATTTTCAGCATACTCTCAGACTCTGATTCCAAAATGTTTTTGCTAAAATTCCATGTGCACATGCACATCTTCTTTACTACTAGTGGAGAACAATGGGAATTTATTTGAGGACAGAGATTCTTAC
The DNA here is from genome assembly GCA_947579665.1 of Sympetrum striolatum. Classification (NCBI taxonomy): domain Eukaryota; kingdom Metazoa; phylum Arthropoda; class Insecta; order Odonata; family Libellulidae; genus Sympetrum; species Sympetrum striolatum. Next base: position 30,537,802 of record OX388346.1, read on the forward strand.
GGTTTACCAATTCTTATAGGTGAATTGTCGAAATAAATGTTCTTTTTAATTTCTCTGATTAATATTCAAGTAAATGTTTTAATTACAAGGAAATGTAAAATTTATACTTTATTTTCTAATGTTATTGCATTCTTTTTCTTATTAATGCATTTGATAGTCACCACTCTTACGTTTTGCAGCCATAACGAAGGCTTAAAGATATTTATTTACTACATTAGTTATAATGAAAAACTATGTACATAGTTTTCATATAATTTTAAGCATTGTCACACTAAAATAAATACATTTTACAAACGAAATTATAACAATGGCAAACTAAAAATTTGAAAGAGTTAAGGAATTCAATTACCTAAGGATTCAAATAAATAATTAGAAGCAAGCAAGAGAATATGTACACACATACAAGACAGAATTTAAAAGGGAAACAAAACTTATCATATTTATGAAGGCATCCTCAAATCAATGTTAATTTCGAAATTAACAGAAATAAAATTATATTAAACAGTAATACGACCAATAGCAACTTATTGAGCTGAGGCTCCAACACTAACAACATCTGACAAAAATTAAGGATATTTGAAATAAGAATTGTTAGAAATATATATGGACCAGCCTTTGAAAATGCTCAAGGAAGAATACTACATACATAATCGAGAAATAAATCTACTAATACATAATGAGCAGGGGCGTACCGCCGTATCTGCCATATCAATTATACATGCGTAAGCAAAAATTAATAAAAACTTCCCAAATTTGTCTATAGAGGCAGAAACTTTAGAAAAACTAAAGTCATCATCAGCTATAAATGATTAAATAAATCAGTTTGCCGCAAAAAGGCAAGGAGAGTGTATATTTAATTTGAATTATTTGTAAAAATTTTGGAAAAAGTGACAGATAGATAATTATGATGAATAAATATTTCTTTTAGTTTTATGCAAACATTTTTTTTTTTCTTTTGTGAGAAATCTTTACCCTTCCTAAGGGCCCCCAAACAAATTTTTATATGGGGCCCCGCCAAGGCACGCTACGTCACTGATAATGAGGATAAATATATCCTCATTATATATGACTACGAGTAAAACGAGGCATCATATCGGGACGGTCCTCAAAGGAAAAAAAAGGATTGAAAATATTCTTAAAATTTGCTGCAATTTAATCGTCTGGCATTCCCTTATATTCCTTATGTAAGGAATTTTAATGTGCTCTTGCATCAAACCCAGGAACAGCATGGTCTTATCTATTTTTTTCTTAAATCAAGTCTTAATATAGATCTTCTATCTAAGCAAGAACTCCCTATTATTTCGATAAGTGCATAAAAGAAATAATGAAAACTATCCCAATGCGTTTTATATGGCAGATATATTTACCGCCCAGCATCGAACCCGGGTATTTCTGGTGATTCTTTTTATGCAGCACAACAGAAAATAACCATCTCTAACTATACGTGAAAATTCAAGCAGTTATACTTGCTGCAACTGCCTCAAACGTCTTCCTACTTTTCCCTTATATTCCTTATGAGAGAAAAGTTATTGTTCTCTGGCATCAAACCCAGGAATAGAAGGGTCTTATCTATTTTTTTTCATAAACCAAGTCTTAATATACATCTTCTATCTAAGCAAGAACTTCCTATCATATCAATAAATGCATCAAAAAAATAATGAAAAACTACCCCAATGTATTATATATGGGGGATATATTTACCGCCCGGCATCGAACCCGGGTCTTTCTGGCAATACTTTCTATGCAGCACAACAGAAAATAACCATCTCTAACTATACGTGAAAATTCAAGCAGTTATACTTGCTGCAACTGCCTCAAACGTCTTCCTACTTTTCCCTTATATTCCTTATGAGAGAAAAGTTATTGTTCTCTGGCATCAAACCCAGGAATAGAAGGGTCTTATGAAATTTTTTTCTGAAACCAATCCTCACCATACATCTTCTAGCCAAGCACGAGCTTCCTATCATTTCGATAAGTGCATCAAAAATAAGAATTGAAAAACTACTCCCATGTATTTTAAAGGGCAGATATTCGCATCGTCCTAGCATCGAACCCAGGATATTTTCTGTGAATGTCATTTATGTTTTTGATAGATCATGACCAGGGACGGATCCAGGGGGGTGGTCCTGGGGGTCCGGACCCCCCCCCGAAATATCACTTCTGTCTATTTTTCGAAAATGAAACTCAAATAACGCAAATAAACAAACAATATAATAAGCAATCACTAGCGAAAATATTCGAATTTGTCTAACACAATTCTAACGTCACGTTTTGTGAAAGCCGAAATGTTTTTTATTTTTAAACTTTTTGATCGGACCCCCCCCGAAATTTTTCTCTAGATCCGTTCCTGATCATGACCATATATATAGGCTCCTCGAGTTTGGATTCTCTACCTATCCGGGAAGTATTTTTTAAAAATTCCCGAAAATCAAAGCAATGCATTTAAACGGGAAAAATCAGGACTTTGGGGCCCTCTGGAATCGAACCCATGACACTTAGGATCAAAATCGCAATTTTTCTGGCGGTTACACATAATGGCCAATACATCGTAAAATTTTCAAGTCAATGACTCTTGTGGTTTAGCCTGTGAATTAGCATCCTTTCTATATACCTATACATATACCTACATATATAGATGAATCCAAAGAAGCATCTATATATAATATATGAATGAATCCGGAGAAGCTTCTATATAAATTAGATAGTACGTTTCATAAAATCACAAAAATGAGCTGGATAGGAAACAAAGAAAGAAAGCAAGATGACAGGATAGTTAAACAAGTCTTTAACAAGAATGTAGATGGAAAAAGGATAAGTAGTAGATCAAAGAAAAGATGGAAGAATGATGTCATAGAAAACCTGATATAAATGGGTGTACAAAATTGGGAGCAAGAATCCAAAGATAGAGAATCCTAGAGAATCAATGTAGAGAGGGCAAAGGCTCACACTGGGCTACAGGGCAGGGGGAAGAAGAAGAATTAACCAAATTACATAATTCACTTAAATATCTTCATAATTTTAACAGGATCCTAAATAGTAATGTAACTGAGAAAAAGTATAAGTAAATTAGTATATATAGTAGGAGTATCAAAATAAAATTCAACATATTATTTCAGCAATATTTGACATTGGATTCATTTATTTATAACTTTCCAGCAGAGATAACTCTACCCCTTATACTCAAAAGAAACCTCTTTAAAAATTCAAAATTAGATTAAATTGAGCACTGAACAGTCTTAAATTTACTATCTTGCAAGGATAGAATACACAATCTTAAGAGATTTTTAAAAGATTCCTACATAATAATCTTTCTTCATCAACCTTCATCTGGGTAGATATCACCAAAATGGGTCAAATTCATCTTATATGATCTTTTAAATACATTCTTGGGTTAATGCCAATTAAGTGGGGCATTTTTCAGGAAGTAAGACAGGTAGAAGGGTCGCTAAACTGCTAAAACCTTCATAAAACTGACCCTTCCTCCACAGAGGGACCTAATCTGCTACCTAATAACTACCTGTTACTACCAGGAGGTAGTCCAGGTACACTTGCTATATTGAATACGATTTGAAAAATCATAGACAATTGAAATTAGCAATTATTTATTGTCATTATCATATTCTTCGTCCAGAGAGAGCCACCAGCCTTTTTTAATCGACAGTTTATGACGAAAAATGTGTTGTGCTGACATGTGTTTACTAATTGTTTTTCAGATATATTACTTTTAAGGGAATTTGATTGCAATGTGAATAATAATATATCAATGAGGAAATGTTTATAATTTTAATATCCCAATATACTGATATTTTGATTTTGAAATGAGAAAGCACCAAGTTCTATTTTTGAGGCAAGGAAAGGCTGAAAGGTCAATTTCAGGGCCAAAAAATATTTCTCTATAAGAGTGAAAAGAATGGTATCAAAATCATGATGTTATTTTATGTTGAGTTGAACTTAATTAAATGCTAATTCATTAAAACTAACCAAATCTACTTAACCTGCCTTCCCTTCAAGCATGTACAGAGTATATTGGTATACTTTAATAGTAAAAAATTTTAAATATTTAGCATCCAATCCCGACATTTTATCCCTAATAACTTTTAAAATTCCCACAATATCAACATGCAATTCTAACCAATTTGAGTCAATAAAGTAGTATACCATATATGCCGGAGTATAAGTCGATCTTTGAAGCCTAAAAAAATCTCTCATGAACCAGGGGTTGACTTATAAGCCGAACATAAAATTCAACCCTTTACCACCGAGGACTAAATAAGTGAAACTGCCTGCTTAGCACTTGATGTACACAAACTCTTGCAACTCACTACAATTATTTCTTACTGAAACTAATTTTTTGCAAGTCTAATTAACCTAGATATCGTATAAAACAAATTTCATTACGAAATACAATTGTAGCTGAAAGTAACCATATGAAGACCTGCAAACTAATTATCGGAAAATTCAACAAGGACATTGCAATTTCATCCATTTTGGAGGATGATCCATATGATGATACACTAGCTGACGGAGCATAATTGTTTATGTTTGATGATGAAGATGAGGAATTTTTAGGGTTTTAAAATTACCACATATGAGTTATTACATGTTTTCATAATAAAAGAGTTGCATTAATAAATCATTTTCATATCTTTAAAATAAATTTGATGCATATTAATTCTTCGAAAATTATATTCATTTCTTCACATGTATTTTTATTTCACAAAAATTTAATGTATTTTATTCAATATTTTCATTTTTACAAATGAATTTCGCTAAGTAGATCATGGTTTTTTTTTGCTTATATAATCGCTATGATTCAACTTAGAGTTAGGAGCTAATGAAAGTTGTTTTAGCAGTGTCCTGATTTGATATTACCACGCTGTATTACCATTATTCCATTAATAAATTTTTAATACCATTGTGTTTCTGTTTCTTAATGCATTTTTATTTGTGCAGCCTGAGTGATACCAACGAAACAAACTTGTGTAATAGTTAAGCAGGTGCAAGAAGTTGACATGGCAGCTGAAAGAAACAATTCTAGCGTCTTAATCTTATGCGGTAAATATTCATTTAGCTATCGTATATTTATGGATACTGAAGTTTTTCCTCCCATAAAATAGAGCTGGGGAAGTGGTGTTGCCTTATTTTTTTGGGTCGACTTATAAGCTGAACATAGGCTAAAACCTGAAATTTACCTTGAAAACTAATACGCCGGCATATATGGAAATTATTGATAATATATATGCAATTTCATCATTTTATCTTGTTATACTTAAATTAGTAAGGTAATAAATTATTATTTTAGAAAATTATAAAAAGCAGATGAATTTTCAAGAGAGAAATTGGAGCTGAGTACTATGGCAGAAAATAGATACATCTTTACAAGGTGCAAGCAGCAATCGAACATGGTGAAAGAAATGCTTAAGTTAGAATAAAGAAATATATATGACAGAGATACTGGTTATTACTTCTGATCTTCAATGCTAATAGTGAGCAGGGAATAAATTAAGTCAAAGAAAGGACAAAAGGCTTGAAGGGACTAAAGCAAGGAGAACCAATATGCATGCTATCATATCATTATCACCAGTAACATCGTGAAAATTCTATGAATTCAGTATGATCTTTATAAATGCTACTAAGCAATATATTCTCATTGAAATTGTCTTGATACATTTCTGTACTTATTCCTATGCCAACTAAATTTGTCTATTGTTGTAGGAAAAATGGCTCTGCCAATGAATGAATTATTATTATCATGATAACCATCAATGAAAGAAGCATAAGAGAAAGATTGAGAATAACACAAGAAAACAGACCAAAAAAACAATTAGTAACAGCAAAAAGTAAAACTTTGGATATTAAGAAAGTATTAAAAAAAAGCTTGAAAGAGGTAGGAAATCTTAAAGACTTGTGTCTTTCCTGGTGGATAGCTTTTAACCCGTAGGAAATCTTATTCTTCAATGATCTAGGTAAGATAGTCTTCTGAAAATAGTAATATAAGGAATAGATAGATAGTGTTTATTCGCATATGACATTACAAATTTATTGCATCATCTAAATATTACATTGAATAGATATAAAATCATATATATGTAAAATCACATTAATATGCAAAATAATGTAAAAACACATATAATATAATATTAATGCACTAAGTTTTTGTGAAAACTTAATCGAATACAATATGTCAGTTTTAAGTCAAAAAACTCCTTATAGGAAGGGAAACAATTATAGGGAAACCTTGGTTAAAATATGAGAGACACTTATAAGTGTCAATACTATAGTGGAAAGTAATTGGGTTAAGATTCACGACTGACTACCAGGAAGAAGAATGGCTTATCTGCTGCCATAAATTAATATTTCAATTGAAAACACATGTAGATATTTTTAAGAAAAACGTACATATTAATCATTTCAAGTATTAATTTCACTAATTAGAAAAGCAATATGACAGCCGAAATTATGAAATTAAATATTTTTACCAAAGAAACTGCCCACATACCTGCCTTAATTCTTTTTCTTAAAAAAGTATAAATACTCCGAAAATTACATTTGCAATACGTTTGAAAGATATGCACAAAATTTAACCAAATACTGATCATTGTGGTTAAGCTTTCATAGACTGTAACTTTGTAAAAATAACATCATTATAGGGGAGAATGGGGTAAGCCCGAACGTAGGTATTCCTATTCATTCTCCACCCCACTCACTAATTAGTGAGTGAGATAACGCATTTTGTAATGACGTTAACATTAGTATAAAGTGCGTGGTAAAATTTCACGGGCTTGTTCTTGTAAAACAAAATAAAACCCAAACAGTCATAAAGTGAAATTTTACCAATGACTGATATATAGCCGATTTCATTTTGTTTAAGTTAATTAAACTAAACTCAATTCCCTGCATAATGAAAATCATACTCAAATGTAATTCACCTCTCAAAGGGGCGGATCAAGAAACTTCCAATTTACGGTCAGTTTAAAGGGAATTTACTGACGAACTCATCTAGACAACTATTAAAATGCCATTTTGTAGTGATAAATTCTGAGGTTGATATCTCGTAGTAGCTCCTCATAGTCAAGTGAAAATTTTAGATCTTTATTCTAGGGTAATCACTAGCACTACAAGTCAACAACACTTCTCCGCACTCATGAGTCCGCAATTGTCTTCTTTGCTTTCCGGCGTCAGATAAAAAGTAAAAATAGAGGGGAACAGGATGTGAAAATGCGCGAGCCGATTACCAAGAAGTCATCTGCAGTCTCCGCCCTCTTTCAATGACGCAAGAGTACGTAGCGGTTAATCATTCTGGTAATTCCATTGGTGACTGTAGACCATTGCACCAAAAAATAAGGTAGATTCCGCAAATAAACGAGAAATTACTCATACTCTTCATAAACCAAGGTTGACATATAAAACGGCAGGAATTGAATTACCATCTCTTTTCGCAGCCAAAGTAAGAGGTTAGTAGTTATATTATTCTAAATTATTTCGTCTCGTTCTCAAAAGAGCTGTCATTAATGCAAATATTACTTTTACGATAAGCCTCATGTTTACGGATTGGCGTCTTTTCCTACCACTTGTCTGTACCACAATTATATCAATCCGACTGCGAAACGACTTTCCAATGAGCGATAGGGTTGCGTTCCCAAAAATCGTCGCTAATTCTTGCATTAGCTATCGCCTTAACTTAGCTCCCAAACTCTTTTAGAAAAATTAAAACAGTACTTGCTCAGAAATAGCCATAAGTTGGAGTTCATCAACGATAAGGAATAAGGATAAGGAATAAAATATTAAAACATGAAAAGAAAGAGATAAATAAAAGCGTGAATTTGTAACTTTCAAATACTGCGTAAAGACGATAAAATTTTATCCCACAATTTGAAATAATAAACAAATTTTACTGGTGAAACATCTTAAGAATTTAAATTCATGCACTGAATACATTTAAACCTTAGGTTCCACGTAAAAATGATAATTTAATATACTGGATATAATTCAATGAATAGTCAAAATCAAACGCACAGAAAAATCATTGATTCGAGAATAAGCTATTCCGTAATCCATTACGCTGAGTATTTTTAAAACCTATCATACTTTATTTTCCCCTGACAACATCGAGAGTGCAGACAAGTGTCACGCAAGAGGAGCTGCATGAGGGAGACTTTCAATCTCATAAATTAAAGTTAATCTTGCTTTCACAATTGGTGAGCTAACTGATTTTAGGGAACCGCAACAATTCTACGCGATTCTAAATTATTTCTCCAAATTTTGTCAACGTAGCGGATATTGGTTATTTGGTGACGCGTGCGAAATTCGTTTGTCTTCTGTAGCGCCAATTACAAATCTAAAAAATTACAAAGCTAAAACATGAGGCCGAAGCATATGCTTCAGTGAAAGCTACATTTTCAGAGGTAGATTTCTATAATTAATTAGTTCGATTTTCACGCCCCATTAATCATGCACATTTTCATCCTCAGTCTGGACGTCTTCTATTTTAAAATTCGTAGTTGAAAACATTTTCTTGTCTCCTATTATGCAAAGAATGTCCGAGTTAGAAACGGATAAAAATATACCACTTAAAGGTGATTAACACGTAAATAATTGTTGACTGCTAAACTTCGGAAGCATTAGATATACAGTAAAGAACCGATCAATTTGTAGAATTATAAAGGGTTTATGTTTAAAAACAATAAATGTCAATAATATACGTATACTTGCATCTCTGTACATATTTGCCAAAGACTGGAAAAACTTCTAATGAGCACAAAGAAGATGGTCATAATTTGTTTTGGAATTGGTCTCACTTTAGGAAGATCTCCCACTGATATCTCTCATTACTTTCATTGCACATGGGCTTGATATAATTGTGCCTTGAAGTAAAACCGGCCAACAGAGTGCCTATGGGGTTTAAAAGTGAAAACATGCGCACAGCGAAAGAGAAGAAACTGATTGGAGGGAAATTAAATGAACACTGATTCTGTAATAGGACCACAATCAATCTCCTAAAGTTTGTCTTACCTTATATAAGTGTTCCTGAAATTATTGTAATGAAATTTGGATGAGAATTTTAGTATCAGTTCCTTCAAAGAAATTGATCACACACTTTGTAAACTGCATTTGAGGTAGTATGTACCATAGCGATACCTGCATCTCACTAATGGCTATAGACTTAAAATTATTTTTAATTTTATACTCATGGGAAATCTTCTAAACTCTGGATGAGTAAGCCACTGGAACTGTTTCATTGCATTAAAACCTCTCATAATTTCTCTGACTTTACTTTCCTATATAATATTATCAACAATAAGGTTGATTCCTCATTCCCAGTATCTCTTTTCAATTTTCTTGGGGTTTCATCCAGAACAACTAGCCTATCTGATACTGCCACTTTGAATTCTTAACGTCTATCAACAAAAAGTTGGTCCTTCTTTTTCAGAGTACTTTCAATTTTCTACTCTCTGATTTTATATAAAACCTTTGATCCATTTTATCTCTTATCTTAAATACCTTATATTATTTCTTATTATCTCAAATCAATCTCTGATGTGATTACAAGATATTGATCTATGTAAGTGATTCTGTATTTTTACTTTATCATTTTGTACTATATATCATTGTTTCATTGTTGACATAACTTATTTCCTATTGTTTTTCATCAGCTTTAATTGGTCTCATGCTATATGTTGATGCATTTTTAATGATTGTACAAGAGATGAAAAAGTAGTGAATTGTCTTGTACAACCTTGGGTTAAGTAAAACTCTTTCTTGGGCTAAGATAAAATTCAATTCCATAATTTTTTATGAATAAATAAATATTTTCACTTAAATGTTACTATTCTTATTATTATGTAACAAGTTTGAGAAGTAGATATTATCTGAGCATAAATTCTTCGTTTTCCTAATGGCTAAAAAGAATAATTGTTTATTCCTTTAAAGATAAATGTACCAGCAGAGGCTATAATACTAGAGATATCCCAGCAAGGAGGCGCTCCCAGCAAGAATGACAATTTTGGTAAGATTGAGTTTAGAAGTGGGAGTCAAATTTAAGTACAACAAAATTTTTTTCTAAACTTTTTTCTTGCCTATGCTTTCCTAGATATGGTTATGTTAATTTCTAAGTAGGGGTCTTTGTTGGTATTTCAGAGAATATATATCTTAAAAGGGATTGGAGAGAAAAATTAAAGAAGCAGCAAACAGTCTCACTCTAAACCTATCTCATCTAACATTGATATGAATTAATAATAAGTAATTTCTTATAACAGATGAGATGTCCTTGTCAGTTCTGCTGCTTTTTCTGAACAGACTTTAATTTGGACTTGAAACTCAGATGTAACTCATAAATATCTCACATCATCCTCTGCCATTCTATGTAAAATATCAATTTGTTTTATTAAAGGCAGAATAATCCAAGGTAAATAATGAAAATCACATAATCAACCATGAGATTAACAGAAAAATTAAATAAGGAATTGTAATTTTTTCATAGCATTGTTATAAGGAATTGATGCACAAATTTGAGTATGCACAGGGATTATACATCCGAATTTAGTATTTTAAAATTATTTATATTTAGTATTATGCTATTTTGAAATGGTGAAAATTAGGCACTTTCCGATATAGCCATTACAACTCCTGTTCAAACTAATGGCAGTCACTTCAAGTAAATAATGGTGACATTCAAATAGTGTACACTTCTGCACGACGTCTTAGTATATAAGCATTCATGCATGGGGGAATAAAGTATGATGGTGCTTCACTTCAATATGGCTCATCCCTGTCTTTGTGGTTTTCATTTATTCTTATTATCACGAGTAGAAGGGAACAATATATATTTCGTTTTCCTTGCACCCTTCACTCTAATTCTTTGGTGAATTACATAGGGCCATCTAGAATCTTCTTCTAAAACTCTCCTATGATGAAAATTCCTTCTAACAATGCTGCGAACATCCCTACCCTAATGTTTAATTTCCTGTTTGATCTAACAGTAAGCCTGTCTCAATTTCATCTTAACATTCCTCCAGTACACCAATTTACTCATAGCCCTACTCTCCATGTACATAAATATGAAAATAAAATATAAAGATCAATTTACATTTTCTAGGTGTCTTTGGAGTGTTCCAGAATTCATCTTTAGCCCTCGTGGAAATCAGTCTAACCCAAGTACACTGAAGAAATCAAAAAGTTGACAAATTTTGTATTTGATTAAAAAGGGAGGGAAACTAACCATCTGTCATAAAAAATTTTCTTTGAGAGAGGGTAAAATACTTAACAGGAGAATAAAATGGAGAGAGAAAATATGGACATAAATTCCTATTCTGTAAAGTTTGACTCTCTAGTAAAGAGTCATGGAAGAGATCATCCAGATACCCTGAAGGCTAAGGAGGAACTAGCAGAAAAGCTTTCAAAAGAAGATCATTTAGAGGAAGCGAGAAAAATGTATGAGGAGCTGCTAGCAGTTTACGAGAGAAAACGAGGCAGGAATAACCCTAAGGTGAAATTCATTAAGTCCTACCTTGCTGGCCTACTAAGGAGACAGGGAAAGTTTCTTGAGTCAATAAGACTCTTTGAGGACGTTTTGGAAAGTCATAGGAAGGAGCTGTGTGATAATGATCCAAAGATATTATCAACAATGGCAAATATAGCACAGGTTCTTCAAAACCAGGGTAAGCTAGAGGAATCGAGGAAATTGTACGAGGAGATATTAGAAAAGGAAATAGAAATTTTTGGAATGAATCACCGCAGAGTGCTGAGCAAAATGTTTTACATTGCGGTCTTGTTGAAGGAACAAGGAAAGCTGCCAGAAGCATACAAACTCTTCCAGGAAGTCAAAGAAAAGCAGACTGCAGCGTTTGGAGAAAATGATTCATCAACACTCTTGACTTTGAGCTACTTAGCTAGTCTTAATTTTTCCTTTGGAAGGTTGCAAGAATCATCATTGCTGTATAACCAACTTTTAGAAAAGGAGAGGAAAACACTTGGAGAAAGCAATCCAAAAACTATTTTCACTATGAATGGTGTTGGATTAATGTGTATGGAGCTGGGAAAAAAGGATGAAGCTAAGGAATGGTTTGAAAAAGTAATTGAAAAACAAAAATTATTGACTCATTCAAATCGTCCTGTCTGCATTAATGTACTGAAGAATATCACACTTTATGATGATCCTGAAAAATTGGAGGAACTAACATCCATGTACGAGGAGCTTTTAGAAAAACAGAAGGAATTGTATGGCCAGAATCATCCCAAGATATTTTTTACCATGAAGATGTTAGGTCAGGTATTTGAACAGCAAAAAATGCCAAACAAAGCAAGACAGCAGTATGAGGAGGTTCTGGAGATGCAAAGAAAAGCGTTTGGAGGCAATCATCCTCATGTTCTATCTACTATGTCTGCCTTAGCCCATATTATGAATGTCCTTGGTGATACAGAAGGATCAATGGCCCTGTATGAAGAAATATTAAATATAAAGAGAAATATATATGGAGATGATTTTCCAGGGCTCTTGGATACAAGGACTGAAATTGCATTTAACTTGAAATCACAAGGTAAAATGGATGAAGCAAAGCAGATATTTGAAGAAAATTACTCCAAGAGAAAATTGATGTATGGCTCAGATCATCGAAAAACTCTTGCTTCCTTATCTGATATTGCATTTCTGTTAACGGAGCAGGAACATTTTGAGAAAGCACTGAACTTATTTGAAGAGGTTTTGCAAAGAGAAATATCTTTGTATGGAAAAGATCACTTATACACATTACAGACAATGCCTATGGTGGCTTTTGTACTTAAGAAATTAGGAAAGCTAAAAGAAGCAAAAGATATTTATGAAGAAATTTTAGAGATACAGGAAAAATTGCCTGGTTATGATAAGTCTAAAGTTTTGGAAACAATGAATAATATTGCTGACATAATGGAAGAGCAGGGGGATGTAAAAGGAGCAAATACCTATCGGAAAGACATTTTAAGCAAGATATTTACTAAGAGATAAGTGTAAAGTGAAATCAAGGGATCTCTTTGTTTTAGACATCATGTATCTATCATGCGTCATGATATGGAAGAGGATATTATCAATAAGCTTTAAACATAAATATTCAGCATTTACTATCTTTGTATAAACTATTCTTTCAGTCCAAAAATTTTTAATAATCCAAATATATTAAATTTTGTAAAAATACTATGACATAAAATATTCTTTTATTTTAAAGATTGTAACCATTATTGTACAAATGAATTTATTACCTTATCTGACAAGCAGTGCTGACAAGATGGTGTATGCAGAGTATGCAAGGAGTAAAGTTGCTAGCAGTGTATTCTGAATCATCTTATATTTCAAGCTACTGATATGTCTGGTTTGTGTTCTTTGAAAACAGATATTAAACAACATTTAAAAGCTAGTTTCCAAAGTAAAGTAATAGGATTGGTGCTGGCACTGCACATAAGCAGCCAATGACAAGGATCAGGGAGAAAGACTACCTCTTCCTACAGGACAAATTGCCTGTCATCTTGTCAAATATCCTTGACAGTCAATTTTATCCTTTAGCATTTGACATGATCTATTGTCTCTTAAACCTGTTGCACTGCCAGGCAATTGATGGAATATACAGCATTTAAACTTACTTTCAGATTTCTTCAAAACTATGTTAAATACTTCTTCTGCAAGAAGAGATTAGTCTCATTTTGGATTTAATTAGTGAAGCATTATGATGATCTCCTGGTCTCGAGCTGTTAATGATTCACACCGGAATTTTAAGATCAACTCTGGCTCAACAATTTCTCAGTTTACCGAATACGGAAGACTCATTCCTTCAAATTGGACGATTATACATATATATCCTGTATTTTAGATTAAGTCATCTTACAAAGGACACTTCCTTTGAAACTCAGCCACTCCAACATACTCTAGACTAAGTATTCGGGGTAGTAGGGCTCCTACTGTTTCAGATATAGCCTCAAAGATAAGAGCATCAAACTCTAAATAAGAATAAAACTTTAAATTAGTATTCATTTAACACAAATACATAATAAAATGTTCATTATATACAACTTTCATTCGATTCCTATCATTAAATATCACTGAAAATAATTACAGAAGAACGTGGTCAGAAAAAGGGAGACTTTGAAGTGCAATGTATAACATCTTAATTCTAGTACAAAATAGATAGAATATCAGATCAAAAATGTTAATATACAGTACGATAAATAGGAGCTTTCTGCATCAACAGAATATACTGATATTATAAGTAGAGGAACTTGTTGGGGTGCTAGAAGTTTCTATAAAAGATCGCTGGAAGGAGAAAATATTGACAAATCCGCAGACATAATCGCTAATAAATATGTACACTCCACAGTGCTCCACAGCCTAACAACTTGCGTACGCATGGCGCTTTTTGTTTACACTTGTCATCTGTTCGGGTGAAATATCAGGCAACACTGTTGTGATTGGCGGCAAACAGAGTTTATCTGATGTTATAGTCGTCAGACTAAGGAAGCTTACGTGCCACTACGAATTGATTGGGAATTTCCGCAATTTACCTTACCTTGGTGAGTATTCACTTTGTTGAATTTATTTCTACAGATTGTTTTAATCTACGTAGCAATAATTCAAGGTGTTTGACCGTTTTAACCTTTCTCGCAAATATTGCCTTATGTTGGATGCGCAACATCAATGTAGAAGTTTATTTTAAGTTGCTTGATTTGCACATGTTAGGGGTAAATGGTAAATTTTTAAAAGAGTCCAGAAAAAAAAGAGGTAAAATTTCTCACGAAAGTGAAATTTTACCAAAAAAGAAAACGCAAACTGGACTCTTCTAGAAATTTACCAAGTTAGGAAAGTATGAGATCCTTTTCAACTTCCTCCAAAGCTCTAAACAGTCACAGCTCTGAGTAATTTAGTCATCGTTCTATGAAGTCAGATTAACTATAAAGCAAATAAACCATTTTAACTATAACACATTGTTTTGGTTTGATTTTATATTATTGAAGCTGTTGAGGGATCACGCTTGTGAACCCGTGGATTGACGAGGATACAGATGGATAGGAATAAGATACATCGTACCATGTTAAGATCACAACCGGAACTGGTTTATTTCAAGTAAAGAGAAACAGGCTTACAACAAGTAAAAACTGTTGAAATACAAAATTACTACATCACATACAATACCATAGATGGCATTGGCATCAGACACAACATACAAATAAACAGAGAAACAAATCTGGTTATATTTCAACACTCTCCCTTAATCTGGTTGTTTTCTGTCGAGTCTCATACCTTCAACAAACCTATTACGCTTTACTTTCGGAAGGCTCTTAGTTAGTACATCAGCCAACATCTCTCCTGAAGGAATATACTCCAAAGAAACAGTTTTATCTTCTACCTTACTCCTAATGAAATGATGCTGCACATCTATATGCTTTGTTCTGCCATTACATAAAATATTCTCTGCAATTCTCTGAGAAGATTGATTATCATTGTACATGGTTATACACTCCCTTTTGCCAATTATACAATTCAAAATATTTTGCAAAAATACTGCTTCCTTTTCAGCTGTGGAGAGTGCAATATATTCAGCCTCAGTGCTGCTTAATGCCACAGTCTGTTGTTTTCTACATTCCCAACTAATTGGACCATTTGCAAACATGAAAACATATCCTGAATATGATCTTCTATCATTCATATCACTCCCCCAATCAGAGTCTGCAAAACCAGAAATTTTTGAATCTATTTTTGAATAAACCAAGGAATAGTCAATTGTTCCCTTCAGATACCTCTTAAGACTCTTTTTGCAGCTACCCAATGTTCATTATTATGACATAAATTAAATTGGCTCAAATAGGTTACAGCAAAGGCAATATCAGGCCTTGTTTTTACAGCCAAATACATAAGACATCCAATTAATGTCTGATAGGGAATATAAGGATCACATACCTCTCCCTTCAGTAATTTCACCCCAGGTTCCATTGGGGTTGCAATAGGCTTGCAGTCCCACATCCCAAATTTCTTTAAGACATGCTCAACATATTGTCTTCGATCTACAAACAAATTCTCACCTTTCCTCTGTATTCTCATACCTAACGAATAATTCACCTCACCCAGATCTTTAATTTCAAATTTTTGCATTAGCTGCCTTTTTAGTTTACCTTTCTCATCAACATTATCACACAATATTAATAGATCATCCACATAAATAGCAAGTACAGCTAGGCAATCATTTTTAGATCTAATATATACACAAGGCTCATGATCACACCTTTCAAAGCCTAATTCTAATAAAGTACAATGAAGTTTCTCATACCAAGCCCTAGAGGATTGCTTCAACCCATAAATATCCCCTTTTAAAAGACAAACTTTATTCTCTTGTCCCTTAACAGCAAATCCTTCAGGTTGATTCATGTAAACAATTTCCCTTAAATCTCCATACAAAAATGCAGTCTTTACATCTAAGTGTTCAATTGGAACAGACATCTCAACAGATAATGCAAATAATAACCTAACAGTAGAATTCCTCACAACAGGGGAAAAAGTCTCTTCATAATCAATACCCCTTTTCTGATCAAATCCCCTTGCAACCAATCTTGCACAATATCGGTCTATCTTACCTTCTGCATCCTTCTTTTTCTTAAATACCCATTTGCATTTAATTAGCTTTACATTATCAGGAGGATCAACTAAAACCCATGCTTCATTTTTGAGCAAGCTTTCAAACCCCTCTTCCATAGCTTTCTTCCACTCAATACCATCATCACAAGAAATAGCTTGATCAAAACTACATGGATCTGAATCATCACTAATGTCTTCCTCACCTAAGACCCTATATAAGTGATATTCATCAAAAGCTCTAGGTTGCCTGTCTCTCAATGGATACCTTCTTTCAGCACCTTCAGTTGCTACAACACTGGCTCCTTCTTCTGAATCCATCTCAGTTGTCTCCATTGATTCCTCTGTGGTATTGGTACTGGATTCTGTAACATTTCTCTGTACAGTGCTGCTTTGGGAAATTTGAACATTTACATCTCCAACATTGCTCAATGTTTGAGATTTTATCTCATTGTTCTGCCCACTCAAACAGGGAAAAATGTTTTCTTGAAAAGTGATGCTCCTTTCAATAATAACTTTCCGTGGGTTGTTAGGATCAATTAATCTATATCCTTTCTTCGCTTCATCATATCCCACAAATATGCATTTCAATGCTCTATCCCCCAACTTTTTAGAATTTACTTTGGGGATATGTACATAGGCTTGGCATCCAAAAACCTTCAAATGACTAACATCTGGCTTTCTCCCAGTCCATGCTTGAAATGGCACCATACCTTTTAAAGCTGCAGTAGGGGAAATATTCTTCAGGTACACAGCTGTGTGCACTGCTTCTCCCCAATACTTAACATTTAAACCTGCATCTTTCAGCATTGCCCTGGCTTTCTCCATGATTGTCCTGTTTGCCCTTTCTGCAACACCATTCTGTTCAGGACTTCCCGGTATAATCAGCTGCCTCTCTATTCCCTCAGTTTTGAGAAAATCTGTAAATAATTTAGAGCAATACTCTCCACCATTATCTGATCTAAGAGCTTTGATTGCATTTCCTGTTTGCTTCTCAACAAGCTTCTTATATAACTTGAATTTCTCAAATACTTCATCTTTCGTTTTTAAAAGTGCAACAAAAGTATACCTTGTTTTATCATCAATAAAAGTGGCAAATTATCTGTGTCCACCAAAGGACACTTCATCTAAAGGTCCACAAACATCTGTATGCACTAGCCCAAGAACATTGTTAGATCTACCTGCGGGACCTTTTGGAAAAGATACTCTGGTTTGTTTTGCCTTGACACAGCTATCACAGACACCCTTGGAAAAAGAATTAAAAACAAAACCATCCACAAGCCCTGAAGACATAGCATGCATATTCTTAATACCCAAATGAGCAAGCCTTTTATGCCATAAATCATTTTCTAAATCATTTGTCACTTTCAGTGCCTTTGCCTGAGAAACATCTAAATCTAGTTTATAAATACCACCTGCTTCCTGTGCATAAAGTAGAGGATAGGATGAAACAGATATATCACATTTCTTATAAACTTTACAACCTAAATCATCAAAAACAGTTACTAATCCTAATTTTGAAATAGCACTCACAGACAACAAGTTAGAAGTAAGATTAGGTACATGTGTTACATTTTCAATTCCCTTAAAACCATTTGGACCATCAATAACTACATCTTCCAAACCAGCAGTGCACAGTTTTTCATTACCAGCACAGTTCACAACTTTGCTCTCTATTGGTTTATAATTCTTCAGTCATTCTCTATTGCCACACATATGAGCTGAAGCCCCAGAATCTATATACCTGGTACCCCTAATGCAAGAAGCTGACATTATCCGGAGATGTATCCCTCAACCCTGGCCCCAGAAGTGGAACACCCCTTAATTCGTACTACCAAAATGTGAGGAGTTTAAAAAACAAATTATCTGTTTGTGATTGTAACATGAGTGACTTAGCAATACTCGACATTATTGCATTATCTGAAACATGGCTTTCCCCCAGTGTCAGTGATTGTGAACTAGCATTCGCAGCGACTCATCAGATTTTTCGGAAGGATTGAAGCATCAGAGGTGGTGGAGTCCTTGTTGCAATAAACACAGCATACCCCGCTAAACATCGGCCGGATCTAGAAGCGAACTGTGAGCTAGTATGGTGTGAAGTTAATCTTGATCCCATGAACTGACACGCAAAAAATAAAATATTCATTGGATGTTTCTACCGCTCACCATCTAGTGATATTTCTACACTAGAGAACTGTGTCTCATCCCTGCTTAAGGTCCTTCCTCTTGGCCCAGTGTTACTCTTCGGTGACTTCAATTTATCTGTTACAAGGAACTCCCCTACTAGTGGCTCCCCAAAAAATTCCCTTGATGAATATTTCATCGAAACATTCATCACTGCGCTTCGTCTTCCACAATACAACCTCCATCCCACCAGAAATCTGGCAACGCTGGACTACATACTTTCCACCTTCGCCCCTAAATCTATTACGCCCAGCCGAAATATTTTTGAAAGTGACCACGAGTCTCTTGATGCCTCTTTCAATGTGCTTCCTAAGAAGATATCACGCAGAGAACCCTTCCGCGCACAACCCCTACGTTCCTGGAACAAAGTTCAATGGTCTGAGGTCAACCGCTACCTAAACGTGCTTCCGTGGGACATTTTAAGCTCTATTCCTCTCGAAGACGTGGTGGATTTGTTTTACAACTTATTGGGTGCCGTTATAAACGATTTTGTTCCTTTTGTCAAACAGTTGTAACAGAAGCAACAGTCTTCAATATATCTTCTTGAACACTTTAGAACCCATATCTCTGCTGATAATTTAAATTCAACAAATAAGATCATATGATAGTAATAATACATATTAACTTAGGTAAATTTCTAGAACTCTTCTTGAAAGTTACCTTAACTTAATTATATACATTATTGTGTTTATCTGTGCTGTATATTCTTGACGTGCCATGTACAATATATCGGTAAAATTCTAGTTAGAATTTTACCCAATATATGTATTATACCTTTTCCTGGGAAAATACATTATTATTATTTACTTGGGTAGGATTGAAGCTAAAAACCTCCTCTTCCATATTCTCCATTGTCTTATTTTACAGTAATTACTTTCAAGGTGATGGAGTAACAGTAAATAGAATTTTGGGCGTAAAGAATATAAAAGATCTTTAGGGAAAAAATAACCCCTAAGGAGAGGTGTGTGAAAAACTTGTGCAAACATAGCAATATTTATAGCTAAAGTATGACATTGATTATCATTAAAAACTTAAATCCTTAAACAGTAAGTATATATGTATGTAATACATAAATAAATTTATTCTATAAACATGAAAATACATTTTTTTTTAAGTACATAAAAAATGGCATTAGTGGCCGTGGAAAGATTTTTTTATTGATTATCATTAAAAACTTAAATCCTTAAACAGTAAGTATATATGTATGTAATACATAAATAAATTTATTCAATAAACATGAAAATACATTTTTTTTTTAAGTACATAAAAAATGGCATTAGTGGCCGTGGAAAGCCATCTAGTGGTTAAAATTTATCTGTTTCTGCAACATCGTTGGGTAAATTTATCCTCTGGATAACTTTCTCAACTACGCTAGGTCATCCCAAATTCTTATGGTACGATTCCCGGCCTTGGAGCTGGCGTTCTTATATATGAATCTTATACTTGAAGCACTTTTCCAACTAGAAATCAACCGATTGATTCAATAGGAGAAAATGTATAATTCTAGAGTACAGTATACCAACGTTTTTGAGTAGATCAAGGAGAAGCAGCTTTCATTCGAAAAACCTTAGGAAATAGTAGCATTTAAATAAAGAGCTTATCCATACAATTGTTCCCTAATATTTCGCTGAAGTCTCTTTCATAATTATGTTCTGCTGGTTACATTATATATGTTATTTTAAACCGTATCTCTTCATTTTCTGTGAAACTCACCCTACACGGTTTTTCCCCTGAAGAGTTACTGTTACCTTTGTTATAAGTGACTTTCTAATGAAATTATTCTTAATCAGACTATTAGATGGATTTTATTCAAGAAAATTATAATTTAATCGCTGTAGGTATACAGAAAAGCGCTATGGAAAATATTTCAAATGGAAGAGACTGTAATTTCAACGAGCATGAAAAAGCATTACTTGTTGATTTGGTGAAGGATTCAATTGATGTAATAGAAAATAAAAAAACTGGTGCAGTGACCTCACAAGAGAAGGAGTTAGCGTGGAATCGAATAGCAACCAGATTCAATCCTTTGTCACAGACGGGGGAGAGAACGGCAGCTCAACTCCATTCTCTGTACATGTCCTTGAAGGAGAAGGCCCATAAAGACAGTGCCTCTGGTAGGGTATGTTTCTACTCTATCGTTCTCATTTCTATTAAAAAATTCAGCTGTTCTGAAGCTGGAGAAACAGTGACCGATTTCTTTTGACAGATGTGACCCTTTATTATCTCAAGATTTAACATACTATTCTTCGTTGATTTAGGCAGAAATTAACGAAACTGGGGTGGAAGTCTTAGATGTGGTGAGTGAGAAAATAATTTCCATGATACCTTCTCAATTTACACCGCTACAAAACCAACACGATTCCTTGGCACCTTTGTATAGAGATATTCCAGGAGGTAGGTTTTGCAAATTGGATTTAAGCAGGATAAGTAATAATAAGTTCCTTTTATAATGTAATTAAAATTTTAAAGTCAGGGAAAAATATATTCTAACATGGAAATGAACATGATAAGTATTCAATATATCAATTCAGAAGTAGATATTATAAGTAATCATACAAAGTATTCCATTGGTATTGAAATGTAGTCAGTGCCACTTCATGGTAACCTGAAGAAATGTCAATATTCTCTTCAAATATGTATAAATTAATGATCAGTTGATGTTACCTTAAATATTTTATTTTACCTGAGATATTCATTTAGATTTAAGGTTAATATTATAGTTTAGAAAGATATATTTATGTCTAACTATATCAGAGCAAATTCTATGTAGGTCTCTGTGAGACAACAAGTGTCATTTCTCATGCGCAATGAGCAGTAATAACAGTTATGATTACACCTTTCATTAAATAAGATTTATTCACCACAGGTGAGTTGATTCTTGATGGTTCTTTAAATGAAACCATTCCAGTGGAGCCTGTTGAAGTTGTAATTGACCAAAGTCTGGATGGAAAAAAAAAGACTGCTGAACAAATAATTCAGGAAGAATTGCAGCAATCAAGTCACTCACCTCCTATGAAAAGAAGACATAGGATACAAAGTAGTTCATTAAGAGAAATCACAGATTGTGTAAGCAAAAGAATAAGTGTCAAAAATCATTTTGACCAAGTCATCCATAACATGAGAGTGGAAGTTATAAGAACTGAATTGCAAATTAAAAAGAGACTATTAGAAAAGGGGGAAATTGAATTAGAATCAGCCAAGTTAGATTTAGAAAAGGCGGGAATCGAATTAGAGTCAGCTAAGTTAAATTTAGAAAAGATGAAGAAATCATTTTAGAAATAAAGACTAGAAAAATAATTGTATCTTTCATTTAACATAATTCCATTTCCTTCTAACCTGAAATACATGCTAATAAGTCCAGCTCTAACTGTAACTCCATGAATTCTTCCTCCTTCCATTTGCTTCCTGCTGGTCCTCCATTTCCTTTTGCATGTAATCTTTCTCTTCAATAATATAATTCTTACAAGGGGAGACTCACTCTTGTCTGGGGATTTTGATGAAAATTTGTGTGGTGATGTAGGAAGTGGAGTATTGAAAAACTGTATTGGCATTCGTCTAAATGGACCTTAGATTGTCTATTTTTAATTTATTATGGCCACAAAACTAAGTATAGACAACCCAGCATTACAACCCGCTTTAGACCAAATTTGTAAGGAATAACCCGCTGTTTTCGAGTAATTCTCAAATCTTATTTTTATTTCTTTTGATATATATTTTCCTTGAAACTCACTGATGAACATAAGAGCGATTTCCATTATTTCACCTGATATCCGGTAGAATAACCTAATTTCAACCAAATGAACTTTGATGATAGATAGATAGGTTTATTGTAGCTCTGGGGGATTCCCATAAGAGCTTAAAAGAATACATATTCGCACCTAACATTATGCAAAAATACAAAGTCAGAATATAAACCATACAGTATTAAAAAAAAGATTATAGATTATACATACACACATACATAGCCTCGCTATAATTATGATGAATGAGGGTTCCTAAAAATGCTTTCTCGAATCATTTGATGTTCGTTGGTGCTAATTACATTAGCTGTCTTCTAGTACTTGATACAACAGCATTCACAAGTGCTATTTTTCATTTCACGTCTACCCTAAAAATGTAAAAGGAACTTGGGTTCGACTGATTCAGAATTTCATAACTATCAGTAGCGGATTACTTCCCGAATTTAATAATTATAACAATCACTAGGTGCTTTATAGTTGTGTGTTGGATATTAAACGATCTGCTCTTACTACTTATACGCTGGCAACTCATTAGTTAAGCCACTTTAACGGCCATGAATGTTATTGAAAATATCCAAGAATGCATGTAACTTGGAGTGGAAGCCATTTAGTGATTCGTGGAGATCATGAAGGAGAGTATTTATGTAGAATAGGATGTGTTGTTTCTTGAAAATGCAGACGCAGATGCAGAATTTGTTAATGATAGCGATGAGGGAGCAGAATCAAGAGATAGCAGCCCTCCTTCAAAAGAAGATACCAGTGATTCCAATGAGCCATCACCAAAATCTCTGAAGTACCTTCGGGCTCCGTTGTATGTGAATATTAAGGTTGTTAATCTTTCCCAAGGAAAAACGGACTTGAAAAAGTCTGACAGGGCTGGGAATCGAACCCGGGATCCTTCCTCTAACTGGGAGGCTGCCTTAACCATCTAGGCTACCCGACCAGAACTTTTTAACAAGCCATTTGGGGACTTTGTGCGCAAGGGCAAGTGTAGTTTCGTCCGACTGAGCGGCATCGTCTACGGCCCTAACCCTTTCTTTATGTTGTTAATCTTGCTTGGGAACATCCAAAATGTTCGCTATCAACGTTAAAAAGACTAGATTTACAATTATTACAAAGCATTTCTCAAGTCACGATGTGTAATGGGGATATTGCAAATTGAGGAACATGATTCGTTAAGATGCAAATGATAAATCAATATACATATGATTGGTTTTGTGAAGCAAGAAAGAGAATGGAACACATCACCTCCAGAATGCTCCATCAGTGGGCTTAATCGGTGGGTTATCAGCACCCGTCGACTGAATTCAATGTCACTGGTTTGAGATCTTGGGTCTATTAAATTTTAATTCAATTTATTAAAGAGTTTTGAATACAACAACGGAAAGCAGGGAGTTATGTTTCCCGTAGAGACGTTGTGTTTACAGAAATAACCCTAAAGACAGTGGAACTTATCATTTAACAGACATCAACTATTGAGGGATTACCAACTAGATTATAAAATCGATACTACTCAGACAGGGTGTTTAACATTTAAAAAACTTTAATGTACCAAGGAGAAAAGACATTAGAGACTATGTATTGGAAATAGGAAAAAATAACGCATTCATAGACTGCACAGCATGTAATCACAGCCTCTGGTAAAATATTACGTTAAGTTGTTCTCTTCCTGCAGGAAAAGGAAGGCATATTTGGACCATAGGTGAGCAAGAAAGTGGCAGAATTAGAGAAAAAAAAATAAAATATTTCAGTGACATCTTCAAATCTGGAAAATTGTCCTCCAAAAAAATCTCTTAAAAAGCGTGGTAAAACCTTGCGAACCCACTAATTGTCTTTTATTCACTGGGGATTGATGGAGTGGCCAAACAAGCTCTGCAACCTGTGATCAGGTATGTTTTTCAGACTATGTGCTAAAGGCAAATTGTGCTTGCAAAAGGCAATGCTTTGTGTAATTTTCATGGTATGCCATTGTATGTGTTTTTGTAGTTTTTATGGCAATTTTCAGCCAAATTATTGTAAAAGAGCTTAAATGTGATGAATTACTGCAAAAGACTATAAATATTTATTTTACTTAATTGCATTACTTATAAAATTTCATGAGCTAATTGATGCTAAAAGTCACCAAAATCAGAATCCTTACATAGACTTCAATAAACGTAGATATTTTAAAACTGAATAAATTGATTAAATTTCAAGATTCATTGAAAAGGTTGGTTTTGTTAAGACATGAGTGTCCCACAACATGTGTCCTACGACACATGTTGTGGGACAACATTGTGTAACCCGCCTAACAATACTCACACTCAAATGTGCAGATTTTACATCACCCGTGTGCTCACGTGCCTGTCACAGGCTCGGCGGTCCTACTTTAAGGGTCAAAAGTTTCTTCTCAAATGTATTCTCGTTTTCCAACTAAAGGACATTTGTCTTGGAATATTCCTCCCTATTTGGATAGATGGTAGATTTGAGTAAATTCAAGACCAGAGATTACGTCCAGAAAGATGTTAGACCTGGAAAGTTTCCCAGTAACCAAGGAGTTGCCAACATATATGTATTAGAGGTTTGAAATCTCCAAAAGCCATCTTCGTCGGCGTTTCTCCTTTTACTTTCCACTAATCCGAGAAAGCAAGAAAGAAATGCCTCACTTTAGGATACCAAACACACCGAGATGAAAGGCACTTTCTCTATTAGGGATTTTTATATTGTTTTACCAAAATAAAGCACCCAAACGCTCTTAGATTTTATTATTATCACCAACATTGTAATCCTGGTCATTTCATATTGCCCCCCTATCTGGTCCATGTTAGCCTATACTAATATTGCCTCCCTCAATCAAATCTTCAACTTTTTGCTTTTATTCTTAAATCTCATGTTCCCCATCTACGAAATGCCACTACAGAAACAGTCTTAAAATACATTTCCCTGAATTCCCTTAAACAAACTTTAATCAAGGCCGATCATTCATTAATATTTAATACGAGTAAAATGTAGCTTGCATACTGCAAGCAGATTGACAACACTAATTTCAAGTCGGCATCATATCGAGAAGGTCCTCAAAAGAAAATAAGAGGATTAAAAATATTCTTAAAATTCGCTACAATTTAGTCGTCCGGCATCGAACCTGGGTCTTTCCTAGTTATACTTACTATACAGCACAACAGCAGTTCTACATCTTTAACTATGTGTGAAAATTCAAGCAGAAATATTGGGTGCAACCGCCTGAAAGAACGTCCTACTATTCCCTTATATTCCTTACGTGAGAAAGGTTAATTTGCTCCGGCAACGAACCCAGGTACAGCATGGTCTTATCTATTTTTTTTTCTTAAACCGAGTCTTAATATACATCTTCTAGTAGACGAGAACTTCAGATCATTTCGATAAGTGCATCAAAATAAATAATGAATAATACCTAAATGTATTTTAAATGGGGAATATATTTACGGCCTGGCTTCAAACCCGGGTCTTTCTGGTAATACTTTCTATGCAGCACAACAGAAGATCGCCATTTTTAATGATATGTGAAATTTCAAGCAGACATATTGGCTGCAACTGCCTCAAACAAAGTCCTACTTTTCCCTTATATTTCTTATGAGAAATTTTAATCTGCTCTGGCATCGAACCCAGGAACAGTACGGTCTTATCTAAATTTTTTTCTTAAAGGAATTCATACCATAAATCTTCTAGCCAAGCACGAACTTCCTATCATTTCGATAAGTGCATCAAAAAAAATAATGAAAAACTACTCCCATGTATTTTAAAGGGCAGATTTTTGCATCGTCCTAGCATCGAACCCAGGATATTTTCTGTAAAATTCATTAATGCTGTCGATAGACATTGACTTTGTTTATAGGCTCCTAGAGTTTCAATTCTCTACCTATACGGGAAGTATTTTTTAAAAATTCCGGAAAATCAAAGCAATGCATTTAAATGGAAAAAATCGTGACTTAGGGGCCCTCTGGAATCGAACCCATGACACTTAGGTTCAAAATCGCAATTTTTTCTGGAGGTTTCACGTTATGGCCAATACGTCCAAAAATTTTTAAGTCAATGATGCTTGTGGTTTAGGCTGTGAATTAGTATCCTATCTATCTATCTATATGAATATATGAATGAATCCGGAGAAGCATCTATATATATATACGAGTAAAATGTAGCTTGCATACGGCAAGCAGATCAACAACCTTAATTTCATATCGGCGTTATATGGGGACGGTCCGCAAAAAAAATAAAAGGATTGAAATTATTCTTAAAATTAACTACAATTTAATCGTCTGGCATCGAACCCGGTCTTCCTGGTGAACTTACTATGCAGCTAAAAAGAAGATCACCATCTATAACTATGTGTAAAAATTCAGCAAAAATATTGGCTGCAACTGCTTCAAACGAAGTCCTCCTTTAATGTGCTCTGGCATCGAACCCAGGAGCAGCATTTCGTATCTAAATGTTTCTTAAGCTGAGTTTTAATATACATCTTCTAGCAAAGCAAGAACTTCCTGTCATTTCCATAAATACATCAAAATAAATAATGAAAACTCGGTAACTCGATGCATTTTAAATGGGGGATATATTTACCATCTGGCTTCGAACCCGGGTCTTTCTGGTATGGTTTCTATGCAGCATTAAAGAAGATCACATCCTTTAACCATGTGTGAAAATTCAAGCAGATATATTAGGTGCAACTGCCTCAAATTACGTCCTACTTTTCCCTTATATTCCTTATGAGAGAAACTTTTATGTGCTCTGGCATCGAACCCAAGAACAGTAAGGTCTTATCTACATTTTTTTCAAATACCTATGATTAATTTACATCTTCCATATAAGCGAGAACTTCCTATCATTTCGATAAGTGCATGAAAAAAATAATGAAAATCTACCTCAATCTATTTCAAAGGCCGATATTTGCAACGTCCTATCATCGAACCCAGGATATCTTCCGTGAAAGTCATTTATGTTTTTGATAGATCATGACCATATATATAGGATCCTTGAGTTTCGATTCTCTACCTATCCGGAAAGTATTTTTTTTTAATTCCCGAAAATCAAAGCAATGCATTTAAACGGGAAAAATCGGGACTATGGGTCCCTCTGGAATCGAACCTATGACACTGAGGTTCAAAATCGCATTTTTTCTGGTGGTTACACGTTATGGCCAATACGCCGTAAAAATTTCAAGTCAATCATGCTTGTGGTTTAGGCTGTGAATTAGTATCCTATCTATCTATCTATCTATATACATGAATGAATCCGGAGAAGCGTCTATATATAATAGATATATATATTTAATATAATTAACCCCCACATTGATTCCCCTGAACTAGTTTCCTTATTTAGTTACCGTGTTCCACCTAGAAGCTACTATACTAACTCCCCTTCTCCATGTTCCTTTATTTTGATTGTCCCTTGCTCAACGTTCTCTACTTTATAGACTTGCAAACCTTCTGAATTCCCTACCTCCCTCCATAGACCCCTTCAGACTGTCGTTTGACGCATTATTAAATGAATGTCTGTAAATTCTTGTAAATAATTTTCTGATTGGTTCTTATTCTGTATATGTACATATATGTTATTTTTAGTTTATTTTGCTTCTATTTTTATTTCATATAATCATGTATATTTATTTTAAATTTTTTTTATTATTTGTTTGTTAAGTGAATTTACTGTAAAATGGTTGCAAAACTGTATGTGAATCTTTAAATAAATAAATAATAATTATAGTAATAATATGTCTTATGGGTGAGATTGAGACTAAAAGTCTTCTCTTCCATTTAACCTATCTTCATACAATATATAAATTGGCAATTTTAAGAGATAGCATGAGAAAATATGAGAAGAATTGTGGATGTAAAAAACCCAAGAAATTCTTAGGGAAAAAAAGGTATCCACTGTAGGAAAACACCTAAGAAGGGTAGTGTGAAACACCTGTGCAAACTTACCGATAGTTATAACTAAAATATGGTAAAAAACATGATGAAATTTTTTAAATATGCTATCAATAGGTACATATATGAAATACATCAATAAGCATAGTCACGTTGACATTTAAATTGAGTTATAAAACAATAAAAATGAAAGATGCTGATAAACTCACAACTGTATGAAACAATAATACATAGATGTAGAACATTAATACCATACATCCAATATATAGTCAATATTACATAGAAAATAGACATAGTGATGTTATGTAAAACAATAGTTGCAACTATTACAGCTTTTGTGGTGTCCAACCTCAACTGCATTACATGTGAAAGGCATGGAAATCTTCTCTTCAGAGCACAAAAACATCTCTCAATGGTGTTTCTTTTCCTTGTATAAGAGAAATTATATCTTTGCTCACCTTCATTGGTTGGGTTGGTCACCAGCGTTGATAAAGATGGCCTGCATTGATAGAGCCTATCACCTGATAAATAACCTCTGTATCTTTTTTGCAATGATCTCATTTTGATTAGAGAGTTGTCAAACATGGTGCTGTCATACACTGACCCATACCAATGTGTGTCCACATCCCAAATAATTAAATCAACATCACAGATGCACTGCACCTCAATAGGAAAGAAACTCTTCCTATTCCTTTGAAGCTTCCCGTTTTCTCCCCCAGGAGATTGAATTTTAAAGTGGATTCCATACAATCTAACACATTCGGGAGCTGCGAAATTTCAATAAATTTCCTCTTCACTTCACCCACCTCCTCCATTGTTGGCATTTGAATAAATTCCTGGCTCAGCCCCTTAATTATATAGGTTACATTCTTAATAATCTGTAAATCATAGATTTATGTTTTTGCATATCATCTCTGATCACTATCTGGAGGAAACCACTTGGGTTAATTCCTCAAAGTAGTTATTATTTTATTCATTAGAGTCATTAGTGATTGCACATTCCAATTAATCTGTCCTCAATTTCAACTCAAATTCCCCCATACTTTTTCTTTGAGAGAGGCGGTAGCGTTTTAAAATTTCCTCTTCCGAATATATTTCAAAAAGATGTTGCTTTTAATCAAATGAGATAAAATCCTCAACATAAACTTAAAGGTAAATTTACATGGACACACATGTGGTTGTGTAGAATTTTAGTTGTTTTCTTATCTTTCTTGAAAAACTATAGGTCACTCCATTCTTTTGACTACTTGAATTATGTCTTCGTCCGATGAATTTCGTGAAGTTGAAGAAATTTCAGCTAACTAACTGTAAATTTGATGATTGATGCTTCGATGCATGCACCACAAGGAAGTGAAAGTAGCAGCCGTAGCCGCAGCATAAAATGGTGGGATATTATAAGCAATGGTATCTTGCCTATGATAAATCACTCCAATAGGATTAATTAAAACTATGATTTGACTGCTATCAATTGTTGCATGGAAAATCATCTTTGCATTTTAACCTCTGGATAACTATTTCTCGGCTGCTCGAGTAAGGGATAACTCATTCAGCCTTTTAAACTGCAGGTCACTAATCCAACCATAGTAGAAATCCATTTTGGCTAGATAGACAGTTTAACCTCTGGATAAAACTTATCCAGCATTTGAGAAACCAGCGATTAGTACATGATATTACAAAATATGTTTGAAAATAGCAGATCACATTAAAAAATTCACTTAAGTATATCAATAAAAATTAATTTAGAATATTAAAATATAAATATTAGCAAATAAACATGATCAATAAAACACCTTTAGCATATATTCAAAGATTATTAACTACACATTACATAGTGAATAAGATACATTGATGTATGATGCGTTAGATACTAAACAAATCAGCCTCATTTGTACACATTTGTAATAATGTCAATTATTCAAACATTGATAAATGGAATTGTGATTATCATAATATCTGAAAGATGTACCCGTGCTACTATAGAAGTATTTTCCTCCCTCCAAAGCTCAGGTAGTTTCATCATATGCCACTTGAAGGAGGTTTATAGTAAGATGATCAAGTATGTGACTTTGTCACACTTATAGCTTGAGCTTCATTCTGAATACACACTTTACTTTCAGATAACCTCAACAATAATCAACTAGTTCATCATGGCTGAAATGACAAGTGATATGGACTCCATAAGGGAGGAATTAAGTTGCCAGTATGATGAAACTGAAAGGAAAGTTGGAGAGAACAGCATCCATATCAGCAAAGTTCAGAGGAAGGTTGGGGAAAGTAGAGGCGCAGATTCTAGCAGACCTGAAGTCTCCAGTGTCGATGAAGATAACTTAATGGACTTATCGATTCCAGGATCCGATGCTAGACCATTAGTGATTGACAGGGAGGTTCAAGAATTGTGTAATGAGCTTACATCCCTTGTTGCTGCTGGTAGCTATGGTATGTAAACACATTACATCCAATAATTTATGGGACATGTTTACTCATTATATTTAAATGTGCTGGTCATGGGGTTATTAATCTTAGTTTTTTATCATTCACTATTTTCATGGAAAATGATGACCAGATTTAAGTAAAATATCAGTATATCAGATGTATGAAATACCATTCATGCTCAAATTCTAAAAGGATAGACCCTGCAAACAGCCTTTCGGCATTTGCCAATAGCTGCAGTCACTATGAATCTATTTTCCTAATCAACTGCTTTTGCATATTATTCGAGTAAAAAATTGAATTCTTAAAATTATTCATTCTAGCACCAATTTCCTTATCTTTCTTACATTATCAGAACAGCCTACATAACAGGGAGGTTGCATTATCTACGAGGGGGTCCAAAAAGTAAGTTTCCCTATTCTACTGTTCAGTCAACAATAGAGGTAGGAGGGAGCCAGTTGTATGGAGTGTTAGCATGAGTCTGATGGTAGTACTGAGAAATTCTCAATGCCCCCCGAGTCACGTGATGTTTGTGCAACAATTACAATCATGGACACTCCTTTGCATGTTACCGTGAGCTGTGAAATAAGAAGTGTTATTCGTTTTTTGACTGCAAAAAATGAAACAGCAGTAGAGATTCTTTGACAGGTATCTGCAGTCTACAGTGAAGATGCCATGTCTATCCAAATGGTTCGTCGATGGCGTACAATGTTCATCGAGGGAAGAGAAATTGTTAATGAATAGGAGTGTAGCAGCAGGCCAATGACATTACGTCAAGCTGATGTGATCGATGCTATTTGCGAGACCATAGCACTTGATAAACTCGTTAGTTTGGATGAGATTCTTTCCAATCTTCCTCCTAAGTTTGAGATTAGCAGATCGTCGCTGCATACCATCATCGTTGATGAGCTGCAGTACAGGAAAGTCTGTGCTAGGTGGGTGCCCAGATTGCTAACAGAAGACCATAAACAGCGACGCATGGAGGCAGTTTGGTCTTTCTTGCCGTTATTGGAGTGTGTGAGGGAGATGCACTGTTTTCCGGGATAGTCACTGTGGATGAAACTTGGGTGCACCATTCAACCCCTGAATCAAAAAGACAAAGCATGGTGTGGCAAAAAAAGGGTGAATGCGCTCCATGGAAAGCAAAGGTTGCTGAGTCAGCAGGGAACGTCATGGCAACAATCTTCTGGGACTCCAAAGGAGTTCTTTTGATAGACTACCTGCTTCATAGGACATCCATCACGCTGCTTGTTATTACGAGCTTCTGAAGAAACTCCGACAAGCCATACAGAACAAACGGCGTGGCCTGCTGTCACGCAAAATTTTGTTGATCCACGACAGCACAAGGCCTCATTCTGCCTGAGAAACAGTGCTGCTTCTGGAAAGCTTCTGCTGGGATGTGTTTTGCCACCCAGCATACTCACCTGACCTAGCCCCCAGTGATTATCAGTTGTTTCCGGAGCTAAGAAACATCTTGGTAGTCGGCGCTTCTCTAATGATGTTGACCTCAAGAATGAAGTTGATTGTTGGGTTACAAATTTAGCGGCAAAAAACTGTGATGTCAGAATAAAAAAAACTGTTGTCAAGTTACGAAAAATGTCTTAAAAATGAAGGAGACTGCATCAAAAAATGAAGAAAAAACTGAATTTCATTTCTGATTAGTTATCTAATTTTCAAATAAAGATTATATTTTTCTATGCCACAGGGAAACTTACTTTTTGGATTATCCTCGTATTATATATAGACGTTTCTCTGGATATACCTATATTAGGGTGTCCCAAGATATAAGGGAAAAATGTTTTTTGCAAAATCGAATTTGCGTACCCTCTAATTTTTTTCTATTTGGCCTTATTAACTTACCTAGTAAATATTATTGCAATTTGATTATGGTAGCCGGTGCCGACTCGATGCCAAACAATTTCAAAAAATGCAAATTTGTACTGACAAGGGAAACACCAGGTAAGTGGGAAATTAAGTAACGGATATGCACAAATATTTCAGGGCTTGTTCTTTGCTTAAAAATAGTGGACAGATGTCTGACTGTTTAACTCAATGGACTTTTTTTATAAAAAAATAGCAACTGAAAAAAGAATGGCAATATCGGAGTTACGCAACCACACCATACGTATACATTCCTATATAGATCTCGAGTTTAAGAGAAATTATTTTCTTCCATTTCTTTTACTGATAGCTTACATTTTTGCGATTACATTTCATCTTGTTACCTTCCAAGCATTCTTTAATTTTATTTAGCATTTTTTCTGATGTACATAACACCTCACAGTGGGCTGGAATTGAAAAAAGCTGGCCAAAAATATAAGAGTGGATTTTATCAGTGCGAACTTTAACACTTTGCATAGTTACTGCTGAATAAATTCTGTATACAGCCATTACTGTTATAACTGTGTAAATTACTTTGATTTCTGAACTTTAAAATGATACAGGGGGTTGAAGTTGTCAATGGAATTACTTGGTGCTAAAAGGGTATATTTTTTTAATAGTGAGTGATAAACATCAAATTAAACATCCAAAACTACCTTCTAATAGACAAGTTCTAACAGTTAGCTGAAGGGGGGACAAAACTGGCTAATAAAGAGGAAAGAGACTTTTTAATAGTTAACCATGTGTGTCTTTCCAAAGATGTTCTACACATCAAATTTCACTGTAACTCAGGAAGTTTTTTGTGCTGTACATGGTGTCAGAAATATTTTTGTTTTAAATATTATCCAAATAATTGTGAAAGATAAATATTCAAGGAAAGTTTGTAATATTTTGTGCAATTTAATTTACTGCATAGTGAGTAAAAATTAATGAAAACTGGCAATAAATTACTCTACAATTTTGAAGTTAAGAATTCCATTATTACCACAGCTTATAGCTATCGGAGCGCATGTCAGGAATAATGCAAAAAAATTTCCTTTCTATCGTGAAGATGGTCTTTGGCCTTTCCATCCTGTCTACCGAGAAGTAAAGGCACTCATATACATATATGTCCGTTTGTTTGGGCAGAAAACAGTTGAGTTTTGAAAATTTTAAAGAAAGCTATGGTAATGTTTGTGAGCAGATTCTTATGAGAGATCGAACCAGTGATACTTTTGATATTTAGGATTTGATAGTTGGCACCCACACATAAAAGGCTGCTTACTCGTAAATTGTGTGAGTGTTATGATGGACAAAGTGCAGGTTTATAACGTGGCATTGTGCTTATATGATGAATCCGTTAGTTAACTTCCCACTTACAGGGTATTTCCCTTTTCAGTACAAATTTTCATTTTTTGAAATTGTTTGGCATCGAGTCGGCATGGTTTACCATAATCCAATCACAATAATATTTATTAGGTAAGTTGTATGTATATCTAAAGTTTCATTCTTTCAGTGTTTGTCTGCCATCTCATGTTGTTAAAGTTGAAGTTTTTGTTTCAGATATTCCCAAATCAACTCTTCATGGCCTTTATAGTCTGTTTCGAGCTCTATCACTGGAAAGGAAGAGTGCAAATCTGAGAAAAATGAAAGCAAAGCAACAGCAGAAAGCATTGCAGAACAAGATTGGCATGTAAGTGTCCTTTGATGAAAATAATTATCACTGAGTAGCTGAACTACCCACTGACTCTCATGAGGAATACAGTACTACCTTACTTACTGAACTCTCAATAAAACAATAGATAGTCAATGTAAATGATGAGACATATAAATATTTAGTGAGCAAGAAGTGAATTTAGTTGCTTGTCTATTTTGCTTTCTATTCACTTTTAAATTTCAGTGAGTTGTTTCAGATGAAGTATTTAAATTAAGATTAGGAAACAAAGATCCTGAAATTGACCAAATAAATACCCAAAAAAGAATTAACCCTCGAGTACTCGCGTCTGGGTTGAATCAACCCATGTGAATTTTAAAATTCCATATCTTTTTATTAGTGCTTATTTACCTCTTCTTTCTCAAGGTAGCTGATTTTTAGAATGTTGTGACGCAGTCATGCATTTCGCCAGGTCAGAAATGGAAGTTTAATTATTTAAACTAACTTTTTTTTAGCAGTAGTGCCAGGTAGATGAAAGACCTTTATGTAAAATATTGCATTTTTGACCTTGTTTCCACCTTAATTTTAGAGATATTATATAAATTACATATAATTAATAATTATTATTAATATATTAAATGTTATTTTATTTTTAAACAGTTTATTTTTACACGCAATATTCCATATTCATCAGCCAATTACTTGGCATTAGGAATATAAAATTTTTTACTGAATATTAAAATTATTTTTAAAATATTTATTTGATTTTATTTTAATAACCAGGTTAACCATTAATTAATATAACATCATCATTAATGAATTAAACATTTATTCACAACATTTTGAGACAATTTTCCCCTTTGGAAGATGTTGGGTTGATTCCACCCAACGCGAGTACTGACGTGACAATTTGGGATGCAAGTACTTGAGGGTTAATGAAATGAGAAATTGAAGATGTAGATGGTTTAATGTGGTGGATTATATTGTGAAGTGAGAGAATATTGGTAATTGATTAAAATGTCTAGCAAGAGAGGTTTGAAAGGATACAGAATTTTGATTAAGTACTGTAAATATATAAGCTTGCTTTTCTTCATAGAAATATGCATGCTTGTATGGAAAAGGAATCACTTATAATCAAGGTCTGACACAAAAATAATGAGATAGCTTGCATAACTTGGGCACTATTGTTCTGGTATTATTTGTGTGCATATTGTATGTAACTTTTGAGTATGGGTCAATCCATACCAAGTGATCCAACACTGGTTGCTTGACCATCTCAGAAAAAATTGATATTTAGTGAGTAGATACCTTTACGTTTAGAGAGCTCCAAAGTAATTTTTAAATATTTTTAATGTTTAATGTTTGGAAATAGCAGCCATTTTAGTACTTGGCCCGCACGCGGTTTTTCGCGTTTGCAGGTAATTACGATTTCTTATATTATTCAGCAATCGGTTGCCATAAGACTTTTAAATAAGCTGCATTAAGTTCAGTACACTCTGGCCTATGAAATAAAACCATAATTACATTGCAAGATGTATTTCTTAAACATTGTTTAACAGCTTAAAATTATTGAATTATATTTATCTTATATATTTATTAATGTTTAAGAAATACATCTTGCAATGTAATTATGGTTTTATTTCATAGGCCAGAGTGTACTGAACTTAATGCAGCTTATTTGAAAGTCTTATGGCAACCCTTCTTCTTCTTCTTCTTCCCCTTTCTGCCTTTCAGCGTCGGGGAGGCTGCCTCAGCCCATCATCTCTTCTTCTCCACCCATTCCGTCCGATTTCTCATCATTCTCCTCATCTCATTTGGTGTTTTGCCCCTCTGGTTTCCCATCCTCTCAATTCCATCTTCCCAGGTTATTCTCGGTCTACCCCTTCCCCTTTTTCCCTGAAGTTTGACTTCCAGCACTTGTTTCACTTTCTTGCTGTCATCCATTCTGAAAGCATGTCCATACCATTTTAATTGTTTTTCTTCAATCACTTTTTCGAGTGGCCTTTGTTTCACTTCTTCTCTTATTCTTTCATTTTGAATTTTGTCTCTTCTGGTTTTGTTTATAGTTTTCCTTAGAAATTTCATCTCGCAACTCTGGATCCTTTTTGCATGCTTATCCTGCCAGGGCACACTTTCTATTCCATATAATAGGGTGGGGACTAATATCGACTGATATACAGTAGAAGTCCGTTATAACGAGAGCTGACAAAAATCGGAAAAGTACTCGTTATAACGCGATACTCGTTATAGCCGATTTCTAACAGTAAGTCTAATTAAGTCCGTCTTCTTGAATCCAAGGTCAGTAAATGTGTCCGAATGGAACTGTACGGTTTTTAATTCCTACGCAAATGCTTCAGAATGCGTAAAAGAGTACGTTCGCGTCAAAAATATTATATCATTGACTCATAAACCATAACCAAAGTGCGTCCTCTAACATAAAACGTGGATCATTATTGCTATATTATCGTCGAAAGTAATAATATATCAATAGATAATCGTATTAGTTAGGATTTAGTGATTTAGCTTAATAATTAAACATGGATTTCCAGTAGTGTAAGTAGTTGGGAGTCATGCTCGTTAGACGCGAGTTTTTCTCCGGTGCCGGCAATTCGCAGCTGGTGAGAGCAGAATTCCTTCTCCTATACTCTAATGGACACATTTCTCCAGCATCTGGGCACTAACTCCGAATTCAGCTCAGCAGATCCATCGACAGAATCATTTTCTGTATTTTTTTTAAACCCGAATGTTTGAAACACTTCTTCACACTTACGGGTGATATTTTCCCATATAGCCATCATCGGGTATAGTAACTAGTTGAAACCAGTCGTGTGTGTGGTGGAATTAAAAAGTTGTGGAATTGCATACATTGCGTTTAATTGTTCCAGTAATGGAATTCTACAAAGTGACGGCTGCTACCATTGAGATAATTTGCTTTTTGCATTACTTACCTTTTCTTTGTATTTTTCGAGGCTCGACTTAAGAATTGGAAGCCAATCATGTACCGCTTGCTCATTTACTTAACTGGATTCACCACTAATTATGTGGAGTGATCTCTTCTTCCTTTAAATCGGTTCAGCCAACCATCCGTGCTACGGAAATTGTCCAGTTTCATGCGAAGGGCAAGCTCTTCAGCTTTCGCTTTTATCATTGTTCCGCTGATTAGAATTCCTAGAGATCGCTGCTGGGTGAACCATTCAAATAGAATGGACTCCAATTCCGTATTATCCGCTGGCCGTAGTTTTTTGCACACTCTTGGAGTATTTTGCATCATGAATGCAAACTTAATTTTTTCTTTGTTCTTCAAAATCATAAATAGAGTCGACGATGACATGCCATACCGTCTGCCGATTTCGGATTTACTCGCGGTTTCTCTTTCGCACAATTTAAAATTTATTTGCTAAATCTAAAGCCTTTCTTTTGCTCTCCATCATAGAAACTGTCACACTAGAAACTCAGTTATTGGAAAGCTCTGAACGGACTCACGTCTAATGATCGACTGATGGAAGAGCGATGGCCATCATGTGGAAAGGCACCCCTAATTCATATCAAATTTCTTTCTCAAGATATTTTTCATTCACAAGCTTCATAACTAATGAATCGGCGCGAGGGAGAGGTTACCCTGGAAATTCGAAACAGCGCTGCTTATATCTCTTATATTCCGTTCCATTAGACGATTTAGTGCCAAGTTTCGAGTGAAAACAAATCCCACAGGTGGATGCCAATAAAATGGAAACTCGATTCAAACTGCTGACTAGAGGGATTATCGACGAAAAAAAAACAAGATACAAGGGGATAAGATATAGGAGACGTGAGGGACAAAGGGGATAGTGAAAATCGTGAGCCGTCTTCGATTACGAGATATGCCACCTGCAAGGCGAATATAGAACCGTGACACTCGTTATAACGATACCTCAGATTTTGATCACTCGTTATAATGGAAGGAACTCCCTATCCTATTTGCTGTGAGACGGACAACGTCCAATGAATCACTCGCTATAACGCAACTCTCGCTATATGCCGTACTCGTTATAACGGACTTCTACTGTAGTTGCATTTTCGTTTTATTGGTTATCTCTTTCTTTCCTAATATAGTTGGTAGTAATAAATTGGTAGTATATGGCATTTGCCTTTCGTCTTCTATGTAAAATCTCATCATCATATCTTCCATCACACGAGAAAATTGTTCCTAGATATTCAAATGTCTCTACTTGTTCTAATGTCTCATTTTTATGCTTAATAGATATATTCTGATTTCCATCTTTTGAAATACACATAACCTTACTTTTGCTTATGTTTATCTCCATTTTCTTCCTAGCCAGTTCATCTCCCCATTCTGTTACGCTGTTTTGCAAGTTTTCCTTGCTATCTGAGATTAAGACTATATCGTCGGCGTACATTAATACCTGTATATATATCAGTTTTAATTTCCAAAATCCAATTTTAGTTTTTATTGTTTTTTCTTTGCAGGTCTTTATTATTTCATCCATAAAATTTATAAATAGGAGTGGACTTAGGCTATCTCCTTGTTTTATACCTTTCTCCATCCAGAATTCCCCAGAAACATTTCCCTCAATTCTAACTATTCCCTTTGCTCCGGTATATAGACTTTGGATTACTTTGAAAAATTTATCAGGTACCTTTTTCTTATGCAGGGCTTCCCAAAGGTACTTTCGCGGTACTGTATCAAATGCTGCTTTCAAATCTAGAAATGCTAGGTACATCTTTTTGTTTTTCTCAATTGTTTTTCCTATTAGCGTTCTTAAGGTAAAAATGTGGTCTTGAGTTTGTCTTCCAGGTCTAAAACCTGCTTGTTCCTCCTCAAGTTTACTTTCTATGATTTTTCTAAGTTTTTTCTCCAGTATTCTAGTATATAATTTGTAAATAACCGAAGAAAAGCATATTGGCCGATAGTTTTTGCATTCTTTGTTATTACCTTTTTTAAAAAATGGTACTATAATATTGGTTTTCCACTCCTCTGGGATAGTCATTGTTCTACATGCCCTCTGAAAGATTTTTGTGATTACACATACCATATTTTTCCCGCCAAATTTAATGAATTCAGGGGCTATATCATCGAACCCTGCAGCTTTGCAGGTTCAGATTTTTTTCATTGCTTCCTGCACCTCTCCTTGAGTTATTGTAATCTCATCGTTTCCTCCTTCGTGTTCTTGTGTTGTATTCATTACGAGTAAAATCTAGCTTGCATACTGCAAGCGGATCGACAACACTAATTTAATATCGGCATCATATTGGGGCGGTCCTCAAAAGAAAAAAAAAGGATTAAAAATATTCTTAAAATTCGCTGAAACTTAATCGTCTGGCATCGAACCCGTGTCTTTCAGGTGATACTTACTATTCGAAACAACAGAACATGACCATCTCTAAGTATGTGTAAAAATTTTAGCAGAAATATTGGTTGCAACTGCCTCAAACGACGTCCTGCTTTTCCCTTATATTCCTTATGTGAGAAAATGTAATCTGCTCTGGCATCGAACCCAGGAACAGCATGGTCTTATCTAAATTTTTTACTTAAACATAGTGGTAATATACATCTTCTATCTAAGCAAGAACCTCCTATTATTTGGATAAGTGCATTAAATTAAATAATGAAAACTACCTCAATGTATTTTAAAAGGAGGATATATTTACCGCCTGGCTTCGAACCCGGGTCTTTCTGGTAATATTTTCTATGCAGCACAACAGAATATCACCACCTCTAACTATGGGTGAAAATTCAAGCAAAAATATTGGTGGCTACTGCCTCAAATGACGTCCTACTCTTCCCTTATATTCCTTATGAGAGAAACTTTAATGTGCCCCGGCATTGAACCCAGGAACAGTACGGTCTTATGTAATTTTTTTTCAAAAACTTATGCTTAATATACATCTTCCATATAAGCAAGAACTTCTTATCATTTCGATAAGTGCCTGAAAAAAAATAATGAAAATCTATCACAATGTATTTTAAACGGCCGATTTTTGCATCGTCCTAGAATCGAACCCAGGATATTCTCCGTAAAAGTCATTAATGTTTTCGATAGATAATGACCATATACATAGGCTCCTTGAGTTTTAATTCTCTACCTATCCAGGAAGTATTTTTAAAAAATTCCCGAAAATCAAAGCAATGCATTTAAATGGGAAAAATCGGGAATTTGGGGCCCTTTGGAATCGAACCCATGACACTGAGGTTCAAAATCGCCTTTTTCCTGGAGGTTTCACGTTATGGCCAATACATAATAAAAATTTCAAGTCAATGATGCTTGTGGTTTTGCCTGTGAATTTGTATCCTCTCCATCTATCTATCTATATACATGAATGAATCCGGAGAAGCATCTATATATAATAGATATCTTCCCGATTTTCTTCCTGGAAAGTTTTCTCATAATGTTTTCTCCATTCTTCCAGGATACCTTTCCTGTCTGACACTAGTACATTCTCTTAATTTTTTATATTTTTAGCTGGCTTCCCATGCTTTCCTTTCAATGCTTTAATTGTATTCCAGAATTGTTTCCTCCGTTCTACAAAATTGTGTTCAATTTCATTTCCAAAATTTTCCCATGACTTTTGCTTTGCTTGTTTAACGGCCAGCTTACAATCATTCCGTTTCTGTACATAATCAAGTCTATCTTCTTCTGACTTTGTTCTCAAATATTGTTTCCAGGCATCTTTTTTCAGCTTAACTTTCGCCTTCACTTCCTCTGTCCACCAGTTCGTTCTCTTCCATTTTGTATTGATCTTTACTTTCCCACACACTTCACTTGCTATCTCTATTATTATATTCTTAAGATTTTTCCACGTATGGTTTAGTTCAGTGGTTTCATTTGTTTCAAAATCCTCTAATTTTTGTTCAATTATCTCTTTATATTTCTTTTTAATGTCAGGGTCTGCTTCACTTCAATTTTCTCTATCTTCTTAAGTTTCTCTACGTTTTCTTTCTTAATCCTTGTCTTAGCAATAAGAAGTCAGTTCCCAGTTCTGCACCTCTAATCACTTTTACATCCATAATGGCATTTCGGAGTGTGTGTGAATATATTATATAATCGATTATGCTTTTAGCATCTCTTCCCTCAGCTTCAAAAGTTATTTTGTGTATTCTTTTATGTGGGAATAGTGAGTTTCCTTGCAGAAGTTGATTTTCTACACAAAATTCTATTAGTCTCTGTCCGTTTTCATTTATTGTTTTCTCTCCTCCATAAGGTCCCATACATCCATGTGCTCTTGACATATTATTTCCAGTGCGGCCATTAAAATCGCCCATCAATATTACTTGTCTATTCTCTTCATTCTCTGTATCGACTGTTCTTTGTAGTTGTGCATATAATTCCTCTTTTTCAAGGATCTTGCTATCATCAGTTGGTGAATATACTTGCATTACAATCTTACTTTCAAGGTCTAGTCTAACACTAATTATTCTGGAATTTAATGGTTCCCATGTATACCCTTTTTTCCATTCCTTCTCTTAAAATAACTCCAACTCCTTCTTTAGCTCTTTTTCCCGGAGAGACTCCTGCATACAATAATACGTATCCCTTCTCCAATTGAATTTTTCCATTACCTTTCTTTTTAACTTCGCTTAATCCCAGTATTTCCAGTCTATATTTTTCCATTTCTTCTATAACTTCCACTTCCTTACCTTTCATCGTCTTTACATTCCATGTTCCAATTCTCATAGTCCGTTTACTCGCCGGTCGTCTTCTTGTTGTCCAATCCTGTCCGAGGCTACCTTTATTCCTTTGAATCAATTTAAACCATCATGTGGGTGATCAGCCCAGTGATGACTTCACCAGTGCCCCTGTTAGCCTAGGGTTTCACAGTTCTTACAAGGCCTTCTCAGCTACCATAGCGGTCACGGTACTCTATGTTCCCACTGTACATCACCCTGGCAAGCACTCTGCTACTTTTCTAGTTACCACCTCCCACGACGAGGACGTAGGGGTTGGACTTTGGGAGGCTCTTATGGCAACCCATTGCTGAATAATTTAAGAAATCATAG
Source organism: Sympetrum striolatum (assembly GCA_947579665.1). Lineage (NCBI taxonomy): Eukaryota > Metazoa > Arthropoda > Insecta > Odonata > Libellulidae > Sympetrum > Sympetrum striolatum. Next base: position 30,580,130 of record OX388346.1, read on the forward strand.
ATACCTGCAAACGCTAAAAACCACGTGCGGCCAAGTACTAAAATGGCTGCTATTTCCAAACATTAAACATTAAAAATATTTAAAAATTACTTTGGAGCTCTCTAAACTTAAAGGTATCTACTCACTAAATATCAATTTTTTCTGAGATGGTCAAGCAACCAATTATTTTTTTCTGGACCTCTTGGTTTGGATTGACCCGTATATCTAATTCTTCTAACGAAGAATATTGTATAGGCATTAGCATGAGCATGAATTTAGATGAGTTCATTTACAATTACATACACTCAAATACCCTCTTAGTCAGGTTGCAAGTCCAGGAAATCACTATAGAAATTGCATGTCATCTTGATTTAGTTTTTCTAATGTTCCATTAATGTAATCTTTATATCTGATTTTGATGTAGGATATTTCTTATCATATTTATTACATTTTTGCTTATGAACTCATTTTACACAACAGTCATTCGCAAAATATCCCTTGTGTAGGAGGAGGAGACCTGTGTAGAAGTTGAGTGAAAATATTTTATGAAAGAGAAAATAAAGTGCCTTGAGTTGTTGAAGAATGGTTGGATATTGCATAGGACAGTGCTCTAGCCCACAATGCTTCATAAAATAAAGTCAGTGCCAAAATTGAAGCATATTACAACAATGGAAAAGGCACTTGCAAGAATGATAGAGCCCCTGCATAGCCTAAAGAAAAATGACCTGAAGCAATACATTTAGTTGTGTAAGGAACGCATGCAGGCATGGGTGGATTAGAAAGGGTCCTATTTTGATGGGTATCACACATTATTATATTCATTTTGTATATAAACACATCAGCAAATATAAAGAATTTAATCTCATTATCTTTCTCAAACCTTGAATGTATGTTTTGAATTTTACAAGTGGGAGGATAGGAAAATAAGATTTGAGCTTAACTTGGTGATTTTTTCTAAGGCACTGTTGCCCTTTCAAATTATTATGTTGATCTTCGAAATTTTCGAAAAAATCTGTAATTACAAAATTTTTGACATAACCTGCAGTCTAGTGAGTTAACTGATTGAAATTTTATATTTGTCTCTATGGTTTTAAGTTATGTTCATCTATATTTAATGTTTTCAGTTTGGACATGCAAATAGAATCCATGGAAAAAGCTCTTAAAGGAGTAGAGAGTAAGCTAGAAAAAATTGAAAATCCAGTGAGAGATTCCAGTGGCATACCACAGAAACTTCAGGAAGAATGTACCAACTCCAGAGAGCTCCTGGTAAGTTCCCTTGTCTATCATATGTAGATGCTTTTCTTCTATCTATTATAATTAGAGCTTTGAGTGATTATTATTAATGGAATGTAAAATTTGGCTCTGATTCAGTTTTTGAGGAGTAGATTTGCTAAAGAGTAGCTGGTAAAATGCCCTTCAGTAAAGATTTTTGAAATTTGAATTATTAGCCAATCCATAGGCTTGATTATTGATGTATTCTTGGGAGGAAGAAAAGAAACCCTACTAAGATCTAATTGCTCTGTTAGCCCTTTGTGTGTGCTTGTTAGATGGAGCTGCATTAGACAAGGTAATTATTAGGCTTTTGAAGGCAGATTATATTGCCTGGGATATATTTTGACAGTTTATCCAAATCCTTCACAAATCCTGTCTCTAAATTCTATTCTTATGATCCAGACTTAGTTGAAAGCTAATTAATATGTCTTAAAAGCCTGATTATGTTGCCTGAGCTTATCCAAATTTTTCGTGGATCCAGTTGCTAAATTATATTCTTATGATCCAGACATAATTGTTAGACTTCTACTAAGCATTAAGTTTGATACTATATTGAAGTAAATTTTTGCATACTGGTAATATGTGGAACATTGGAAAATAGCTGCCAAAATATATTTAGCCTATCAGATATCCGATCATTAGTTTCCCATACTTTCTTATAGTAGAACAAAGATACCTACCTGGATTTGAACGGTCATTTCTTAATATGTCCAATACATCTAATGAAGTACGCCCTGTCTTTTATCAACATATTGGATAACAGTTTTCTATCTCCTTGGGATGTGCTCCAATGAAATTTGAAATGTGACCATAATGTATTCCTTATGGTATGATTTTTAAGATCTAATAGTGTTTCAACTATGAGTTACAATGATTCATCCTTTGATGGAAACACTTTCTGGTAAATTTATTTTGTGCTTTATAATTCAAATAATGGTAACAATAATTGGATAAGGAATTTAGATTTTTCAGTTTTTGTTTCAGTGGAGCATTTTATTTATGTTAAGGACAAATATTGTTTGGTTCAATGTTTTCTTTGAGCAAGTATTATGTACTGCTCAAGAGAAGTGTTTAGTGGAAAGTTCATTAATTTCTCTTTCCTGCCCTTTCAGCATAGAATGATTGAGAAGCTGTATCCAAATGATGAAGGGAGAATGAAGAATCTTCTGAAAGTAAGTTTTTAAAGTTACTTAGAAGCACACTTGTGTGATTTTTCTTTTTCTGATTTCAGAATTTTTTATGGAAGACTGACCATGAACTATGAATTTTATACTAAAATGTGTTAATCATATTAATTGGTATTAATAAAAATGAATTATCTAATTAAAATAATTAAAATTCAGAATAATAACAGTACTGTATATCATTAATGGTTGCGACAGTATCGGATAAGCACTAACTAGTAAATTAGTAGTACTTTATATTAATAATAATTAGCATTAATTGTTAATATCGATAGCTTTGAAAAGTTAAGAAATTTCTCCTGCAGGATCAGCTTGCTAATATTTATATTTTCAGGATTTAACCACTGCACATTTCTCTGGTGAAGAAAATGAGTGGGTTGACGCTCACAGACATCATTACAAACATGTGGAACAGCTACTTCGGGATTTTGTGATTGAAAGCAAACCAGGGGAGCCTCTTTTAGTCAGATTTTGTATTTAATACAATTTTTCACACATATGTCTTTGAAAATCAGATTTCTGTATTTCTGCTAACAGTGAAGATGAACAAGTTTTGTAATTTTCTCACTTCTTATAGACTTAAGTTGTGTTAATCATATTTTTAGTTATGAAAATAATTATTGATTATCTGTACATATATATAAATGTCATTCCATTTAAGTGATCCAAATATAATGGGTGTTCATTGATGCAAAATGATATATTTGGATTATTACATACCTGAAATGTGTATGATAACGTGACAAATGGAATATTTCTTGTATAGGACAGGATAAAGAAAGATGTATCTTTCATTTACTTCTGTCACAGTCTTGTTCATGGGTGATACTGAAAGCAGCAATAATTTAGATCTCTCCTTTTCCTGTTTAGTTCATTTGATTTCCATTGCATAGCAATCTATGTACCAGAAACATCTAATGAAACTCTTAAGCTTTCCAGATTTCCCTGATAATTTTAAACTTATACCTTTTCTAATAATAGAGCAGATTACTGTGATAATAAAATGAAATGATGTTCATGACAAACCCTTATTTAAGGCTATAATAATATTTCACTGTTTTACCACTATATTCTCTTAAGAGTATCTTCTCTCATTCTATAAGTACTACTCAGTACGTGATACAATTGAAAGTATACATTTTCAAAAAAATTCTTTTATTCACATATCTATTACAATTTCAAACTTACTCCTCTTACAAATGCCAAGCTTAATTCCAATACAATTTTAGGTTAACCATTTCATTTATAAAATTAGTCACCAACAATATTTAAAAAAATTTTATTCAATATGATCGTGATTATGGAGTTCAACCAAGTCAAGGCTTCTTCCATTGAATACAATATTTTAAAAAATTAAAGGAGAAAGGCACTTACAACCAATAGCATCATACACAATTAATTATGACATTCTCATTTCCATTCTTTCCACATTAGCTGTACAATTAGCAAACATTATTTGAGAGCAGTCTCCTCTTTATGTTCCTCTACAGCTGTGCTACGGTTAGCCTAAGGAAAGTTCCTGAATTCAGGAAAGCAAACCGTTAAGTTACTGCAAAGACATATTATATTACACTTATTAAAGTACAGCAATTACTATATCATTACCAGCTTTTTCCGAATAACTTCCAATTTCAGCTATTTGCATAATGCAATCATCTCCTCCTCACTGTTTAGCAGTAAAACTTGCGACAAAGACTTAATCTCCAAAGTCTTGCCACAGCAATTGGCACAGGACTGGCTCTGCCTAATCATTCCCTTCTGGCTCATAACTTCATATATAAGGGAACGAATCTCCATCAAGATCTCTTTCAACATATTTGAAGAAGAATTGGTATAAAATTGACTCTCACCTGTGAGTAATAAGTTGAACATAAAAATAAGTGATGGGTATACCATTATCTTCCCCAGCAGAATTTGCTGGTTCCAGCACAGGCATTCTAATAATATTTCTAGCAGAATTGTTTTCAATCATAATTAGCTCCCACCTGCCTGTATTTGAGGTAGACCTCCCTTCAGCCTCTGAGGGAAACTGTGGTACCCTCACCCTATCACCTTCCTCCATTGCAGACTCTTCACTGCTCTGAGGCAATATGGCTCTCCTCCTCCCAAATGAATTTTCACCTGCATATCACCCAGGGCACACACCTCTCTTCTTTCCCTCCAGCTCAGGCTCTTTATCAGTTACACTGGAGGTGTGTACTGCCTTCACTGCCTTTCTCCTAGCACCTCTGAATGAATCAAAAGAAGGAAAAATATAAGTCATGAGCAAGAACTTACAACTAAATTAATTTCAGACAGCTCTGTGAAAAGTATTGGTGCTACTTTTATTGATTGAAGGTTCACTACTTTTAATTATGCCAATGACATGTAATCAATTTGAAGACAGAGCTACGATAGAGAAACAACCTGATTGAGACAACACCCTTCGCAGGGTGTAAACCTTCCAATTGTCTTTAGGAGTGCTCAAGTTTATCATTGCATTGAAGGTCATAAGGCCAAAGCACTTCCATGCCACTTTTCCATCCAACACCAAGGAAATCACTCCACGGTAATGTTCAAGATTTTCGCTACAACAAAATTCTTGACTATTCCCTCTACAACACTACCAAACTGGGAGGATTTTAATTTAACCTCTCTATTTTCCTATGCACCTTTGCCTTGATGAAAATCATACTCCACTTGTGTTCTGGAAATTTGACCCAGAGGATTGTTAGATGATTGAATTAGTCTTTTCATTTTCCACAAGAAGTTTTCACAGGGAAAAATAATGAATTTGTCTAGAGGGGCTTGAAAATACTTAACCTCATCGGCAAGGTGAATGTGGCCTTGGATGTTATGAATCACTGAATCAGTGCCATATTTCTCAATATGGATGCACTACCATACCTTTTGCTCATGCACCATACTAATGATTTTAATAGCTCACCGGCTAAGCCGCAGAAACAATAAGCCATTATTTCTGAGAAAAGAATTCGAACAGCCACATCAAAAATGTTCATATAGATCTCTTGGGAGAATGTTCTTCATTGCTACAGGCCCAGTGCAAATCAAAAAAGTTCTGAATTCTGATTGGTCTACTGCATCAATAACGCCTTGTGACACCTAAGCAAACCGTGCATGTAATCCAGAGGAAATTGTGAAACCACATCCAAGGAGGCTATTTTGAGCAGTGGAGTTACCCCTATGTGAGGATTTTTGTTTACATGATTTCTAAAAGAGGCATCACTCCACAAATCAGCATCAACATCCGGAAAAACCATTTTATAATTTTTCTTATCGTGTTTTACAACTGGTTTACATGCTCTATATCCAGTGTGTCCTTTGATACATTTAATAAATGATATGGCAGGAGCATCACATATGATGATATTTCTTGAAACCTCATGGATAACATTATAAATTTGTATGCCAAATTTCTTTTCCAATGTTCATACCCTTAAGGGTATGAACTTAATAATGCTATTTCTAGGATAATAAAAATGGAAACAAAATAAATTAAAATTCTCTTGCGGAAGGTGGTGACTTGAATGTCCATCTCAACTGATGGAAATATTTTTCCTTGTTTGTATTTATTATTAGAATTAATGAATAATTAATGCAATTGAGAGCCATTGAATTAATGAATAGAATGAATAACTTGAGCCAATGAAGGGTGATTACTTAGAAAGTTCAGATAAGTTTTAGCATTGAAGAGGTGGTTTTTTTCAAGTGATGGAAAGATAGAAAGGTGAATACTTCTACCATTCTGGTTATGTGAAAGAAAATCAGGGATATGATGATAGGAGCAAACACTTCAAGCATACATTTTTTCTGCAAATGATCTGCTAAAGTAATTTATAAGGGAAATAGAGTCATGGTGCATGCCCCTCCTACCACAAAAAAGCAGCTTGGAGGGTGTATGTGTAAATGTAAATCTTTTTTATTGATTGATGTTCCCAGAGGTTCCTGTTGTATTCTCAACCAGCTAACTAATTGCATTGGTGACTATCTGTTTGTAATTCAGAGTATTTCCCCTCATTTTACCTTTTGTTTAACAACCCAAGAATGATATTCACTTCGCAGGTTCACACTTTCCCTTCATTTCATCATCAGGTATTAGAAAGTGAGAGCTAATGAAACGCCCTATAATTTGATATTATCGTATGTATGGTTTGTTTTTTATTGTGATTTCTAATAGTTGGTTTCATTTACAAAATATTGTGTAAGGTAAGTAGTATTATTGCAAATATATGGAGGAATTGTTTGTGTTAGCATCTGATAATGTATTTTATCAGTACTTAAGCTAATACCTACCCATCACTACTTGTATCCCAGGTTAGAGTTTTTAAATAGGAAGCATAGCACATCTAAAAACTGGGCAGAAATAGGGCATTAAGATATATTTTGGTTTCCAAAACCACAGAGAAATCAAATGATAATGGGAAGATGGTGTTACGGATGGCTCGATTCTCGATTAGTATTAAATGCCAATTAAAAATGTCGGAGACAACTTTAATATAGAGAACACGGAGTGAATATTTAGAGGAACCTCGTGTAAATAATTACCACATGAAAAAAATGAGCAAGTAGTAAAAGAGGTTGAGTTTCGGAAGGTGTGTCCCCATTAGTTTCGAGTTCGTTCCGAGTCTAACCATCTAGGTGGCAGCAGCGTTAGTTTACTTACGTGCTGCGACTTTTTCTATATCTCCTTTATTAATGAAGATACACACATAATTCTTATGTATCCAAAAACAGCAGTGTTTGTCGCAAATGTTGCTTTGTGTTAAGAAAAAGATAGTCACCCTCACGTTCGGATCGCAAGCTATAGTTGGTTTGCAAGCTCAGTTGGTTTCCAAGGTCTTTTTAAGGAGAAGCAGTGTTTTTAAAGTTATCTTTAAGTGCCAAGTAAAAAGCAATGCCCCTAACGCTGCTGCCACCTAGATGGTTAGACTTGGAACTAATGGGGACACACCTTCCGAAACTCAGCCGTAAAAGACAATATTGGATTTATTATATCAGATTCTGAAATTGAAAGAGAAATTTGCCCTTGTTAATAAATTAAATGGTTAAGTTTTGGAAGAGGACCGTCAGGGAGAAATTCTATATCTCCCTTATACGTTGATATTATGATAAAAAATTTAACGCACATTAAAGAAAAAGAATAGCGGTATAATTATATGTTTATAAACAATTTCTAGTACGTATGGTTTAGGAGATATTTACATCCAAATATGACCGTTTTTGGTCGTTTTTCGTCTGCTAGGACGCCATCTTTGATGTTTCCTCGGGTCTCCGCTAGGGCGATTGTGACTTATTTCAACTCTAATGAACTCCTTGGGAAAAAATTCCTTTTTCGGCAAAATTCGCTTTGTTTTATAAAAAAGATAGTCACCCTCTCGTTCGGTTTGCAAGCTATAGTTGGTTTGCAAGCTCATTGGGTTTCCAAGGTCTTTCAAGGTACTTATTAATTCTTATTAACATCACTTAATTTACTTATTTATCAATTCAGAATTATGATGAAAAAGTGTTTCATCGCGGATGGGTTGAGTTGGGTGTTCCAGGCTCCCTTTATTATATGATCTTCATTAAAACAAAGTCATAATTTTTCTTAAAATACCTTGGAAACCTAATGAGCTTGCAAACCGAACGAGAGGGTGACTATCTTTTTTATAACACAAAGCGAATAGGGCCAAAAAAAAACAATTTTTTCCATTTAAATTCGTTCGTTGTAAAATACATCCGGAATCATCGAGAAATGTGTGAGTTTGACGTTCGTGCGATGTTTATACGATTTGAAATGCGTTACGTATTCGCTTTTTCGGAGATGTGAAACTGGGCGTGTGCTGCGACATCTAGCGTCAGAACGCCATAACTAACGGTTTAAGAATGGTCTCCGGAGGCCATTTCTGCACCGTCACTGAAAGTTACTTATCGCGGTAAATATAGCACGTAGCCGTATGTTAGATATATGTACATAAAGCGCAATATTGAACACATGTACCAGTGAAGTTTCATCGATAAAGGGTCAATTTTAGTACAAAAAATAATAAAACGCTGACGGTCCTCTTCCAAAACTTTACCTATTAAATTTATCTTATAGAGTAGAACTGTAATTATATCTACGGCCAAAAAATTCCAATCGATACTTAATATTATGATAAAGGCCACGAAATAAAAAAGATATGTTACAGAAAGACTAATATAACGTTTAGGAAAGTTGATCCTGTACGATACATTTACTTAAACAGCGCCTTCAAAAACACTGGCTCATAATTTAGTGATTTCTGGATTCTCTGTATATTTAACAACGTTCGGCACTTCGGCAGTAAACTGTCACAGATAGTAATCTTAAATTAGCCCGGTAAGCCGTATGCGCCGCATGCCCTCACTTTTTGTTCCAATTATCCAGTTGACGAACGATAACTTCCGAGCGAAGGACGATATCTACGTACGAGAAAAGTTTAAGTGTTACCTATAAATAAGACACTAAATTAGTAGCTTAGTAGTGTTTGATACATAGGATAAATGGGTTCTGAAAAACGGAGTAAGTCACGGACATTAATCATCAAGAATGATAATGATCCTCTGGAATGTTCGGATTCGGTAACATTATCGGACAATGTTTTGAAGCGAATCAGTCAAGATACCGGTAATAAAAGCCATATCGTTCATGATGAAGAGTACGAAAAAGAGGAAACTAAGTACTGGGAAAATCGTGCCGCTTGTTTAGGTAATCGACTTAAGCACATTGACGATATCTACGAGAAGGAATCAGAAAGAGCTGAAAAGATATTCAAGACTACTAGTTATTCAAAGGTTGTGGATCCCAGCGTATCTAATACAATGGTTGAACGAATTCTCGATTGTTATAAACTCTACCCCAATGAGCCATTGAAATGCTCCCGAATCGTTTCCGAATATACTTCTTCGATCCAAGCTGCTGCCAATGAAGCCATTAAAAAATTGTGAACTTTGGAAGTTGTGGATTTAGGTAAGGTAAAAATAATCAGCAATATCGTAGTTGTTGCTTATCATTGTGGTTGTGAAGTAATAAGTTGTAGTAAAATAAAAGTTGTGTAGTTATAATATATCATAGCTCTATGATCAAAAACTATTCATTGTCATGTGTGTGGTCAATTGCTGAATTCTTCAATACCATTAGCAAAACATACTCTATCATTGCGAAATTGCCTCTATATGTTGTTTAATCTGCATGCATCTTTATCTAGGGAAACAGTGCAACGAAATTGAAGAGATTTTCAGTATTTGGTCCATGAACTGTGGAAAACGTATGCGCGATTGGTTTCTGTTTCACTGAAGCTTGGCGATTTGATACATTTATTTAACTTATTTTGACTTATTCTATTTTCAGTTTCCCGTATGTTACCTATAAATCCTTTATGTGTAGCCTTAAGTAAACGTGGAATCACTAATAATTTTAAAATGTTGGCTAGACTTAGAGGCATGTATAAGAGATTTTCTTTAAACATTGAAAATATTGGGTGTTGACTAGTTGTTAACATTTTATTCGGGATATCTATTATATCTCAGCAAAGTACTTATCCTACCAATAGACCTTATATTAGGTATAATTTCTTTGTCGTGTGTTAGCATTTAAAAATTATAGTATAATTATTCTGATATGAAATTAAACATTTAACAGATTTTTCTTGTTAAATAATCATTTCTATCCAATAGTAAAATTTAGAGAAGGTTCTCAAGTTATAATTAGAACAGGAATTATTGGTTTAACAATAAGATAAAAAGATAAGATAATAAATTCTCTCTATATTAAAAATTCATTTACCTCGTTTAGAATGCTGCAGAGCTTCCTTATCTATGAAAACATTTTTTGATTTCCCAAAATTACAGTTTTTCATCATAGAATTTTTCTGTTTCTCATATTTCTATAATCATAATTTTTGTACCATTCAGACTTATGAATGGAGAAAATAATCTATTTCCACCAAAAAATTCTTTCTGTAAAATTTCAATGACTCTTGGCATCTACCTGACTTCTCTATATTATTTTATGTATTAATTTATGGGCAATTAATTTCAGGCTTAGTTAAATTTAAACAAGTGTCATTACTCATGCAGTGTATAGTTTACGCCCAGTATTAAGATCCATGTGTGTTCTCTTGGGGAATACATTTTTTAAAGAATATTAATTATATGGATGTACTGTTTATAGAAATCTATCTTTATTTGTGCAATATTTCTTGTAAATGCAGTTGTTTAATTGGCAGCATCTTCACATACTAGCTTTGCTTTATTATTGGATGTACAGAAATGTGTGAATGAAAATCTTCTGAAAGCTATAAGTACCTCTGTTAATGTTAGGACATATATGAGGCGGAATAAATGTGTTTTAAATACATCTAAATTTTGTAGTTAATATTTGTGAAATATGTGAACAATTTATGTATTAATTATAATTCTGTTAAATCTACATTGTTTGAAAGCTAGGGCTTTAAAAGCATTATATGTACAATTTGTTCTGAAGATTATCTTAATTAGAAGTATATATTTATTTATTTATAACATAGTTCTTTTAGCTCTTTCTAATAGCCCTTTTTAAAAAAATTGATTACATTGTAGCCTGATAAGTTTTGGCAGGTTTGGTAGTCTTTAGGCAGTAGTTTTGGTTGTTGACACTGTTTTGGGCATTTTTTATAAGGTCCTCATCAAAATTGCAGCCATTTTGGACATACAGTTGTTATTTGACCATCAACTAAAAATCTTTGTTGGGTCAGAAACTGTCCAGACTACCCATGGTATATATGGGTGGTATGGACTACCTATAGTATTTCTCCTCTTGCAATTATTTTCAGCTGCAATGTGAAAATGAGAAATGATTTTTGTTTATTTTTCATAATTCGATAAAAAATATATTCTCGAAGAAAGTTCTTTATTTACAAAGCACCAGCTACCATACATTGGAAAACATTTACAATAAGATGAAAATAAATTAACTTAATTCACTCTAGGTAATGCTCAAGTATATTCTTTCAATTGGGATTTTTCCCTATAATACCTTCAATGTTGATATGAATTAAATCTTTGTACAGAGTGAAGTCAATCACTTTCCGTCATTGTAAGGTGGGACATATTGAACCTGACAATGATACCTTAAATAAGGTTGAGTTCAGTCTCGTTCTTCAAAAAAGTGTTCAGTTGTTTGTGAAATTTATCAATGCTTCACTAAAACCACTGCTGACACCACTTCTTCTGAGTTATTCTCCAGTCTCATGTGACCCCCCCCTACTGATGTGAGTGGGATATTTCCTGACAATAAGGAATGACTGCTACCACTTTGGTCTGTTAGAACTAAATCTTCCACATCAGCACGAGAATTTGCCGAGCTGTAATAGGAGTTATGATTGGTGGGGTACGAAACACCTCGTGAAAGATCTGGAGCATGCATGTGATAACCTCTGGCTGGAACGGCTCCAGCTGGGGCATTGATTGGTGTCCATGATGAAGAGTCGTCAGATGATGAACTAAAGGAGTCGATTGAGGGAGAGCCTCCTGTCGATGAAGCACCAGGGCTGTAGCGAAATGGGGCTGCAGTTGTTATGTGGAGAGTGTCTTTGGAGGATTTTGTTAAGGATGTTTCTGTTGCTTTTGGTGAAGCTGATGGTGAAGCCACAGAATAACTTCCTCGAACTCTTTGTTGGTGGTAGTAGGGAGGAGAAGCTGAATTGACCCAAGTAGATTCAATAGATGGTGAATATGATGGGTGGGTTGAAGTTGGAGATCCACGAATGGCGTGAGGATTTGGCAGGTGATGATATGGAGGTCCTGTCTCAGGCTTTTGATAAACTCTAACCGGTGGTCTCACTCCCTTGTATACAATGACTGGTGCTTTTAATGGCTGTTTTCCTCTCTGATATCCATCACTTGGAGAATTATATACCTCTACAGGTGGACTTGGTTCTTCTTCTTCCTCTTCGTCAGGGTAATTAACCCTTGGAGGTCCTGTTACATATGAATCTGATATACTTCCAGAAACCGGTGCATCAGATGGTCTTTGATATGGTGTTGCATGCGTTGTTGGAGATATGTCTATGTTATATTCAGGCCTACCTGGTGGGTAGCTCAAGGAATCTTTTACTGGACTGTATTCCCCATTTTGATTCTGGGCTTGCTCAGAAGTATGAAATATTGCTTTGGTTATGCTAGGATGACTGGTCACTAGATTTGTGTTAGGTGGTGGATTGTATGAAGAGCTTTTTGGAGGCCCATAAGGTTGTGAACCTTTTTGAGGGCCATATCCCGAATTTGGTTTACTTGGAGATTCTGGGTTGGGGAATGATGGTCTTTGTGGACCAGGTTTCCCAGAGCCACGTGGAGGAGGGCCACTGGCGTGCTTGGGTGGACCATGGTAATGGAAGTTATAGGGGTGTTTATGATTGCTGGGTGGTGGTCTGTTAGAATGAGAATGACCTCCTGGATGACCTTTGTTTTCATGAACCTCATAATGAGGGTATTTTGGAGGAGGTCTATGATGGTCATCATGATGATGGTGATGGTAATGTGGTTCAGGATGGTGATGATTATGGTGGTGGTGTTGATGCCCATGGTGATGGTGCCCTCCATGGTGTTGGTGTGGCCCTGGATGAAGTCTGAATGGATGATGAGGTGGTCCTATCTTTGGGGGGACTTTACCATGAGGGCTTATCCCCTTTGAAGGGTATGGTGGAGGATGGGGAGGGCTTGGTGGTCTATTATTTGGAGGTCTGTATCGATTACCATGACTCCCGGAGCCATGCATAGGTTTAGGAGGGCCATAGGTTGAGGCTTTCATTGGGGGAGGTGGCTGCAGAGGTGGATTTTGAGTGTCTCTAAAGGGTGGAGATGGTAATGGCGTTTCTTTCTCAACTGGTGGCTCAGTGTTAACATCATCAAAAAACTGGTGTGGGCCAACCATGTGATAATGGCTTGGCTTGTCTTTCAAGTATTGTAACTCCAATGGAATTGCATTGATATCTGTAGGATATTGTTGATTATTCTGCTGTTGCTGGTTCTCTACTGTTTGCATATTTTGGGAAAGCAGCATAGGATCAGCAGCCATCTGATGTATGTTGTATGCTGTCAGTAAGGATTGTTGTCCATCATCTTCTTTGTAGATATTGATTGCAGGGATTGGTATGGCTATGATTGGATCTTGTTCAACTGGTTTATTAATCTGTGGAGTAGGAATGATGTATGGCTCTGGTGCTGGCCCATGAGAGCCTGCCTCCATCAACTGCTTAAAGATATCTGTATGTGAAGTTTCTGGACTCGAGGGGAAAATGTAGCCATGGGCAACATTCTTTAAACTCTCCTCAAACGCAGATGATGACCCTTCAGACGATTTTGCTTGTGACTGGTGGACTGTTGCCATTCCACGCAGGTCATCTGTGCTTTCAGATGAAGTTTCTCCTCCGTTGGAAACTGGATAAATTAGCAGCGGAATATTTCCATTTTGTATGGCGAAGAATTGAAGTCCTTGTAGCCTGGCTATACTCTCCTGTTGGCAAATCAGAGAAATAATATTTAGAGATTGACTCTCTACATGTGTGGTTTCATGAGTTTTTATACTTTTTTAGATAAGGTTGCTTCTAGTAATGCAACAGCTTACTGTTGTAAGATAACGTTAAGCTCTGTAAGTGAGATGTTTTATTAATGTTATTTCTGAAAGAAGTAGATATAGCATTCCTTGAAATGGATGATAATCTTATAAATGGAAAAGTAGGAGCTATGTCAAATATCAACACAGGAAATTTTAAAGGAATTAGCCTTTTACGTTTGGATCTAATGTTAGTTCAAAATACCTTGTGGTGTATATTTGTCGACTCTACCATTACTTTTTTGTGTTATTTCTTTGGTTTCCTTGAAATTTTGTGGAAATGAAATCTTGAATGTTTCCTTTTTTGGTTTGTAAATATTTCAATAGAGACTCACTTAAGTGTGCTTTCTGAAATTTGTAGATAGAATATGAGGAATTGTCTTTTTTTCTGGCAATGTTTAGATATATGTCAAAGAGTTAAAATTTTTGTTTTATACTATTCTAGGTTTTTAATTTGATTATCTCAGAGATAGAGTGGGAGTAATTGATGAAGTAACAGTAAATATTCCTGGTTTCGGAGATAATCACTCACATGGGAATGCATACAGTATTTTTTTATTCCAATTTTGGATTCATTCTGTGTGAATCAAGTATTCCTTATCTATTTATAGTTTTGTTTTGAAGAAAATAGATATATTTCTGGCAAAAGTCATATTATAGATCATTGAGATGGTTTCTCGTTTCCAAAATAAAGCTTTGATAATTCTTAACAAGTCAGTAATCTTGACTACTATTTAATTTCAGTCTAGGCTAGTTTGTGGTTTAGTTAATTGGAATTTTATTAAGCAGTATAGAAAGAAATCCTAATTCCTCATATTTCATATTTTGATGATTGAAGTTTGCATAGCTCAAACAAATATCATGGTTACTTGTAGATGATTTTTTCATTAAAATCAAAGTTAATACTTACTGATAATGAATTTCATTGCATTTATGAGAAATGAAAGTGCAATGCATAGAAAGGTGAGTTAGTACTTTATGTTTGAGACAGTATTTTCCAAAGACCTGATAAAAACACTGGATTCTATGAAAATACTTGTGAAAGGTGATTAGTTTGGAATAAGGCGAATTCAATAAATATCACTCTAAGCTCTGTATCAAATATCTTTTTTCCATTTCTTTCTTTGTGATTTTTAAAATGCTTGCCATTAGAGTGTATGCTGTGTGTTTTATTTCATTATCGTTTTCTTATCATCATGATTTGTTTTTCTATGCAAGGCTTTTCTCGTTGATAGAAATGATAGTGTAAGAATTTTCATTGATATCAAAAACATTAATCCAGTTTGAGTAATGGCATGTTAGATTATTTATTGATAAATTGAAATAAGGCCGTTTTCTTTTAAGTTGAATCTTTGAATAATTTGTGGATTATTGTGTAATAATAATATTATATTCAAATTTGTGGATTATTTTTGTTTATCATATGTGTTCAGATGTAAGTTACTGTAAAGATGTTTAGAAATAAAGATGTATTTCCAATTTTAATTAGAAATTTTTAGCAGTATTGAATATTATTCACAACTTAATGGTGCAGAATAAAATCAATTTGTTTCTCTGCAAGTCAAAATTAATTGTTTTACAGTTATTATTAAATTAACTAATCATCGGTTACCTTGTGATCAAAATTTAATAATGCTTAAAAATTTTGTTGGCTCATTAGAACTCACCGCAGCATCTAAGTCTGCTGACCCATCATCTGGAAACCGAATGAGATCCTCATTTCTCTGCGTTGGATTTGTGATGAAGAAGGAATCCGAAGACAGCTGACGGCCTTCAGCATCCTCGCCGTTAACCAATGACCCAACTGCCACCAACACGAGGACCAAGAGTACCTTCTCCATCTCTATTTTTGACAAAGAAATCATTTGCATTTTAATAAGCATTTTGGGGTCACTTATCGTTTTCCAGTCACACTTTGGATGAGCATATAGTTTTTTCAGTGTGCTATCAAATTTTATTGTTAGTGAAAATGTGGGAAGTAGCCTTTAATTTTGCATTTAAATCTATAGTGAGCTAGGCTAAGGGTTGATAGAATTGATTTGATTGTTTCAAAATGTGCAATGAAAATCTCTTTACCTCTTTCTGGACTATAATGTTTGAATAAATTGGTGCTATTTTATTTTTGAATGACTATGGACAACCCATTTAAAATCCCTTTTCATTTTCAGGATCTCATCATTCAGGTACGGATCTAGAAAAAATTTTTGGGGGGGGTCCGATCGAAAAATTTTAAAATAGAAGATATTTCGGCTTTCAAAAAACGTGACGTTAAAATTGTGTTAGACAAACTCGAATTTTTTCGCTAGTGATTGTTTATTTAATTGTGTTTTATTTGCGTTATTCGAGTTTCATTTTCGAAAAATAGGCACAAGTGATATTTCGGGGGGGTCCGGACCCACAGGACCACCCCCCTGGATCCGTCCCTGTCATCATTGATTACTTTTAGGATTACATTGGATATCATACACTTGTGTTCCCGCTACCAGATCCTGATGAATATTTTGCTATTAGGCACCGGGTAGAGAAAAATGTACCCATCATTTACTATAATCACAGTCTAGCTCATGACTGTGATAATATTAAATCTTCTTAGTTATGAGTAGTGCAGAATATTGGCACTGATCAGTGCATCAAACCATAATATATTTTGTTCCGGTTCACTCAAAATACAAAATTTTGGTTCCGGTTTCACTTCATCAAGTATCAGTGAACTGGTTCAAACCTTTATTTGTCCATCTCGCCAAAAAATTTTAGGAAACCTAATAGAAAGTTATGATTTTTATTTGAATGAAACATGTGAAACCAAAGAATGTGATCTTATGAATTAATGCATTTAAATGAATAATGTAGCTTCAGATTAAGACCTATTTATGTAATATACAGCCAATGCCATGCCTTCATTTTCCATGACCATTTCACCATGCAGAAGACACTCATGTGTTGCAATTGTAAAATCATGAAAGGTTCAGAGGAGCAGCTACTTAATAATGAACACAGGTACACTGCGTCTCTTTAAGATTTATTAGAAGGAAACTTTGGCCGGGATGCCAAGTTTTATTGTCAGTTTTTTTTTTTCTTCGTCTTGTACCGAGTGACCTATGGCAAACATTAAGGACCACATGCTGATGGTACTGCTTGTTTCTTGTAAGCTTTGAGTACTAAACCGAGGGAGTAAACTTAATATCAGATTCGGTTTGGGTTCAGCTCTGCTCCAGCCAAAAATATCGGTATTTTTCAGTTCAGGTTTTTGGCTCGATTCACTTTTAAAGGTCTCTCCTTATGGAATGCCAAGAAAAGTGGCACTTGTTGAGTCATTGTATTTCACTTATGTAGACATATCCACTTAAAGCATACTGGCTCAGTGAGGAAAGAAGGACAAACCACCTCACTCCTCACTCTGTCTAGTGAGCTTCATATCTCATCTTTATTGCTATTGTTAGAGGAAGTACCCACTCAGACTTAGGGCTGAATACTTTACTAACATCATGCACATGGAAACTTGAGAAAGAATTATTTCTAAATTTTCTTTACAATCTAAGAGTGATGCTGGAACTTCTGTCAAGTACTATTTTGTTTTAGAAAGTTTTTAAGAGAATCCAGTTAAGAGGAGATAAACTTAAATTTGAATGAGAAATTAAGTGTAGTTATAAAGCAAGTCTCATGCTTTTAAAGACTCATTTATGTAAATACATATACAGTAGAACCCCGGTAATTCGGACGAATTCAGGCACATAGGCGTCCGGATTAGCGGGGTTTCCGGATTAGCGAGGTTTTCAAAAAATAACCTGAAAAACATTTTTTCTCAAAAATTATATTGTATAGATAATGCATGTATATATTACATAAGGTATTACAACATATAAAGTGGATGAATATTATCAGGGAGCAAAAAAGTCAGTTATTTTCTTTTGCGCATCCGTTTTTATTTTTAAATCAAGTGCGCGGTTTCTAAAACGTCTAAAGAGCATAATTTTATGTGCTTCAAAATTTTGCTCCTCGGCCAACTTTAATGATGTACTGAGTTCCACCAAAGTCTCAGAATGAGAAATTTTGACAGTCTACAGGATTGTCGTCGTCGTCATCATCATCTTCTGCCGTTACTGTTTTGATAATTTCGTCATCTGTTAAAGCTTCGTTTCGAGCCAAACCGTCGTCAGCCTCAGCAGCCCACCGGAGAGCTTCAGGGTTAGATATTGGGTTCGAATTTTGTAACTGACTAATGAGTGGCGCAATGTGTAATTTCTTCAGTTTGCACATTTTCTAAAACTTCCTAACTAATAAAATTTGGGAGTAAATTTTTCCACGACTTGCTGATCAATAATTTAGACACGGATGCCCAAGAGCATAGCTAGATTGAACACGACATCTTTTAAATTTACCTTTTTCAGTGCAGTTTCCAAATTTTCATTCTGCACAGGATCATTAAGAATATTTGTAAGAAGCAACTTACGGTATCCTAAATTAATGCTTTGAATAACATTTTGATCAATGGTTGGACCAGCGCAGTCGTTTTAGGAGGTAAAAAAATTGCGGAAATTTCAACGTCATCAGTGCATAATTCTTCAGCAGGATGGCCAGAACAATTATCAAGCAACAATAAAGCACGTTGTGGTAAATTGACGGATTTCATATGTTGTCGAACAGCTGGAATGAATTCTGTTTTAAACCAATCCAGAAATAATTCTCGTGTGACCCAAGTGTTTTTTTGCCTTCGATCTCTATAGCCCATGCATGGTCATCCTCATTGTACGTCTACCAAAGGGAAGGATTGTTTTTTACGCCTCTTCTCTCATAGCTTTTTAATGAAAGTGATGTTTTGAGAAGTGATACCCTGTAACTGAAAATTTATTGTCTTTCGAAATTGTTTAGTCTCGCACATATTTAGCATTCCTCTAATGGAAAAATGCTGTCTCAGAAAAGTATTACAACTTAGATGTATTATCACAATAAACGAAATACTTCGCTCTCCATCACATCATTGCAGCCAATGGAGAAATTTTTCAAATAGTCTGTCCACCTCACGTTTCTTGTTACTATGTAATATGCGTGTTTATATGTTCACAAGAAGAAGTTGCGGGTTTGCATAACTCCCAACAGAACGTCCGGATTACTGAGCGTTCCGGATTAGCGAGTGTCCGGATTACCGGGGTTCTACTGTATTAATTAATTGAAAATAAAAAAACTCCTGAGACAGTATGTATTACCTTAGAGTAAGGATGATCCCTACTTACTGGTATTACTCTATAGAGTATTATGAGATATCAGTTTGAAAGCTATGTTGCCACTTGCATTTACTCAAAAAAATGCACACCCTTTTGGGTCATTTTTAGCTCAAAAATTGGGGTGTGCGTTAGAATCGATGGTGTACTAGATTCAGACACAAATCTACTTGTGCACTTGTCAGTTAGTGCAGGGCCTCCTGGATCCTCAGTAAACCCTGGTTCCATGTAACTTGTCAAATGTTCCACCAATACACTCTCAATTTTTTTATTGTCAGAGCCACTGAAGACAAAATTGTTGGCCGATAGTTGTTAATTGAAATGTAAATAGAAGGCTACCAGTATTTCATATTTAGTATATTTGAATAAAAATTTTCATTTATAGAATTGTACATGTGCATAGTAAACTTGTTTACGTTGCTGAGAATAGTGTAACCCCATGTCTTAAGGTGCGCTTTACAGTCAATGATGCATTGTTTTAGAGTAAACACAGTCAATTGCTTTTCTTATACAAGTATTAATCCCAAAGGACTAAATGTCATCGTTTGGGACTGATTGAAGCCGAGGAGTTGATTGGAAGTTGATACAAACATTAAAATTTACTGAGAAATTATTTAAGGAAGCAAGTTAGGAGGGTATTACATATTGCAATGTAGATATTAGAGGGATTGATTTCTCATAGAACTCAAGGGAAAAACATAATGTCTCCATGTTTACTGTTTTGTTGTTTAATCTTTTTCATCTTCGATTGGTCTTGAACATTGCTTTGATGAATTGTTCTTGTGCTGCATTCTCAGCCATGAGGATAAATTTCATGATATATATCTACTAGTAATGTGTATCTGTCATACTTTGGAAACTCAATAAGTAGTAACTATTTTCTGGCATTTCAGTGTTTGTGTTTTATACCTTTTCTGTTTTCAATTTATTTGCACTGTAGGTTTCTCTCTAATCTCCAGATATTGCTCCACTGACATTTATTTCTTCTTGTATGATCATATATTTATGTTATGGACATCTTATCAAGGTTTATGAGTTATACTGGCTAATATCACCATAAACTGTTGTAAATATTGGTTCAGGGTTACAGAGGAAACTGTCACTCCAAGCAAATATTATCAACTCTCATATCAGCAAATGGATTGGTCTAGTTTGATTAGGGACTTTTTGCAAATGGTTATTTTTATAATTTAAGTAACACAGGATTATTATTAGGAGATGAATACTTTTACTTTGAAATTCTTTACTCCCATTACATCATGTTGAACAAAATTGGTTTCTAATCTAGTGCTCCTAGAATATTTATAGCTGGCTGCTCATGTACTTATTAGTTCATTGATATGATTGGGATTAAGTAGTAATTCTTTCCCAAAAGTTTAGATGTAATCAGCTGGACTGGATAATTTTCTTTCCTAATTGAAATCCATTGATGGGTTTGCTGCCATGCTATTATGAAATTATCCCAATAATCAAACTGTGGAAAGTGATATCATTATGATTTATTTATTTCAATATTTTTATTTTGAATGAGTATCATGACCTCAATCTTATATTTGCGTAGAATTATTTATTACATATAGTAATAACTGTGCATGTTCTTTCATTCAGTCTGCTCACCCTTTGTGACTTGATGCAAGTGATTGGTAGTATATATATAACAGTTTGTTGTCTCTGAAATTTTTTTTGGTGTTTAAGTGAAGGTATTTCACTATGTTATACTTGAGACAATCTCTTTCATTATCATGCGTGCGATGCAGCATTTACGTATTTTTGCAGTTTTTTTGTATCTTTTTTCAAATATTATTTGCTCTCATTTTCTGTTCTCTCCATATATATGTTGATATTTCCTTGTCCCAGGTTAAGTTAGAAGGATTTATTCAATTCTCTTTTTATAAATCACCTTAAATAATACATAATAATAGTAATGATATCCACATAATCCTAACCTTGCCAAGAAAGGGTTTAAGTATCAATCTATCAATCAAAGGTATGGGTGGAATAACTGACTAAAGACTGTAAAGTACAGGTAAATTAAGAAAAGTTTCCCGGATTCAGCCAAGTATTGCTGTAACTTGGGGCAATGAAATAATCTTATGTTTATAAATTAAGCTGCTTCCTAAACCATTTTAAGTTGTGTGCAACACTAATAATACTTGAGTTTGAGTTGAGTTGAGTCAATATGATTGATTTTTTGCAATACTGCAATGCTTAGGAAATTACAATAGTGTTTTTAATGGATGCTTATGGCTTTTTGTTTTATATCATCTTTGTACATTGATAACACTTTTTAAATATTAACATGACTATGATTATTCATGTATCACATACATGTACTTATTTATAGTTAAATTATATAATTTGTCATGTATTTTCTCATCTTCTAGTTACTACTATCTGTAGGTCTGAGCAGGTTTTTCACAGCCCCCTCCTTCTTCGCAAGTGTTTTCCTGTGATGGATATTTTTTCCAAAGAATTTTTTAGGGTTTTTACTAACACAATTATTCTTATTTTTACTTCATGCTATGATTTTAATTTAATTGTGTTATCTAGTTTGTTGAGTTAGATGGAAGAGAATCAAGGTGCGTTCACATGTAGGCATTTCACGAGTGCAGAGGTGCAACAGCCAGGAGCCAGGAATACAACGCTCCACTATGAGTCGCCACGCATCGCCAAAGTTGGCGAAAGCCCAACTTTTACGTGCATGAATGTGCGTACCACTCTGTGGTTTGCACCTTGATCTCTTCTTCATTTGAATAAAAGACAAACCAACCATCTCCATACCCTCTGGTTTCTCAAGCACATCATTATAAGATTGTATAAGATTGTATTACAATGTATTGTATGTATCAGTGTTTGCCCTGTAATTTTTTTGTTGGGCGAACTTAAAACACAATAAATAAAAAAATAAATTATGCTACTATGATGTTGTTACACCACCGCAAAACACACCAAAATCACTAAACAGCAAGTGAAAGCCAAAAGACGTGTACGTGACCATGAGAACAAGTTGTATTCCCAACGCGCCGCTGCGTGTAGCTTTGCGCGTCCCTGCGCTTACATGTGAATGCACCTTTAGTCTCAATCTCACTCAAATAAGGATGTATTATTATTATCCTTCAGTTATCATTACTGTAAATATGTTTTTAATGTAATGTAATATGTATTTAATTTTTCATGCTGAAATATGTTTATCTTATTATAAGTTTTAAGTTATGAAATTCAACATTGATAAAAAGGGATTTAAAAGGAAGGAATACTGTATGTATCTGTTTTATGAGAGGTGGTGAAGCAATTATTACGGTTCATTTGAGTCTGATGGGTATGAAATTTCATTTATGAAAAGCTTTGGCCCATATTTTTTTCAGCTAAAATGACAGATGCTGGAAAATCCAATGGTAGAAATAGTTCTCGTAATTTTTCTACCAATGTGCTTACAGTATTTTCCCCTTCGCTCCTATGGTTTGGAGAAATTAAATTTGAATGTTGTAGGCTGATTGAGGAACAACTGATGGACCCTAACCAAACCAAATACTCTATCTTGTTGAAAAAATTTTGTTTGTTTAATTTCAACTGAAAATCTTTAAATTCTGAACTCAGTTTCTCAGAGGATCAAATTCATTCTCAGCTACAGTCTAAAGATTTTTTGATCATATTTATTTGAATTTTACCTTGAAGTCTGATCGTTTACCTCTTGTATTATTTAGAGTATTTTTTTTAAACAATTTAATTTACAGATAGATTTGGTTATGTATGTAAAGATGGAATGAATACTAACTTAAGAATTGCAGTATTAGTAAGTCATGGTTATTTATGCAAAACATATTTCTTCTCATTTCTCTTCTTCTGAGTGTCTCTCAATGCTTAAAATGTTATTTATTTTACTGTAAAGGAGATCTTACAATAGAGATGTTTATTCCATGATAAGATTTAAAAAAATCATCTCTAATCCATATCGCCCTGACCCTATATCTCTTGGCACATCATTTCCTATATTTTGGCACTTTCATCTACCTAGTTTCTTAAAATGTGAATGTATATTGCAACTTCTTGCATCCCTATTGCTATCTTTCCTTATTGTCCCAGTCTCCTGGTTCTAAACCTCTTCTTCTCATTTCCATCTCTATATTTTCTCTCCATTTCTCTTAGGTCTTCCTCATTTATTTCTTTCAGCTGGAGTCCATTTTCAAACCTTCAAAGGTATCCTTTCTTCTTTCACACATCTCAGATTTCCATACCATTTGAGTTGTTTGCAATTTATTGTTTCTGAAAATTTTGCTCCCCGACATTTTTTCTGTAATCCAATCACTTCTAAGATGGTCTAATAAAGTTAGACTACAGCATTTCCTCGAGTATGTTATTTCTGCTGAAAGTAGTCTTCGAGAAACTTTTATCCATAACCCATACCTTCGAACCATAGGACATAACAGGTTCCATTAAATTATTAAAAATATTTCTTTTAGTTGTATGCACTATTATACTTAGTGTTTATCATGTATTCTATCTACATGTTTCTTGCAGAGCTTATGTTTATATTCGATAATGAAACCCAAAACTTTCTGTATTTTATTCCCGGAAAACGTTATTTATTCCTCTCCGATTACCGTATCTCAGTATGTTTACCTACAAATTGCGTATAACCTGTGTTTTTCTTTCCAATTCTCCTTTTAATGCAAGTGCTATACACTTTTAGGTTGATCTCTTGTATGTGTGGCAGAACTCTCGGAAATTATGCGGCACACCGGAAGCTACCTTGCGGTACTCACTTGAAAAGAACTGTGCGAAAGCGTCACACTCTCTAGAATTCTATCTTTCCTCGATGTCACGTTTCATCCAGCCCCTGTAGCTAGAGGAAGACTTGGTTCGAAAATGTAATTCTCAAGCAGTGTCGACCTTCGAGATCTCGAACTTTGTAGTAGTTCGATGACTTGCCCGAGCAAGCGCATTGGCGTCAATCCGTAATTATCCGCGATCTGTGATGAATTCGAAAGACTTTCCCACCGTCTCGAAATCCTCGGTAGCATGAGAGCCTACCTCCCAGGAATAGTTATTCATACCGGAGCGCCTCTACTCTAACTTACGAGCAAACATCGGTTGGATCTGCCCTCAACTAGTAGACTCAAGGATTTGCTCCTTCAAATCGTTAATAAGGTACCGCATAAAGATATCCTGGAGGTTAACGGTGCACTTGCTGCGAAATGTTTCCGGATTAGGTGATCGGCTTATTTTTGTTACCAAATACGGAAAGGTGAGCTAGTTCCTGTCGATCGTCATGCAAAAGCATGAATTTATAAAAACTCAAACTTATCTTAACTTACCTTATCGTTGTTATTTCGTTTCGCATCTCGCGTATAATCCTTCCCAACCCAACTCTTCTTTCTTAGCATTAACGCAATCTTTCCTCTCTTATTAAACCAAAAAGAACCTTGCTGCTTTCTACCGTACATTTTCCACTTAGTTCTGAATCCCTGAAGATACGGATCCCATATGCTTCACAGTGGACTATCGTATCATTTTTGGTCAATAGTACAAAAATGGGTTAATTTAACCGCAGAACTTAAAATTTTGCATATTATTACAAAATCATTGAATTTTATGTTTCCGCTTGTTCGTTTCTCGATATCTTTACGCGTCAAGAAGACAGAGCCCCAAACTCGAGCGATTTTCACTGTAAAAGAGCTTCGGATTATTCGGAGGAACTTTAAAGTTAGTCGCTATAAAGATGCTTTTGAAAGAAACTTGGAGTAATTGTAAAATTCATTTTAAAATACAATTATTTAATTATTTTTCGATTCGTTGCAGTTTTTGAGATCAGAGATGAGTTTGCTCAGTTTTGGCAACAAAATTGGGGGAAATCTTTTTTTCGGGATAAAGTTTTTTGACAAATGGGGAAACGACGACGTACTAACGAGTCTCTTGTACCACGTCAATGGCTAAGGTTTCTGGTCATAGACTTGGGATAAAATTTCAATTCACCCGCGACCCTGTGAATGTAGTGGATTTTTCGTAAGCGCGGCGCAGTTCGGCACATTGTCATTTATCGTAATCCCCGAATCTTGTTTCGCTGTCGTTTGGGTTATTTATTTTTGGTATTCAATAACAGTTGTTTCTGCTGCTACATTCTGATAAATGGAATATTTTCATTCGTCATTTGGTACAAAATATGTATCTTTCATTTTCTTTTATCCCAGTCTTCGACATAACTGTGATGAAATGAAAGCTACCGAGGTATGAGTGAATAATTGCGCTGATCAAGGTCTCTCCTTACGGAATGCCAAGAAAATTGTTACTTATAGAGTCATTGTGCTTTACTAACGTGGATATTTCCTCTCATAGCATTCTGGCTCAGTGAAGAAAGCCATGGCGAACACCTCACTCCTCACCTTGCCTAGTAAACCTCATTCCTCTCTGTAAGCTCTTAGTAGCTTATGTAAGAGGGGGGTGAGGTACCGGCCGGCCCTCGGGCTAAATACTTTACTGATAGAATAGCAATCATCTTATTTAATAATTTATGTCTCCATACTGTTCCATCGACCTAATAAGAGTAATTCTGCTTTTCCTTCAACTTCCCTTCCCCACTTTACGCAAGACTTCAATATATTTTTGTAAGAGTTGTCAAAAAACAACAACAGCTGTGCTTCTGCTGCGTATTTTGCACATCGGCTTCCAGCGAGAATCGTAAGGTAGTTTTTTTTTTTTTTCGGTAGAGACCGACAATACAGATCAAGGGAGGACAAATGCCTACGGGCTCCCGGATCCCTTCAATGTAGACAGCGCGTTCGGCTTTGACGAAAGCGGTCTCGGGTTCGATTCCCGGTAGGAGCCCATGCGCGAATGACCGAAGCTGTCGAAGCACTTTCATTATTATATTTACACTGCAGATAGGTAAATACCAGGTGGCAGGGCTCGTGTCATGATTATGGAAGAAACGCATATCTGAACATACTACGAATACAATGAATGAGAAAGAGTAACAAAATCCCAAAGCCATGTGGAAAATACATCACCAGTAAGCAAGTACACAGACGCATTTTACAGAGCTAATTTCGCAATACGTACTATGTATGTATGTATGTACAACATAAATTATTAATTATCCTAAAATGACTTAATTAGCCCCATACTCTACACCGACTGATACTTAATACTTTTTAACAATACTACTACTATAACATTTAAAAGTTTCTTCTTAATATTTGTATTTATTATATTTAATATTAATTTCATAATTAATTAATAAATGCATAACATTGTTGATAAAATATAAACAACATTATATGTAATAATAATTTTATTTAACGGCGTAATTTAAAAAGAAACCGGTAGATGGCCCACCGTGTACAAATACCGACCAGGATAAGATGTTTAGCAGGTAGTGAACGAACTTGAACGTGGCTAGTGCACCTCTTGCAGTGCATGAGCAAAGCGGCTCGTATCAAGGTCGCTTTGCGTCGACCCACTTGCGTGAAAAAGGCATCCCAAGAGAACATCTTTACTTAACTCGCGCTTGTCACGCACTAACTCTATTTCTTCCCTCCCTCATCCCCGAGAAAACCACGGTCTCTTACGACTGTTTAGTATCCGTTATGTATTTGCACTCCAAGTTTCGTGTTTCAGGTACCTAATGGCGTATTGCGTACGGGATAACTTCCTGTCCAGTGAAGTACTTACTGGTGAAGTAAGTCCCATGTATCACACTCACTTCACAAATGTATTAAAATATTCAATGGGACATTATTCATTACAGTAGCGCTTAATTCAGTGAAATATTTTTTCGATCAATCGCAATTCGTTACAAAATAAATATTATCGATTTGGTACGTAAATCCTTAACGAATACTGTAATCTTTATTTCTGATTCCAAAAAAATATAGTAAAGATGTTTTTGTTAGAGCTGAATTCATACGATTTGAAGGCAATCACCTCTTTCTGATGCACCCATAAATTAAGTTTCCGCAACTTTCTAATTAAGTTGTGATAAATCGAAATCTGAAATCACGAGGTGACAGTAATGAATACAAAGTATTCATTTTCTAAGTTCACATTTTAATTATTTAGAATTTATTTTTGAGGAATTGAATAATTGTATTAATAATTAACCTAGTATAAATTAGCATCAATTTATAAAAAGTGCAGTCCTATAATATTAATTTATAGAATTTATTCGTCTTAATGACGTATACATTGTTAATTAATTGTTCTGCAGTTAATCAATTGATTTATGCTCAATTTATTGTATGGAAGTTTTTAGATTTGTAAACTTAGGGATCCAAAAGGATTGCTTATGTTGTTTTCACCACGATTAGGGTCACTTTCGCGAAATTTATAGATCAGAAGGGCCTCTAAACGAGACAGGTCCCTTAACCCTTTTCTGTACAAATGTTGGAAAAGAAGCAAAGAAAATAAATATTGTCTAGCGTAACTTGATAAAAGATATAATATGTATATAGATTATATAGTATAAATAGATTTTTTTAGTAGCAAAGAAATTTATTTTTATACTTCTACTAAAAAGACTGAAGATGTTATAAATTTGCAGAAAATCTTTAATTCATTCAAACGTTATTGAAACCAAAATTTCTGACCTGATTCCACGTGGAATAAAGTCACATTAAACGAAAAAAATAAATTTTTTCGGGACGACTGCTTAAAACCACAAACATGAAATGCCGAACGTTATTAAAATAGTTGTAGTTTTATTCGTCACTTCCTTACTGTCTGTATACTTAATAACGTAAACACCGATACACCCTGACGATAACTCGCGAGCATGAGTGCAGCAATCTTCCTCTATAGCTCAAGATTATAATTTTTCTTGAGCGGCGAGTAATGATACCTGCTGCTGGAATTATATACTACATTCGGCCCTAATAATGTCAGCGGGCGATATGAATAGATACTAGAATAAAAAAGTGACGCGATTCCATTTATACTCGCAGGACAGGAAAGGGTTAAAAATAATTGATATCGAAATTTCATGTTTATCCATCATCATGTTCCGCATATTCTCGAGAAGGTATTGCAAGGGAATGACATAGTCTAATAATTATATCAGGTACTATATTTCCATCAAACTGGATATACTAGATAAAATAACTGGATTTTAGAATTGTTATGATAGCTTGATACTACATTTGCCTAGGAAGAGGCATCGAAATCTCTAAATAAAAACTGTAATTGATTAATATAAATTCATTGGCTCAGCATTCTGAGGTGAACATTTGGTTCTGCGGGTCATCAAAGTCACTGCAATAAGGAATAATTAGCAAATGTTTCACAAGATTATTTTCCTTTAATCTTGTAGGAAATTCTCACCATTATTCTCGTCAAGGTCCTTTCACAAACCAATCCCTGCACCCCGACTTATCAAATACGACCATAAAGATATTGTGCTCTCACATATTGACGAAATATTTTAGATTTTAATACAGAATCGCCCGTGTCATATGCATCTCTCCATGTTGAGGCTCTTTATTTACTAAAGCATACTTGATGCTGCTTTGATTGATTTATTATTGTTTATTAGTTCTGTGGGATAAGAGATGAAAAATAGCACATTTGCTCTCAAAGTATTATATAACAGAAGAATTAAAAAATAAGATCAATACAATGGCATTGAAACTTTATACAATTACATGCTATTAGATGCTTGTATCTTGTTTGTACTTAACCGGATTAACTCAAAAATTAATGTAGTTCGTCTGGGTTATTTTTTAGATTGGCCTAGAGACATAAACGGCGCTGCTGTTGACGACAAAATATATGATACGAAAAACATAGATGATTGTATCATTTAACTATAAACTCATATTCTTCTCCGATTATATTCCATTTAGGATTTGTGTAGCTCATAACGATTCCATTCGACATTAGTTTCTTGATTCACAGTTCCCCAAGTTATGAAAGCACTTGCAAAAATATTTACTACTACTCCATCTTGCAATCCATTCTCTGGCAATCTGCTCCAAAATATCCCCACTCTCTTATCCCCGAGATTACTAGTAAATGTAAGTAATTAAAACCTACTAAATATTGCATATATGTATTATAAACACTATTCTTTGGCTGCTTCGCTCTTCTTCTAGGAGCTACATTACGGCATGGAACTTCTTTTTACGGCATATACTTCGCTAGACCACCAAAGGTATTTGGTTGCTATTGGGTGTGCGTCTACAAATCTTCGGCCCCTGGCGATGGTAGCGGCGTAGCATAAGCTTGTAATCTGTGCACATTACACTCTCCGAAATGGTCTGAAGACCTTAGGCGTTTTGGGAAAATCATAGCATTAAGCTCTCCGACGTAACGTGGTTTGATAAGGCGATCTTAAAGATTCTCAAACCAGTCATAAACTGTTCTCCGTTCTCTTCTCTTCAGATGAGATGAAAAAAGATAGAAATCAGTTATGATCTGATTTTCCTGCGCTCCCGTGGTTTGCTTCGTGCTTGCTACCTGAAGATGTCAGGCCAAAAGATGAACAAAGAGGCTTAGATGTGGAAAATGAATGAACTTGATTCAGGGGTCCAATACGAGAGCTGTAAGATGTATCTTTAAGTCGGATGGTATTCGACATCGGGACATAAACCTCTCAATGCCATCAGACTTACTATTACGTCCGGTCTTGTTCTTCACATCTTCATCTTATAGAAGCTTATTTTTGCCTAATGTTATATAATATACATATATTTTCATTTAGAAAGAGTTTTTCTCTGCGTATATGCATTTTTTATTTCTTTATTATGTATATTGTATCAACTTAAAGGTTAAAAACATTCATCTCGAATTTTTCAGCCGCGATCATTTTTAAAACTGCTAACGATCTCTACCAATCCAATATAAATCTTTGGTTTTCTCCCTCAGTAGCTTTTTATACCATTAGCATGAATACAAATCACTGACTATTCAATTTCAAGAAACCATAATTCAGTAAAAAATTGTTTAAGTGGAGCGTAACCTCTGAGAAATTTGTTCGTATGTGTCGCTCAAAACGTTTTTATTTCTCACCTGGCAAAGAAGTTGTTGCGAGTGATTCATAGCTCAGGCCGACATCTTGAATGGAGCTTTAGTTATTGATTTTTATTTCGAAGATTGGGATTCGCGGTGGACGAAACAGCGGCTGCGGATGAACTTTATCAGGGCTCGAGGGGTTAATCCTTTAGCATGAAATTATCACTTTTTATTGAATGAATATAACTGCAAGAAGGGGCATGAGGTGGCAGTGATTACAATTTATAAATGCAATATAGAAATAGAAATGAAATTTACGTTATATACATAGTGAAAATGACGTCTAATTTCAAAGAGTATTCATCTGCCTGGTATTTGCCCTGGAAGGGAGGGAACCCCCTCAGAAAACATCCCTCAGGTAGTAGTCACAAAACTTACAAGAAAAAATACACCATATAGAATCATCATACCTATACACATATGATTATAAACACCCTTTTAACAATATTTGTCCACAATATTAAATGTTCATTTATCCACTTGTCCATCATTTACCCTTACACAAATCACATATATTTTCCCTACAAGACGTTCTTCAACTTTGCCTTAAAGGTACGCACACGAGGATGGATTGGCTAAAAAATACTCCACTTCTCCTTAGAAGTATATCTTTGGTTTGTTCATCCTACGTGAAAAAATCATTATTGCTGCTATGTTGTCGTTATTGATCTTCGAATAGCGATCTAGATCGATGCGTTCATCGCCATCGAGATGTTGCAACGTTAATCATTCCCCTAGTCATGAAACCCGTTGATTCATTCCGGGATTAATCATTTCCGAACGACGAAGCGGTAAGCCTTATCTTGATCTCCTTCGTCTCGCTCTGTTCACGCGGAGGCCTTTCCTTACACTTTGCGGCTGCCATTATCCCCGTCTCCCGGAGTCTCACAAAGGCGTTCGATACATTCTGCAACTCGTCGTCGTGATTGAATGCGAAGTCTCTCGAATCGGGAAAAAGAGTTCCGCGAAGGGAGGAAGGAGTTTTTCTTACACCCTCCAGGCCAGTCTTTTTTGTCGATCGCCTCCTAGGGCGAGTCACGTATTTTCGTGATCGGTACATTTCTAAGAAGCCATCGGTGGACTGCCGGGCCATCGAGTACATTAACGAAGGGTAAAAATATTATAGTACAGCGTAGTACAGAGCTATAGCGCTACCTTGTGGACAAGTCGAGTCATTTAATTTTACTCATCATAGGATCAAGGTATTTTCAAACAGTAGTTCTCATTATGAATTGATATATATTATTATGGTACCGCGTAGTAGAAAGGCTGCGCGGAAACTTTCGCGCATCTCCTCCTCGGAGGGGTATATCCCCTCTCACGCGAACTCCTTACGCCCTGAATTACACGAAAGGACCTACACTTTTTTCGTGGTTGCCATCTATCACTAATCGTTTTCATGAAAATATAACATGCGTACGCTTTAAGAATTTCCGAATTGAGAGAATTTGTCAACATAGCTGTGGTTAGAAGAGACTCACTGCCTAAGAATGGGGGAAGTGTTACCAAAGTGTTCGGAGATGGGGTAGGTTATCCGGCCATTGGTACCGAAAAAGGCTCTTTACTTCGCGGTACAATTATACCTATAGAGATTTTCGAGGGGTCTCCCTCCTGACTTTGGGGCTTACATGCCTGTTAAAGTTAAATATTGCTTTGTCCCCTTGATCTCTGGATTGTCGATCGGCAATTTCTAATATTTCTGAAGCATTTCAGCTTGTAAAAAATGTTCCCTATCTCTTGCGTATCCAAATTCACTCTTTTCCTCATTTATAGTTCCATATATGGGATCGCTTAACAGTTGAATCCATTCATAACTATTTGTAAGTATATAAAGATTTTTCCTTCTCCAATTCTTGGTTTCTTTTTCACTCCGCCCGCTGGTACCGAAAATGCTCTTAACTGTGCGGTACTACAAAATGTATGTAAATAGGAAAGATGGAAAGAAGTCTGGATGTAAGGTATGGGCTTCCTTGATTTTGAATTCGTTTCATTCGTAACTTCAAGGTTTAACGAGCATCTGGGTTACGGCCACTCCTACGAAATTTCAAATTGTGGCCATCTACACCTTTTCGGACATCTTCCGGCGACTTTCCGCGTTTCCTCCGCTCGTAGGAAAGGGGAATTCCCAAATCGCTCGGGCGCTTTCCCGTACTCTGGTTTCGAGTGAAGTTCGAAATGTAGCCCGTTCAGTTTCCTTCCTTTGGCACTTCCTGTCGGCCGATTATGATATATATTAGCCGATTCGCACCTCATTCTCGTCACGAACTGTTAATGCTAATATCTCATAAACGTATATTCCTCTTCATATAGTGTATTTAATGTTAAGATTAAATTTAAGGAAGCAAATATTCTTAATGTATTCAGATAGAAAAATACACGAACTCAGAATCAACAATCGTCTTGGTTGTCAAGGGGATGAGTTGTTTATAACATCAAATTATTAAAAAAATATTTTCATTTTATCAACATTCTCGTATGTGGAATCGAAAACGATATTCCATCACCGAAACAAGATTATTTATTGATTTTCCCTTCTTTTGGTTCTTGACTCAACTTCATACGAGTATTATTTATAATTTAATTTTTCAAATTAAAGATAAAAAACAGATAAAAATTAACTTACTATGCGGTACTTTTGGGAAAGCTTTGACTCGTACGGTGTCTAACGGAGGAAAACATAAAAAAGAACGGGATAACAAGTAGCCTATAATCAGCGCAGGTAAGTTAATTTAAGTATTTAAAGTTTGAGCATTTTGCAACATCTAGTTCTCGAGTTTCATTAAAATACACACGCACATACATCCATTTTTAATCCACATAGGATTCACTCTTTTCCTTTCTTACTTATCATTTATTGTTATAGTACAATTTATGTACTATATTCCGTATCTATGTACTCTTTTACATTGTTCATACTTAGGCTAAATTTAAATTTTGTGTGATTGCTACGCTACCTTATATTACTATATCGGACTATTCATAGAATTTTATGTATCTAGTAGGCTGTATTTATTAACGATATTTCAACATGAAATGTCATAATGCTACTTTAAATTTTTACAAATATTACATGCTCTTTTTCCGTGTTTAAAATTATTTTTAAGTCTCAGAAAATAATTTCTATAAAGTTTAACTTGTAGATTCCTTAAAAGGTTTTCAGCTTTTTTTACATCATCCTTTTAGTGAATGTGTTCTTCCTGTAGATGACTTTCCCTGAATATTGGACTTAGTATTTTTTTTTCGTGTCAATATAATATTTCCAAGTATTATTATTTACGGAGATTGTTCCCAATATTTTTTTCCAAAAAATGTAACCTATCATCTTATTGCATGAAAAAATAAAACAAGAAGAACGCTAAAGAGATGCCCATCGAGAGTCGAGGCAATGCTTTTTTTTCAATTATCCGACCTAGTCTCGAAAGCGTCTTGGGATCTGGGATTTGGGATCCATATAAGTTAAGGTTTAAACTCAGATTTAACGTTCCATCGTAGAGTAGCAAGTTTCATTAGGGGTGATTTCAGGTAGATTTTAGATTCTACAGTAGCGTTACGACTGTAATAGAATCGAATTGATTGAGGAAAGCGTCACTGGGTGAAAATCCATTATAGTAAATGGAGAAATAACTAAATTTTAATACTATAGAATTAAATAAATTTCAATACTATATAAATAAATAAATTTTAACTTAGTTATTTCTCCCGTTGTTATATGATAGAATAACTCAGGTGAGAAGATCTTGTTAACAACGGAAGGGTTTTCAAAATTTCATTGGTTCTGATCTTTGGACGATGTAGTTGATATTGAAGGCTATCTCTAAGAGGCATCGACAAAACGTTACAAGGAAGTAATTGCTAAAACGGACAGTTACCTCTGGTCGTTCTTTCCGCATTCTTTTAGTGAAGCTAATAGGGTAGATCTGGTAAGGATGTTAGCGTTACTACACCCCCTGCCACAAGCCACTGACAGCTCGCGGGGTATACCATATTTAAATCTAAAACCTAAACCCTATGAAATAGAGAAATAGTCATGTGCACATGGTCTTCTTGATAAATCTATCGCATAATTGCAGATACCAGCTGTAGCTCCATCCTCAAACATAAATTATCAAAGATTGAAGGTTTTACCCAAGTACGCCTCTAAAACTGTATCGAGCCAGCTCCCTTAAATTAATTTATTTAATATTGTAAATGCTGCGAGTATAATTTCTTTCGGTGGTAGCTCCAATCATTGTCAGTGAAAAACTAAATCCAAACCGCAATCCCTTACCCCGGACGTTCCACGCAAACAAATATTCCACTAATCATAATCACTACGTACAGACAATATTCGAACACCGCAACACTGGAACAAGATTTAATTTACATACCTGGCAATTTACCCTGGCACCCCTCTAAAACATATACTCAGCATATAACCTTTAATCACAAAAACTATATTTCATAGTTTATAACGTTACTCTTCAGGCCAAAATGACACTTCATCGTTTTCGCATTGTCACGTTTAAAATCATCCAAATAATACAAAACATAGAAATGTTGAATCCAATTAATTACATAAACAACAGAATCTACTTTTAAACTCGTTTTTATTTTTCGGTAAGGGTTTTAAGACCTCATCAGGCAACATTCAATTCTATTTATAAAAGAATACTTGGCGATATATTTTTTTCGTAAGTTTTAACTTGTGCTTGCGATCCCCACGTGCAATATAATCCGGTTCCTCTATTCTGCTTTTCAGCTCTATCCATGCCTCTCCTCCGTTATTATTATTAAATCATTATATCTGTATTACTCATTATATCTGTATTAATCATTATATCTGTATTTGTAATCACTGCATTCGGCTTCCTTTTAATACGAAGGATAACTCTTGTTCCGTCATGGATCTCCGCCATTCCTTATTAATGATTCTCAAATTCAGTCATTCAGTGCTAATGACGGTCAATATCCCGCGGTCATCGTTTTGAAGGGATAATTACTTTCGAGTCATCCACAAGAATATCCCGTCCTCCATCCACGGTGTTATCCTACAATTTTCTTGTTAACCTGAAATTAATTCGGCTGTAACGGATGTGAGCACCTTCGCAACTTGCTTTGGAAGCCACTTTGGGACAATTATTTTAATTACAAACAATTTGGTCGAGTTATCTCTTGGAAGTAGGAAGGGTAGCTGCGAATCGCTAATCTCGAAAGGGGCTTACAATCCATACTATATATAGGTATACACGAAACTTTGAATTTGAGATGCATCATTTTAATATCGGCTGTCATTTATTTCCTGATGCAGATAATTACGACTAGTAAGAATACAGTGTATGATTTTCAATCAAAAAATGCCTGCATCAGAAACTTAAGTTATAGAAAGCACGATGTTCAAGAAAACATTCATTTTCATTATAGTCTTTACAAAAGGCATTTATGACGAATGTGGTATGAATCTTGAAAACATTATATTATTATACAACAAGATTATTAATTAATAATATTTTATCTAATTATAAATCTGATGATATTATAATTAAAGTAAATGTAAAATTGAATTTTCATTGTATACTCTAGAAAACGGAAAGGATTTTCACTAGCAAAGTATTCTATTGCCATCGTTTTTATCAGCTAATTCTTCGATTTTCAGTTTTTATTAAAACCAATTTTATGACTGTAAATGTCATTACTTGGAAGTTCTTTCTTTTAAGATTTTGGAGAAGCTTATTAGCGTATAATTTATTCCTCTGAATGTCTGTATGCATTCAATGACACTAAGAATCATACAATTTAAAATTACGTTCCAGAAAAATGCGGAAGAGCGAAAGAATGATTCTGCTACGCTTTATACTCGCGAAGCGAGTTCGCCGCTGGAAACCGCGGCATCTAATACGTTTCTGACGGATATTCAATTCATATTTAGCTTGAAGTTCATACCTAGTTTTTACATGCATGTTTTACATTTCTTATTGTAGAAAGCCAGGACGTATTGCATGGAACTGAACAGCGTAACCAATCAGCAACATACAAGTCCGTTTCTCATGAGCATCCGGTTGTCCTTTTTAAGAAGTTCACTCTCCGTTTCGTTTTCAATGGACGTAATCAACAAATTAGGTAGCAAAATTATTTTAACGGGTGCTATAACGGGTATATGTGACAAATTGGACTCATACGGCTTAAAGTGTTCCTACTCTGCTTTTAAAGATACCTCTACAGACTTCCCTTGACCGCTTGCTCAAGCTTCCTTGAGGAAAGCGATGACGACAACTCCTCGGGCATTTGTATGCGACGAAGGTCACGGGATCGAGGAACGAGATGTTTACATTCTCACCATAGGTGAAGGAATCAATTTAGGGGTTAACTGATGCATGCAAATTCAGTGATTATGGAATTCAAAATGGACAGGTTTTCAGCCACCCTAGTTATCGTTAGACGTTAATTAGGGTTAACAAAATAGCTGTTATAACAAACCCTGGTATGACGCATTAGTTGAGTAAACTGTACGTTTTAACATTCAAGAACACCATTATGATTAAAATTTTGTAGCTATACACATAATTAAATTGATGATAAAGACCATAGGTTCCCAAAGTGGTCCATATGGACCCGTATAGATTTTCAGGGGTCCGTGTCAAGGAGAAAAAATTGAGGATCCAAGATTTTTTTTTCAATTTTCGGGATTTAATTGAGAGCTTTGGAAGCCAAAGATCCCATTTTGAAAGATAATGTAGTCAAATGGAAACCAGAGATGGCTTTTTGACAGCAAAATTAAATATTAGGCAGGCTAGGGGGTCCATGGAAAATTTCAAGGGATCCATGTGGAAAAGAGTTTGCGAACCTATGATATTGACTACAATTAAAATTACCTAATGAAACGATATTTAAAAAATACGAGGAATATTAATGTCCATATAGGGATTTTAACTGATTCATTTCTTATATTAGCGACTGGGTTGTAAACACTGAAAATCAAATTCCGGAACGAATAACGTCGAAAAAATGTACACACTCTATGTGAATGTATTATGTAAACAATTTAAACCACTGGCGGCTCGAGGGGTACATATCTAGGGTGTCCTTACCGGTCTTACAAATCCGGGACATTTACTACTTCAAGGACGAAATATCCGGGACAGCCGAGAGACAATCAGGAACTCACCGGGACGAATCTGGAACAATGTTCTAGTTCAGTCATTATCGTAGGTTTAGGGTATTGGAATACTTCTAAATAGCAGCTTGCTTTCGTTTTTTCCGTTGATTCTAATTCATTGATTCCCGGGCAGGAACATCTTTTTATGGGTTAGATGGAAGAAAAGACTTTGTCTCAATCTCTCCTAAATAAAGACGATTTATTATTACTATTCTAAGAAAAGGGGCTTTAAATGTATTGATTTTCATTAAATTTTATTATTTTTAATGAAAAAATTACTATTTAATATTGATACTGGTGACCTAGATTATAAATTTGAAAAAATTCCTCATGAAAAAATTCCTCACGTTTTTAATGAAATAATCGTTAAATACAAGACAGTTTTTCGGTTGAATAACATTGATTTATGGATTAATAGCACTCATTTATCGATGGATGCTCGTTGGATTATCCATCAATGATAAAAATACCAGGAAACTTACTTAGTAAAGAATTCTAAAATAATCGGGACGTTTGAGAGTCCCGAAAATGTTTTTTCCGGTCCTAGTGATTAAAATACGGGACAAATCCCGGGATACCACTATGTTCGGTCACCCTATATACAGTTTGTCTCAGTACATCATTTCAGATCTTTCAAGTAAATTTATTATTAAAACGAAAATTCATTTAATGGCGTCTTTTTATTTATGATATTCCTGTATAGGGTAGACCGGGGTATGTTGGCCCATTTCTTTTTCTTTCATTTTTACTTCTTAGCCTTTCATGTTTTGTTTCGTTTTTTATGGGAAAAGGTTGATAAAACCATATGCACTCAAAATTTTCATAACTACATCCTCCTATTTATTTGCGAATATTTTTTCAATAAAAAATTATTATTACTAACGAGAAATATTTTTCGTCCTCGACCTTTGAGGCTCTGTACTCAGCGTCCTAGTCGCTCCACTTAGTCCGATAGAAAAAGACGATGCGTTGATCCGATTCAGTCAGAGTGTGTCCCCGCGCAATATTACCATGTTTAGGTATGTTCCGATTCGCTCGTATAGGGCAGTGCAAGACTTTAAGGGAGCTCTTCAATTCCCCATGGTTACGGCCAATGAGGTGGACGGAAGTGCGTGCTCTCCAAGTGTGCTTAGCGGAGCGAAAGAAACAAGGTTTCGGCTTCTGACACCGAATTTCATTTTACGTGACATCTCGAAACTTACTCTACTCCACGATTAAAATATGCCCATAAATGAAAAAATCTATTCGTTAATAAATATAGAAGATAATTAATCAGCGATGATTAAATAAAGCATTTATTACCGGTGGAACTGAGAATCCTGCATGTTCCGTACAACCCATTGACAATTTCAAAATATATTCTTAGAAAATACTAGTAAAATTAATTGAAATATACGTAGAATAGGAAAATTTTATTCATGGACACAAATAACTAACTGAAGCTTAGGAAAAAGCATAGCAGGAAAATATCCACAAAAAAAGAGGGGAAGAAAACCTGCACAAATCTACTGTAGGAAATCACTAAAAGATTTTAAAAGAATACCCTTATCATGACTTAGTATTAGAAATATGGAACAAATATCAAACAATAAATATACACCACAAACAGTACTGATGAACAATAAAATGCGCATATTATGTTAAAACATAACACTCATGGATGAAATAAACAATAATAAAGTATTAAAATTATATGAATATTCAAATAATTTTTGAGAAATTTAGTGAAAAGCAAAAGTAAAATTTGGTGAAACCTCTTCGTAATTTTCTCACACCAACCCCTAAGGTAATAACCGCATTGCGATTCAAACACAAAGTAGTGTATGTCATCGTAGTAGATAATAATACCACCGAACTATTTTCGGAAAATTTTTAGTTCAGTACGTTTTAGCAAGTAGATACCGTTGTCGATTCTGATCGTTTTTCCGCAGAGAATTAGAAACTAATAATAGAATAATAGCCGAGACTATATAAGGGTACTACAAGGAGAAAGGCGTAAGGTGAATCTTCCCTTAAAGCCGTGCACATAGGAAAATTCCCGAGGAGGAACGGACATGAGAAAAGTCTGACATGACCGGGAATCGAACTCGATTCTTCCAATTGCCAATCGTTGCTCTATCCTTTATACTAGAAACCAACATTAGCACAGAAAACTTTTTTAAGGCGGTGTCACAGTATTCCACCCCCCCCCCTACATAGTGGCGACTAGGCAAGATGAGGAGTAAGATAGTTTACCCATGCGTCCCTCACTGAACTGGAATGCCATCAGTGGAGCGAGTCCTTGTCATTGCTGACTTTATAAATGACTCTTTTCATGACATTCGGTAAAAAGTGTGCAAAATGAATGCCATCTCTCTGCTTCAATTGTTTCTCGGCAGCTTCCTAATTATAACGGCCATACAGAGACATGATCAGTCATGATCAACATCATCAGAGGCAAAAGAAAAATTTAAAGTCATTTTTCGAAATGGAATTGGAGCATATGATGATTTCCTTCTAACTCCTCCACTTACATTCCTTAAGTCTTTCATCAAGATATGGTAGCAGGTAAAACAGCCCCGTAAGGAATGGAATAGAAGAAAACATAAATATATTCATCCGTTGAATGTTGGTGGGTTTTTATCACCGCATTTTGTGAATAGCAAAATTCTGTTTCAAAATTCTCTGTTTATCTTTTTTTATAAGTCTATCAGGAATACCCAGTTTCCGATGTTAGTTATCAAAGGCAAACGAAAAATATCATACGAAACTAGAACATTCGTCGCAAGGCGAAACAATGAACTATTTTCTTGATCCCATATTCTATTATTTTTTTACTTAGAGTTGTTCGAATGTAGAATTTTGCTTGATAGATTACAAAGTTCCACATATGCTGAAAGAGATTTTTTAACAGAAATTCGAATAATTGCCCACGAAAATAAAATCATTCTATAGCCGCAACACGTATATCACCTTAAAACATTAAAGAATTTGGCTATATCCACAGGAAATATTTTATGCTACTAGCTTCGACTACATCTAGGCATGTTCATAGATTTACATTCATGTTCGTTGACATGTAGGTCTAAAGATGTATGCATGTGGACAAAAATATATTTATGTGGAAATTTTCAATTTCTTTCATTCATCAAGTATGGCACCATTCCATAAAATCGAGCTTGAGCGTATGAGATTTCTTCTACATGTATCACAATATGTGAAGGGTTTTTATAAAAATTACGGATATATTTTCTCTCAATTTCAAATTCCCTCACTCCAATTTTTATTTTTATTGGTAACGCCAATAATCCATAAATTATGTGTGTTGCTGTGCAATACAAATGATAGATGTCACTCTATGAGCGCGAGGGAGTAGAATAGCTCTTAGGCTTCGAAAAGAGTCGTGGAAAGTCAATCATACATAAATACTTATTCACTACTTTGCAATAATCCAGTTTAATCTACGAAAACAGCAAGAAGGAGAACATAAAATTATTGTGATAGTACTAGCCGTTCGGGTGTTA
The DNA here is from genome assembly GCA_947579665.1 of Sympetrum striolatum. Classification (NCBI taxonomy): domain Eukaryota; kingdom Metazoa; phylum Arthropoda; class Insecta; order Odonata; family Libellulidae; genus Sympetrum; species Sympetrum striolatum. The sequence continues at coordinate 30,621,013 of OX388346.1, forward strand.
GATTCTTAGAGCCACAATCATTGGCGAAATTTTATCATATTTGTTCAAAATTTGCGGTTTTCAAGGTTGTAAACAATTTACTTTGATAAACTGAAGATAAATCTATAAATTGGTTACTTTTTTAATGGTAGTGACTTTTACCTCGAACTCATTTTCAATTTATCGCAATTTGTGAACTGTCTGCTCTGTGTATTCCAAATCCTCACGTGGAATCTGGAATGGTTTGGAAGTTGACAACCTAGCAATTTCTTAGCTAGTTTACGTTTGATAACTCGTAATAAAGTTTCGTTGCGCCTAACTGCGTCTTAGGCGAACATGCGATGCAACTTGTGTAGGTGATTCGTCGATATTATCCAATTTCCTCGAAGGCATTCTCATATTTAAATGCAGAACTTTCATTTTTCCGCGTTTTTCATGGAACAAATATACCATCTCAGTACACTCCATTTTTAATGACACGTCTTCTAGGAGAATTATTCAAGCCATTTAGTCTCTTAAGCTGTTTAAATATCTAAATAATACCAAATGTTTCTAAGGTGATCTTTTGAAAGAAATGAGTAATTTCCGTGCTGTAGATGAGACCGTAGATTGAAACCTATGTAAATATCGATATTAACATGCTGTCAGTCTTTTCTCCAAGAAGGTCACAATAGGTAATATTTATTCTTGATTGAGGAATAATATTTGAAATAAATTAAGTTAAATTAAAAATTTATAGTATTACATTTGCTTCTTCACTTCACCCTGAAGATGATAACAGAAACGGGAAGTTGGTTTAATAAAAGAAACAGCCCGAAAGGAAATCCGTGATTCCTTCATCAGTGAAATTCTTCGGGAAAGTCTGGGACATTTTCTAAATATTATTATTAAAATAAATTAAGTTGTACTGTAAAAATAGATATATTTTGGGCGGTGTTTCTCTTCAGGATTGAAGATGAAAAGATGAGGTCTGTAAAAGAATAGCTCTGGCCAAGAAAGACTTCATGAAGCGAAGAGAAAAGATGACTTCAGATTCCGGCAAAGAAATTAGGAAAATATCGGTAATATACTTGGCGTGAAGAGTTTTGCTTTATTGGTGTGAAACGTGGATATTAAGATAAAGGAAGTCAAACGTTTGGAAGCCTTCGAGATGTGTGTGGCGTAGGATGGAAAATGTGAGCTTGGTCGATAGGAAAACAAACATGGAGGTGCTGTTGATGGTTGGGGAGGAGAGAGTTTTAATTGAGGTAATTAGGCGTCGGTGGAGGAAATGAGTGGGTCGAGTATTAAGATAAGAATTAATGAAGGGTAAAATGCGAGGGGAAAAATGCGTGTTAGACGAGGGCAATAAATGATGGATGACATATAGGGAGGGATAATATACCAAGAAAAGAAATAAATGGTATTGAATAGGGAATATCAAGGTTCATTGGCCTATTGAACGGTACACTCATGTACAGTGGCGGAAAAAATTATCGCAACACTTTGCGAGCGCACCAGTGGCTTTCACAGAAACTATTTGGAATTCTGCTTTCTGTGACTGACTGGCAACACCGAGGAAAGCCTCGAAAAGCGGTAATATTTGAGTCGGAGCCTAGAACTTACACAAATTTCCTATCTTTCTAACTCTTCTTAGAGCCTTCGCGCGATCTCTTCCCGAGTTCGTCATGTTTATTTCGGCGTTTCTCTTTCACAGATAATTATCGTATTTATAGAACGATAGGTTAAATATATATTTATTCCAATTTCAATCTTAAATGCAATAAAATACATGGACAATAATTGAAATTTAATTTTAAATAATGTGAAGAATTCTATTTGGTTTTAATAATGCGTAGCAATAAGGAATAAGTGGGATTCGAGTAGGAATACGCGATGCGGTGATTCTCACTTTTAGAGAACGAGAATTTTGGAGTCTAAAGGAAAATGATGTTTTGCAAGATTATAGCGAGAATAGATGGCATATAATGGTCTCTTTTTCTGGTTAATTTGTGCGCTAATAAGGCGTTATTTTGGTAGTTTGGTTTCTCACTCGAACATACGTCTTACGGCTGCCTGCTGGATATTAATGTAAATGTAATTCTTCAAACGTCCAGTTCAAACATAGGATATTCATTATTTGTGATAAACATTCCGAGGAGGATTTTTGATTACCACTCTTATGTTTTCAATTCAGCTATTAGAATTCGAGAAGTCGTTAGAGCGATTACTAAGTTACCAGCTATGACACAATGTAAAATTTGTATTTTGTCTACGGAACATAATTTTTCACCAACTTAATCATGCAGACGAAGGAAATTCGTAATATAAATTTATATACACCATTTATCACCTAGAATACATGAAATCATTGTCCGTCCGGAGTTAAAAGGAAAAATATCAATTCTAAAGTTAAAACAAACATGATTTCATAAAAACCGAACAATTTCAGCGCATAAATCGGACTTGTCTTACATTTTGTAACAGGGAGCTCGGTGACCTTGGTCATTAGTCAATTGTGTTGCCTTCGCGCGGAGAAATTCACGTAGAAATGCATTAAGGCTTTGATAATTCGCGAGGAAAGTCTATAACCACAAGTTGATCCCTTCAAAGTATTGCGGGCGCCAATACAAAACAAACGTTGAAATGCATTACCTCGCGTGGAAAAGCTTTAACCATACGTCGAGCACTTTCAAAGCAAGTATTGCAGGTGCAAGGTATATTTTTCCTTTTCGTGCCTATATGAGCTAGACTCAGGACCCTCATTTTACAGTCGCGCAGAAAACTATCCTCTGGCTAATTCAAAGCTCCTTCCTCACCATGGTGCTAAGGAAATTAGATGTTATTGCACTCGTAAAAATATTCCCAAATAGTATTATTATATTAGCGTATTTTAGTAAACAAAGACTTCCTAGTAAACAACCCAAGTTTTTAGTACTGATACGTATTTTATGAACGTCTGACTTTATAAAGTTAATTAACCAGGATTATGCTGCCATGATAAAATTATTAATAAGCTGCTAAAATGGACTTCTCAGTTTGTTGGGATGTGTCACAAATATAACTAGTTGCTAATTAAGAGGTGATTTTGCAGCTGTCTGACACATGTTATTGGCATAAGAAGGGCACGAGCTCGAATTCCGCTTATGTTAAATGAGTTTTTTATCTTAAACTTCTCTTGTTCGGGAAATGAACGAATGTAAGATATGATTTCCACATATATTTATACGCCTCTGTGATGAATATACAACTTTACCAGAGAGATGTAATTCATTATGGAAAAATAACCATTGGACATGAAAGATACGGAACCGATTCATCACCAATTGTCGGTCAAGAAAATGTTTCGTGTGTCAGTGAAAATTCCTCTTCTACCAAGGATTCGAGGTCGTTCGCTGAAAGACAATTCTTTGACTCATTTTCCACAATTAGAGGTACTTGACAGGGCCTCCTGATTTCCCGAAGCACGATGAACCTTTCGCTTTCAGTGCAGAGTATTTTCGAAAGCCTATGCGTCACTCGCAACAACAAACCGGTCGTAAGCTCAGGCTTACTTACTCAGACTTATTGGCGACTATTTCTTCATTTAGGTCTTCACGTCGATAGACGGACAACCAGCAGACCGCGCAAGCGAATCTTTTTCATTTTTACGCTTTAAAAAAAAGCCTTGAGAACTATTGACATTCTTATGCATATTATTATTCATTGTTCGTCTACAACCAGGACAATTCGCTGGTTCACAGTTTCCAATTTTCTCGGCGGTAGTTCCAAACCAATTATATAGATTTAGATTGAGATATATACCCCGCGAGCCGCCAGATGGGTATGGCAGGGGTTGTAATAACACCATCATCAACTAATCTACTCTATCAGCCTCTCTAATTGTCCGGGGAAAAAAGCGACAAAAAGTAATGTTTTGTGATTACTTCCCTGTAACGTTCTGTCGATGCTTCTCGGAGATCGCGATTAGGTCTTTTGTTGCACTAAAATTTCATTTACTTCGTCTTTAGGTTCTAAACCGATAAAGCTTTCGATGAGCTTCCGTCGGTTATTAGATCTTCTCACCTGGAGCGAATTCCAATAAAGAAGTGGTTAACTCTGTCTCGGAGGCTGAATCATATGGAGGAGAATGAAGGAGAATGGATATATTATTAATCATCCTATATTTTCATTGATTCCATTGTAGTTCTCGATTATTAATCATAGTGTATAAGTGCACACTGTTACCGAGTCTAAGAGAAATACGAATACATATAAATATTTTTCACTTGCTCTAAATTATGTTAAATAGTCTCCTTCTCTTAAAAACATGAAAATTGAGTAACATTACGGGGATGAAGGTCTATGTCGGAGCTGAATTTTTTTTCATAATCATCCATGTGTAAGAATCTACGGATTCTATCGGATGTGGACATGAATATACAGATGATAATTAATGATTGCTTTGTCGCAGGGGCGCAGCCAGGATTTGTCTATGAGGGAGAGGGTTATAGACAGTAGAAAGAGCGAAAACACTTCTACATTTCAGGGCCGGTATATTCATGCACGCTACATGATAGAAGATATGTTAAATTCTTAAAAAAACTAAAATGCATAGAAAACTAGGATATGTTCACGGTTATGTGTCAAAATTAAAACCTTTTTGAGATTTTAGTTTGTAAAATGAATAATTGAATAATAATGGTGAATAATAATCCTCAATGATATTTGGATTTCCAGTTTTGATAGGGCCAATTTCTCTTACATTATCATTATTTCTCAAGGTGTAAGGTTTTTATCATTGTAAATATTAATTTCGAGTGCCTTTGAGTGTTTTTTTTTTGAAATCAAAGGAAGGTTAATTAAACTTTCCTTTAATTGTTATTGAATGTGAGAAGAAATAAATTAGTAGTAGTAATTTAGGAGATGATATTGAATTAAGTATTTTGGAGGTAGCACTACAATTTGGACAACCCAGTTACTTTGATGGAAACCGAAGACCAATCGTAGCGGAGACGGATGAATTTTTCCTCTTAAATTATATGTTGTTTTATAAATACGATATATTCTGATTATTGAGTTAAAATGTCAACAGCACAGAAGCACCACAAAAATATGTCTATGTAAGAACCCTTCAATCCGCCTTTCGGCGTGTGGCAGGGGGTACAGGCACCATAACTCTATTTTCCTAATCAATTTCTTTTGCGTATCATGCGCGGAAAAAATGAATTCTTGATACGATTCCTTCTAGCATTTATTTCTCTAATCTTCCTCGCAGTATCAGAGCGGCCCACATCAACAGGGAGGTCGCATTATATCGATTGCATCATTTGAGAACCTAATTTCTCTGAACTTACTTAGTAAATTTATCCTTTGAATTAGTCTTCTATCTCTTAATGATTACCATCCCGCGTACTGCAACATCTGAGTAACACTCACCGTTTTATCATGGCAATTCTGTACAAATCGTATCGTATACTACCAATCAAACAAATGCCGTACACGAACTGTAATATAAAAGTTATACTCAGTGTAATCGCGAAACAGTATTTTCTCGTTTGGCTAGGTTGAATAAGAGGAATATGAGTTTTTTTCTTTGAAACACGATGAGCATCCCCTCAACGATCTACTAGTTAATCTTTGCATTCTATTCACTTTTCCTATCGCATCTCCAATATGTTCTTTCAAAGATAAACTACAGCTAAACGTGACACTTAGATATTTTGTGTGGCACACTAACACTAAGGGTTGTCGCGAAATTTGTTGCTGCGTGGAAATAACGTTTTTGGATGATATCTAACATCCTTAAGCTTTATATACATCATTCACAAAAAAACTCTAGGTGCGTCTTACAAGATTTATCTTTATGGAATCCGTGTTGGATCCGAATGATTCCTATCTTTATGGTAAGAAACAGAATAATAGAGCTTGCTATAATATGCTCCATTATTTTGCAGAAATTCGAAGTTAACGAAAATTACCCATAATAATCTGATCATTCTTAGGCCCCGGAGTGACGTTTAATTTCTTCCACGACATTGGGACAGTACCCTCATTAATTGATTTCTGATAGAATTTCCTATAAATCTGTTGCAGTGAATTTCCACTAGCATCAACTTATATCTCTATGGAAATCATCTCCGAATCAATGCGCGACGTAAAATCGTTAACTCGACCATCATCTTATGAGAAACATTTCTGGAAGTACGGGTTAAGTAAGTTAGCTATTTCTGCCGATTTATTTAAGGCAATTCCCTCTTCGCTGATAAAGCTAGGCATAGAAAACTGACCACCACGAGTCTCTCACACTTATGACCAAAATTCTTTCTAATCGCCAACTAGTGATTTTAACAGGGTTCGAGATCTATATTCCTGGTATTCTTTTCGTGATCCTTTCTCAAATAGGTTTTGCACTTCTCTATAGTTTTGATCACCAAGCTCATGGATCTCACCGCACGGTTTAAGTTTTCTCAATCGCGAGTGAATGACTCCTATGCAACGATTCAAACTTCTTCCTCGTCTCACCTACTGTTTAGACGGAACATATTTAACTAAATCTACTTTGATTATCCGTAGAAACTCTACCCAACTATCATTTACTGTATTTTCACCCGAAAAGCGTAAAAAATTATCCAAGCATTCGTTCAAATAAAACCTTAAACTCAGAAATAATTGCTCTGCGAATTACATACACTTGCCTCACCGGCGTAAGAGATCTAACCGCTACTACTTTCATCCCTGCCATTATGACATCATCGTCTGACTGTACCGTCAACTACAGCGAATCTAGTTATTATTTATGGGTGGGAAGTGGCTAGTAAATCTAAATTGATACCTTGCCTCGCACGATTCGTTCGAGTTTTAGTCATATTTACCTGATCTAAAGCATGCAACGAAAAAGTAAGATGTATTTCGTGAATTTTTTTCCCACTGCTAGTGCTGGAGAATTTTACATTATTCCAATGAATATTGGTTAGGTAAAAATCTCTTCCTATGGCGATGATTGTATCTTTTATTTTCTCGAAATTTTTATGTAAGTCCTCGGATAAATCAACAATACAACCTATTTTTTCATCGGGAGGACGACACAAAGAACAAACATTAATCTTACTTCCGTTTTGTCTGTGAATCGAGCACCAAATGATTTCGCTCCTACTATTTTCTACTAATTCATCGCGCTAACGAATTAAATGAGTCCATACTGTTATAAAACCTCTACCACTAGATCTACATAGTCATATTTTCAGTATATCATATAATCGGGGGAAATATCTCGCTTTAAGTAATATCCTCGCTTAACCAAATATTTCTAGTATGATATCCACGCAAGTTCTCATCGTAATGTTAAAGAATTCCACCTGTTTGTTACGTAAGGTCTTGCAATTTACTATTATTATTTTTAGATCTCTCAGTTCGCACATTAAAACATGGTTTTCTTTTTCGAATAACCTTTATCTTTTTTTTAAGTGAATTTTTCTTTTTCACCATTGCAATTTTTCTATGTTTTGGGGCTAAGCTCATGCCCACCCTTTTGCTTATTTAAGTGGGCGTTAATAACTATTTCTACTGCTAAATTAAAGAATAACTTTGTCTGCGTATATTCGCTCTATTCTCTATTCTATTCGCATCTAAACCGCAAAACAACGTAGCAAACGACATTTAAACTACGGTCTTCATGGAGGGAGAGGGGTTGGGAGTGTTTCGGAAGAGTCCGTAAAGTGCACACAAATTTTAGTAAAATCAGCGAACAATAGCTGAGTATGGTGTCTAATATATGGATCTAAGTAACCTTGAGAAGTATTTTAACATACGGAAATCAAGATGATCAAATTGGAAGCGGAAAATTTTATTCATCGCTACGGAGAAAGTAGAGAAGTGAATACCGGCCTCTTGGAAACTTAATACAAGTTTAGATTATGCTGCCACAAGTATTTTCGTAAGTGTGGCCCGTTCTACAGTGTAAAATCTGTGGGGCACCTGTAATTCGTCGAAAGTGTGTGATTATGTTTACACTACGAGGCGAGTACGGAACATCTAATGATTGATTATCGGACATTCGAATCATCATTTTTTATTTGCATTAAAGATTCCAATTGTTGGTATAATTTCGATTGCATTCTAGCTCATTAATCAAATATATTACAGCTCTGGATAAATTAAATTGAAATTAACTGTTGTAGAGTAATACACTCACTGAAGAGGAAAATCGTATTAGTGGTGTGATGAATGGCTGTGACATCAATAGAGATGTGGTACCGTTGCAATTTATTATATTTTTTCAGTCAGTATGGTTAAAGTGCATTGATGTCTCATGAGAGACACCATTTGTTATTACACAAATATTACTCCCTATTACATATAGCCTGATAGAGCTGAAAGTTGTTTATTACCGATTCCACTATTTAAAAGTTAATAATAGTGATGACAATTCCTGTCAAAACGTTAATTGCTAAAAAGCTCTTGGAAAAGTTGAACTCCTTCAACACACGGATTAGATTGGATTCATCGAAGGGATATTTTTAATACCTTAAGTAGTGGAAAACTACACTGCTCGAGAGAAAATAGAAAGGTAAGAATAGGACGCATCTTAGTGGTTTCTAAATTCGAATTTTTAAGTGTTGAATTCTCTTTGCAAGAATTCAATTCCATCACAATTCTAGTATTTAGACCTTTAATTCTCGAAATAATACCTCAAAATGTTCATTTTAACGTCTGATATTTCGCTATCAAACAATCTTGTTTGTTACTATCTCCCAGTGTATTATATTGACATTCTACATAACTATTTTTATCACAACTGACTTTGAATAATAAATGGCAAAAAATGAAGACAATGAGGCAAAGGCACTACTTGGAAATCTCGCGAAGGTGAGTCTTAAATTTCTGCATATAAAAACGAAACTAAAAGTCTATTTTCCATTCGTATGGACTTTGAATATTCCCGGTTTTACTGCCTCTATACAGAGTTGCCGAATTGTCGGAGTTAGAGTGATTTCAGTTAGTTTCCACGTAATCCGCGCTCTGACGCCAACTGGTGTTGCGATAATTGTTTCCCCCACTGTACCTTTATATTGATAAAGATGGTATATTGTTTCCAAAATAATCAGAATAATTCACAAAAAAATCAAATAAAATACCTGATCTGCCAGTTAATGGGTTGCAAAAACAAAAAAATACAAAATTTTGAACCTTCGAGTCCCTCTGAACTAATTCTAGCTCATCAGGGGCTGCTCCAAATGAATAAATTAGTTGACCCTATAGTCATATATGAGTTTTTCATATCCTTTTTCAACCTTTGACAGAGTATTGAGTCAGTGCATATAGTCAGGCAGATTTCGAAAAAAGATTTGAACTAGGGTTAAAAGTGGTAGTAGTATTAATATTGTTTAAAGTGCTTCGACAGCGTAGGTCATTCCGCATATGGGCGCCAACCGGAATGTTTTTCCCACACTGTACTCTTTCTTCATAATTATTTATCTTAATTAATACCTGTACATATCATATCAACGTACGAGATTAGGTAGAAGAGAGGCCCACGCGGGCCTATCTTTGCCAATTACGTCAAACTATCTAATTAACCGGGAGTCAAACCCGGGACCTCCTTCACCAAAGCCGAATGCGCTGCCCACTTGGTTATTCGGGAGCACCTCTACTATGCGTGCCAACACGGATTTCAGAGAAACTGGTTACTCTTGGAACTCCAGGGAGTTAATGAGAGAATCCGAACTCACTTATAGGTCGCTTTAATTTACTAACCTTTGATTGGTCTTCCTGTGTCCAAAATACCATTTTTTGTTTCGCCTTCTCAGCCATGAAAACCTATTTTATAAACTATCGTTGCTGATAGTCGAATATAATCCAATCTTATCAATTTACTTTTAAATAAAATGTTATTGTTTGGAACCCGAAATTCATCATCATTTTCTAAAGTCGCAGCCTTGTCGTTGTAGTCATATGACTCTCTCCATTGCTGTTCTTTTCTAATCCTTATGTGCTTCGATTCTCATAGTACTTTTTATGTCATCCAGAAACGTCTTTCTTAGCGTTACCCTTCCTTTTTTCCCTAGTACTTTTCCCTCCATTATATTTTCTAGGATGTTGTTATTCCGCAGAACATGTCCAACAAATTCAATTCTCTTTTTCTCCATCTCTTTCATTAAATTCCTCTCCACTTTAATTTCGCTCAGAACTTCTATGTTGCTTTTATTGTCTATCCATCTTGATATTGTTATCCTTCCCCGTCGCCCAAGTTTCACATCCGTATAGTAATGTCCTCCAAATAAATATTTTGGCAAATGATTAGGAAAACCCCAATATTGGAATTAAATAAATCACGATTTCCGCTCAGATTAAAAGTTTTCATTTTCCGGTTCTGGTTCGGATTTCCGTCCGGAAAAACGGCGGTCTTTCCCGGCTTTGATTTCCGTTTCGGTTCGGTGCCCTGGTTCAAGGTCCCGATCATCGCTATTTTCGCTCTACTGTATCATCCTTGGCGATTGTGTAATGGAATGCAGTTTTCATTTCAAATGCGGAGGCGTTCTTCCGTGGAGCAGGTTATGACTTAGGAATCGAGGCTATTCGAGCAGACAACCTAGTTCGTTGAAAGAATGTCACCTGGTGCTGGATTCGATCCTACTGAGTGCATCTAGACGGAGGGCGTGGGCATCATTTCGTTTATTCAGCCAATTATTGCTATGTGGGCCATCGGTAGCGATAAGAGTTGGCTGCCAAGTTCGATGACTTAACCCTTAATGCACCAAGCCTGGGTCGTCTACGTTGTTTACCAAGCTTGGGTTTCCGAAGAACTCCACGGCTTTTCTCTAATTCCTCAATTGTTTAAATTGCGGTAAATTACTCAAAATATTCCTTAAACTATATTTTGGCATAATTAATTTAACAGCAGTAAAAGTAAGCCAAATATTATAAACGTAGTGTTTATAATGAAGTGATTACATTTTGAAAATTCTACTGGATGTGGTATAGAAGCCATATATAAAATTTACCTAAAATATGTTACAGATTCCTATTGCCATCATTACAATCTTTAGAATATGTTACAATTTCAGTTGGGGCTGGTTTATTTATTTTATTAATTTCGTTACTAAATTTCCAATGCAATTGCCTTTCGACAGAACAGGTACTGCAATTTAATGAAAGAATAGTTAATGTTACGTAACAGAATACAGCTCTGTCTCCAAAACAACAAAATTTGCATTTACTAAGCAAAATACGAAAAAAGAAACAATTATAAATAATTTTAAATAAATCAAAAAAAAACAAGAGCTTATCTATATAGAAAAATTGGTAGTAGTAATTTAGTATACCAAGTATAGTTTAGTCTTCCGGCACTCCATGGGAAGTTGTATTTATTTTTTCGTTTTTATAAAAGACTTTATAAAAGCCTAATTATAGTTTTTATTTAAGCTGATGAGGGACACAGACAAAAATCAAGGATAATATGTTTATATGGTAATAGAATGCTCACTATAAATATCACTCCGGAGTCCTCCAAGAACACCCTTGGTATGTTAGGGGCTAAACGTGCCAAATAATTCGGTGAGGGAGGCAGATGGCTCGACTTTATCGTTTCACTGGTAAACTCCCCAGTCAAGCAACACGGAACTTAATTGAATTCCTGTAAGTACATGCCATTATTGTATATCTCTGGTCCTGCCTAAAGAAGGCGTGAATTGCCTGTCCTATAATAATCAAACAAACGTGAGGCCTGTTTTATGAGGAAGAATGTTTGGTCCTTACGAAGGCTAATTCATCTCAACGCAATGTGAAAATTCCTTTTTCCGTTCTCTGCTAAAGATATGCACTTTTTTCGTAGGCAAAATTACTATGACCCTAAGACTGAAGAGTTAGGGCGGCGGTGCTGGGAAGAGACTTCAACGCCAGTATTTCGTAGACAGACTCAACCTAAAAAGGGTATTTTTTGCATAAATCCCGAAAAATTAATGTAATATGAGTTTTACAAGGCAAGGGATACTATGTTTATTAATATTTAATATTTGACGGATGCAACAAAAAGATTTGAAATAATACCAGAGCTTATGAATTTCATTTCTGAAGCTTCAAAATTTTGGGAAGAAAATAGTTGTTTGTCTTCGTTAATAAGAATTTAGTGCTAAATTTAAATGACCTGTGTACAGCTTTTTTAAATTTCCTAGTAAATTACTTTAATTTCGTTCCACCAACTGTTCAAATAAACTGTTTTATATTCTTCTAGAGCTTATATATAGATTCAGTTTTCGCAATTTATAGCTTGCGAAAAGGAATATGGATGCCATAGGTTGGAAAATTTTCACAATTGCCTGGGTAAGAACGAGTAATCCACATAAACGATCAACATTGATATTAGGGGATTCAGTTTTGCCAACAAAACATCTCATATGCATACAAATTTGGCTGGTATTAGGATAAACATTTATATACGAATTGGATATGAAATCAATAAAACATTATGTAAATAGATACATATTTTTTATATGTATATGTCGTGAGAAAAAGTTGGCGTATGCTTATTGAATTTTTAGGATATCCTTCGTCCTTTCAGATGGGATTCAGAGATTTCCTCTCTCCAGGACGAATGTGAAATTAAGGTATATTCAGTGTTCTCATTGTCCCCAAAGCCTTTGCAAAACATTTTCTGTGTAAATTTATGGAAGAACTCCTGGATGTAGAGAAATAAATATGGTACTGTCTATGTCTATGTCTATGTCTATGTAAGAACCCTGCAAGCCGCCTTTCGGCGTGTGGCAGGGGGTGCAAGCACCTTGACTCTATTTTCCTAAACGGTTGCTTTCGCGTATACTTCGCGGAAAAAATGAATTTTTGAAACGATTCGTTTTAGCATCTATTTCCCTAATCTTTCGGGCAGTATCAGCACGGCCCATATAACAGGGGGGTCGCATTATATCGGTTACATCATCTGAAAACGTAATTTCTCTGAACTTATTTAATAAATTTATCCTTTGAATTTTTCTTCTATCTTCTAATGATTCCCATCCCGCGTCCTGTAACATCTGAGTGACACTCGCTGTTTTATCGTAGCAATTCTTTACAAATCGTATCGCCTTCCGTTGTACTTTTTCTAAATCCCGAATATGACATTCTCGGCGGGGTCCCATACACTACATGCATACTCAAGGTGAGGCCTAACTAACGCTAAGTAACATCGCTCGCGAACCTTTTCTTCGCTCCTACCGACTATTCTTTTAACGAAGCCGAGTTTCTTAAGTGCTTTTCTCTGGAAACTGCTGCTTACTGCTTTTCTCTAGGAAACCGTATCAAGTTTTAATAGATATATTTAGAAAAATTCCACAAAATCATACATATCCAAAGAAAAACAACTAGTTTCGATGCATAAGCACCATATTCAAGCGATACGTTTTCTTTATTAATATTAGTTCTTATTAGTTTCCCAGGGAAAATTAGTTCCTTTTTTGTTTCTCTACCGTCATGGAATTCCATAACGTAACTCTTAAGTCATGTTATTTTACTATTTTTCATCTTCTATCTAACAGCTAATGTGATTTCAAAATTCCCCTTGATTATTTTCACAATAGTTTGCATTATGATCACAATAATTTGTGCACATATTGTAATATATTTCGATTTTAATGATAACTATTGCTTAAAAATATCGTGACCCTATGATGAGTGAAATTAAATGATTTTAATGATAACTATTGCTTAAAAATATCGTGACCCTATGATGAGTGAAATTAAATGACTCGGGTTGTCTTCAAGTTAGCGCACTAGAACTGCATGTTTTCCGGCACGTTGTAATGGTCAGCCTAGTTGGCTTAAGTACACTCTTCCGGGGAAGTATGAGCATGGAAGCTCAAACAAGTCGCTTGTGTAGTGACGCAAAGTGTCTTGGTTCCGCTATAGTCTGGAATTTCTCTGGTGGTTGTCCGTTAAAAGAGGTCCTCGAAAGTTTACTTTTTCGAAAAAAGTAATCGTTTCGAAACTGCCTCGCAGAATTTAAGAGGACGATGAGGGAAGCGTGGGAGAAAAGGGAACAATGAAGTGCATTTCCAGTCGCTGCTTTGCTCTTCAAAGTTCATGTTGCGGCCGGACTGGGGAAAGATGTGGGAACTTTAATACATACATACATGAGTGTTTATCTCTCGGTAGGTCCATGTGCCTTAAAAATCCCTATTCAACACCATCTCCTTCCTTTACTTGGTGGCTTACCCAACCCTTTATGTCATCCAGCATCTTCTGCCTTTGTCTTCTCCTCGGTATTTTCCCTTGCATTCTACTTTCGATTTCTATCTTTAGCAGTTTATCTTCTCTTAATATGTGACTTGAACATTTCCTCAGTCAACGATTAATTACTTCCATACATCTCCAGCACCTTTGTGTATGTTTTCTTTTCCACCCAATTTATTTTTTCCATTGTATTCCTCACTAAAATCTCGAAAGCTTTAACCAGTCGACTTCCTCCTTACTACTACGGAAAATTAAGAAAGACGATCTTCGTACATAAGTGTTTTGTAGGAATATATTTTTCTCGTAAGATAGAAGTAAAGAAACTGTGTTAACCTTGTGCTTTGAGAAGTTTGGTCATTCTCTATTGAATTTTTCATCTATCTTCTGATTTTTGAAATGTCTTAGGCTGCTAAAAGTATATTCATAACGGTTTGTAAAACTGTCATATTTATCGTACATACATAGCTTCATATCTTAGAGGAGGAAACTTTACCAATTTTAACCTATTTCAATTAATAAGTTCAAAAAAAAGATAAAAATACATCATGGCACCTCAAAATATTTAGCTTAATATTATATTTCTAATTTAATATTATTGATTTTCCGCAGCAGTTAGCCAACCAATCAGATGATGCCGTTCCTAACACATTTAGGGTAAATGAATGAATAAAATTTAAGTAATTAATGTACAATTTTTTAAATTAATTAAACATTCTTATTATTAAGATTACATTGCTGACACCTTTCTAAAAGTTGGATAACTACGATATAAATAATCAATAAGAATGGAAATACCAAAGCTATTTCAATTTATTCAGTTACAAAATATAACACTATAACATAAATTATCGCATGTCTTAATTTCTGTTGATTTATTGTTGAAATTTACATGAGAAAACTAGATAAGACAGTAAATAGACAATGACAGAGAATTAGGAATGGAGAATAAGAGAAAAATGTAACGGAAAATGTATCCTTGACTAGGTGACGATTCCTGAATTATGTCATCCGAGACGTATCATCCTTCTACGGAGTATTGAATCGGAAATTTAGTAAATTGTGATTAATATAAAGCGAGGCTATCAATGAAAGGGCCCTTAGACGATTTCTTTGCGTAAAATTATGACTTTTTGTTGGTTCCTTAAAGAAAAGCTGGATATTATATCGTGCAACAATAATTTGATAGAGACTGATTTCTCTTGGGTCTAGAGCAGGAGTGGCGAATCTATGGCACGCATGTCCAAAGTGGCACTGAAGAGAATTTTTTGGCAAGGAGAACACTCAGATTCTGAGTTTTCTGCGTGTCTCAGAACATTATATTTACTATGCATATTTCATATAGTAAAATGTGGATTCTGTTCATTATTTATGATAATTAACGTTTATTTGAGCCAATTATAAGATTCTATCGTTCACATTATAACATGTATATTAGCATCTACCTGTATGATTTCGCACGCAAGTCCTTTACGTTCATAAAATAGGACACTCTTGCCGAAAAAGGTTCTCCAACCAACCCTGGTCTAAAGAGATGATGCGCGCCCCCGAGTTTACAGATAATCTTTAACCTACCAATCTTTGATTGGTCTCCCTCTCTGTGCCTCAAAGACTTCATATATCTTGTTCCACCTTTCAGCTGCAATGATAAGTTTAATTGACTATAGTATATGAAGAGTAGAGCACGAGGTAAACATTGAGGATAGCTGTCCCATTTACCACTTCCTCAGTCATCCCGTTTGAAGCATCTTCCCGTGCATGCGGAGAGCTAACCTTCTGCTCGAGACCCGTTTATTCTCATTCTGAGAAACTGTGGGTCGCCATCGAGTGGGGTGCGCATATCTCATTCCACCCAAGTTGAAAGTGGACTCTCCACCGTTAAATTACTTGCTCTGCTAAAAACCCACTCTGTCCATTCCATTTTTCACTCCGCTCTCTCTGTCTCTCTCCGCTTCTTTCCGCAACCGACCGTGGTGCCCACACATTACTGGAAATTGTTTTGCGTGGGGATCCGAAAGATTCTTCTCCGATTTACTCTGTTATTATGGGTATTTTTATGCATTTTATAACACTGGGTGTCCGGGTTAAACGTATAATAATACAAAATGTCATAACTTGAGAGTTAATAGAGATATTTATTGGCGGTTTGTTTCTAGAAGTATAGTAACTCAAAATGTTTTTACACAGTTAATATACCTCTATATGTGCACACCATTAGCGGCAGAAAGACATCTTATCTATATTTTACTCTCTCCAAGTGTTTTGCAGTATTGCTGGCGTAACATTTGCAATAACTGCGGGAATTCGATTGCGCACTTCTGTTAGATCTCGAATTGGTGTCTAGCACACCTGATTCTCGATAAAAACCCACCGAAGAAAATCAAGTGACCTTATGGCTGGGTTTCTAGGGGATCCAAGCAATCGATGGACTACCTCTCCCAATCAAACAATCTGGGAACTCATTATCTTGGAAATCCCTCACAATTACTGCATAATGGCAAGTTGCGCCATCATCATGCAAACATAAAAAACTTTTTGAGTTACCAAACTTGTAGAATATCTCAATTACTTCTCAAGTTATTATATTATGTTTAACCAGGACACCCTGTATATTATAGGAAAAATAGAAGTTTTTTTTTCTTTTAAGGTGTTTTCTATGATATCCACTAATTTAGGATTGTCTTCATTGATTTCATTTTGTAGTAATAGATTGTAAGCAAAAGTCTTAGCACTCGTGAAGAGCGACCCTAAATTTGGCATTCGTTATACGTTATATGTTCCGAAGAAAGACGAATTCGATTAATACGCCGATATACGTGTGAGAATGAATGAAATTGATTAATTGTTCATTTGGGACAACAGTTTCAAATGTTACTTCTAAAATATCAACGTTGGTCAGTTGGCATTGACAAAAGAACTTTTTTAAACAAGATTTTTCCAGCCTTTCTGCTGGAAAATTAATAAATACCCAATAGTATAAAAATTATATAAATAAACAGTTTTTAGATCTTGTGGAATTGTTTTATTCGATCTTGTTTTTATAAATAAAACCTATAGGCATGATTAAAAAACACTTTTGTCTGCGGTTTGAATTTCATTATTTTTTATAATGTGGGGTCTCACTTTCAATTGAAAAGACAAAGAACCGTTGGAAAAATTTGGAAATAGTTAAAAAATATTTTAATATTTCAAATAAATTTCAAAAACAAAATAGGCTAGGGATTCAACTGTTAAACTAGACGAATTAAGAAAATGTCCTTCGAATTTACTGAGTATAGTGATGGAAAGAAAAAAAGATTCGTATTTTGAAAAATGGCGAATCACGTTTTATGTTTTGGAAATATATTTATTTATTAGCTTGGGTAGGTGGTCTTTGAATTCTAAATGTTTCAGTTTTTCTAGTGGTAGCTAGTATGTAAAAGAATTACTCCAAATGCAACGGAGTGAGTGCTAGGTTTTTTTACCGCTGTGCTCCTGTTACTACTATCAGGTGAAGTCCCCCTAAGTACTCCTGAGCTCGTCAGGAGGTGCTTCACCAAGGCAACAGAAACAATACACGAACATACACAGCCATTCCCTGATCAGAAAAATCCGATCAGCTGGGATTCGAACCCGGGACCCACTCGCCCGCCAAGACCGGTTAACGAGACATCCGTTTTAGACTATGTTTGCCGCTCAAATAGCTCGTTCTCATAGTTGACTTACCATACATTTTTATGTCAATTCTATTATTTTGTTATATAAAAAAGAGAATAGAATTTTATGATATCTCGTGAGTTGCTAGGCACATGGGTGACTACTAATGGAAGAGGGACTCGCAAGTCTCGTCGTGGCACGGCTGTGCATAGCAAAAATATTTTACAGTGTGCTATTGTCAAGCACGACGATAACTGTCCTTTCTCACTGCACAATTTTATGTATCTTTTACTTGTCCTTAAATATTTTTAGGTCCTTTTTATCAAAAATTTCCATTCCTAATTACGAGTATTAAATTACCGTTTTTGATTCACTGTTAAATTTTTCACAAGTCATTTTTAGTGTTTCATTTTCTAATTATTTGTATTGTTTTAATTCGAATGCTTTATTTTATGTTTTTTGTGATATTTATTATTTACTCATAGTGGATTATTTCAATTTTTCTTTTTTGATTTCATTTAATTATCTTGTAATTTCGTTTGAATGTTTTATCTGATATTTATTATCTTCTCATTGCGTACTATTGCAATTTTTCCTTCTTTTATCTTATATATATATATAAGATAAAAGATATATATATATAAGATAAAAGAAGGAAAAATTGCAATAGTACGCAATGAGAAGATAATAAATATCAGATAAAACATTCAAACGAAATTACAAGATAATTAAATGAAATCAAAAAAGAAAAATTGAAATAATCCACTATGAGTAAATAATAAATATCACAAAAAACATAAAATAAAACAATAATAATATATTATATATATAATTTTTTATAATACTGCTTTTGCGATTTCCTTTTTGCTATAAACAGCTTTCTTTTACATCTTTTAGCTTGTACTATCAGTAGCTTTGTGCAGGTTTTTCTCACCTTCCTTCTTCGTGGGTATTTTCCTGCAGTGGATCTTTTTTCCTAAGACATCACCTTAAGGTTATATAAATCCACTCCTTCTAAAGTTTTCCTCTCTTTTACAACCACCTACACAACATTTTCTGTTTTTTTATGTTTATAATATCATTGACGAAAGATTAGATGGAAAAAGAGACTTTTCAGTATCAATTTCGCCTTAAGAAATACCTCACAAAGACTGCAGTGTATATGCTAGTCGTGCACGAAATTTGAATTGTCGCTCATGAGAATCCGGCTGATGGTGATTGAAATTGTTTTAAATATTGCCCCGGAATTCATTCTTCTTGGAATGGACCACATCCGGAATCAGCTCTTCAGGAGTCGGCGGCCCTAATTGGGAGGCGGTCGCGTGTGAAAATATCATTGCATCTCCACCACCTTTTTACCAGTCCCTTCGACGCCGAATCGATAAAGTACGGAAGGCATTTCCGCTGTAACGGAACTCAGTTGGGGTCATTGTGACCTCCTTGCCTTCCCGTAATCACTCTTGGTCATTCTTTCGGCGACTGAATTAATTTTCCTTCCGCGGGAAAGGCTCCAAACACTCTTCGCGATTAATTGCACTCGTTAAACTTAAGATATTGATCTTTGCACTACATTCCTCGGAAGCGGGCTTGAAAATTCGAAGCATTTCTTTCATAGGTACAATTACATCGGAAATTGCGGAAGAATTGACTCATGGGGGTGATTAACTATCAATAATGTGAAACTAATCGCAGGGTATGTGATATAATGTGGAAAAACATCCAATTCATAGTAAAAAATACTGATTTTATAGAAAAGCATATTTTATCATATAGGATATAAGGTGAATCTACTGATCATCCCTGCTTTTAACGATTGCTCAGTTTTATTCGTAGTTTTTTTCCTTCGTGTACAAAGAGCCATGATCTTTTTAAAATTAACAAAAGTAGTTGAGTTGTTTAATTTGAGAATTATGTTGTGAATAAATAAATAGTATTTTCGTAACGTAATACAATGTAATTTTAGGTGAAAATTTTCTCTCATTAGGTATTATGTATTTGAATTTTCTTTATAATGTTCATTCTCAACGAAAAAATATATTTCCTCTTAAAAAGCAAGTATGCAGTATCTATTAATTGATGATAAATTAATCAATGTAAACTGTAAGTTGAATTAACTGATAGAACTGAATTTATTTATTAATATAAATAAAATCTGCGGAGGCGGACGAGATGTTGCGGTAGTTTTACTTCACAGTGAAATAAGAGACATATAATTTTCATTGCTAATATAAACTTGAATTGTTCTATGATTCTAAAGTCCCAATTTTGCCTAATAACGACCTTTGTATGTATGTATTCTTAACAATATACTTATATATTTCCCGAATTAAAGGAAACATCCGCCCGTTTAAGAATAGGTGTCACGGAAGTAATTTTTACTGGTTAATAATCATTGTTAAAATTATTATAGTAATCTTAAAGTGTCTGACACAAAAATATGTATTTGAAAGATAAATAGTTTAAAGTTATCCCGTAAATAAAATTGAAAATTTTCGGAATCTAGTTAACTGGTTTTTCGTATTTTTATAAGTTAATAAATAATTTTGATAAGTAATAATACAATTTAAATACATAATTATTGTAGGAATTATGATTTTTTATTGTTGTGCATAAAAATGAGGTAAATCTACGTGTTTATTATATTATTTTGTCACTCGATACTTGCCGATCAAGCGAGACCTTCCAAATTTGCTTCATTAGAGCTTCATGCATGCAAGCGTCGGGGAAATGAAAGGGATCTTCGAAAATGTCTATGTAAGAACTCTGCAAGCCTCCTCCTTCGGCGTGTGAAAATGTAGGTGAAATGCGATATTCTGCATTATTGTTTGAAGTCTCACGGTACTAAAGGAAGGATCTCTGGTCGAAGCGGATGTGAATTTGAATACTGTATATGGAACGCGGCACCTCAGAAGATGGCCTTTGACCTGCAGCAGGAAAAGGATGATTTCCCCAACCTCTGACCTGAGCAATCATTCGGCGATTTCTGATCATTTGTTTCAAGGAAGCCGCTGACCGCACCGGTTCTCTCACAGAAAGTGCCTCGAGGAAGCTTTGTCGGGATTCAGCTCTCGTTCATGAATTTCGCCCTCTTCAGGTTCTTTTGGGTATAAAAAGCAGGGCATTTTGATCCAGTAGAAATAGCTAATTATTAACTCCAGCCGTCTACGAAATTAATTGGAAACTATTTGTGATTTTGCTGCGCTGAAGTCCTATTGTTCCTCCGTCAGTTTCGTAATGAGGTCGGAGGGGTATCCATTAGTGAATGCAATGCAACGAATAATATTAATTTCATGATTAAAATTATCTTTAGACAAAGGGATATGTAGGATTCGATGGATTAGGGAATGGAATGCAGCCATTCTGTGGGAATAAACAGTAAATAAATCAGTATAAGTAGGCTTTCTATAAATGAAGAAAAATGTTTGGGAATTGGGAATGGAAATAGTGATATCTGAAAAATGTATGGTTTTGTCGACATGTTTCCTCCACGAAATAAATTCAATCGTCGCAACAATTCTCGAATTTTCAGGAATTCGGAGAATTGACATTTATTTCATTCTTGGCACCACTCTCTGTATAATTTGTTTTGCTTTTTCTTCACATGTTATAAAGATAAAAATGAACTTATCCCTGCCATTTCTTCTGTTTTTACGTGATTACCCTCGAAAATTATTTTATATACTCCTAATTGTTTGGCGAGGGAGTTTTTGACGAAAGTGAACGTCAGAACAACTGAAGCAATGAAGTTAAACGTGAGAAATAAAGCTAAGCTAAGGACCAGGGATCATTGAGAGAAAATAGAACATATGGGCGTCTTCTCTTACTAGGGTATTCTTTCTTAAACCTCTCATTCCTTAACAGCCGTGTTCCAAATTTTCTTGAAGTACGTTATAAGACTATTTGTGACATCACTCCGTCAACGGGTGAGTGTGCTGCCGATGTAATGAAATTTCAGTTAATTTTGAGATTTACCATCCTATTTTTACATTAGCTTAGAAATCTCTTGATCCCAAACACCTGCCCTTTTCCTTAACTCAGAAGTAGGACTCAGTCGCGTAAACCGTAAGATCATAAGCGATTCGATACAACTTCTGAACTTTCTCACTCTCCTTTTCCTCTAGATTCTGACCCACTAAGATTTGATATCTCTCCCCGCATTTTTCTCATTCCTTGATCTACAGTTATTCCCAGGACAATATCCATTGTTTTATATAATTCAAGCTGACGCATAGTATTCAGTTATTCAATCCGTAACTCCCTCTCTCAATAACGCCCCGAATTCTTTTGAAGTTCAGTGCGGAGAAGATACCTAATACGAGCCTAATACCTCGTAAATAAGCGTCTTACATGCATCAGCACAAATTGTTTTCGTTTGAAGTTTTCTTACCGATGAAGTACTCGTAAGATTTTGATAATAATTGAATTAGATGGTCCATGATCTTTTCTTTATTTCCGCTGAATTTATCTGCTTTTCCAAGATGAAAAAATTTTCTTACGAAGAATATGTATGATTTAGATTACGTTTACGTCTTACTTGCAACATTCAGAAACTATCATTTCGGTATGTGAGAATTCCAATGAGTTTTAAAAAGGATCAGTCTCATTGGAAGCGAATAGTACTCCTTTAAAATATATCTAGTATAGTTTTATGTCGAATTTAATGATCATATACCCTATTATTGTCTCTTCTTCACTACCTTTTCATTAATTTCACTCTTCTCAGTCACTCCTTTGTAGTTATAATTTTTTATACGTTTCCCTTCGGCTTTTGCGCAGTATGTTCTAGATTGCCTCCTACCATAACATTAATTAGCTATTATTAACTTTTATTAAAATTTTTCCGCCAGAAGATTAGCATTAAAATAGAAGTACGCAATTGTTCATCGCCACAAACATATTAGCCACTAACGTTTATCAATATCTATACAAAATCTGGTAAAATTAAGTTATTGATAAATTAAGCTGTTGATGTATATTTATGGGCATGCATATATAAAAAAATGAGGGTGCTACAAATAATTCCTATTTTTTCCCATTTCTATGTATATTTGCAAGGAAGAACACAATAACTCATACTTCTCTTTAAATATAAAGTTAACTGAGAAAACTCAGCAAATCATAAAGCACCATAAAGAATTGAAGAATTTGGATACATCAGGATTTGAAATACATAATACTGTCCTCTTATGGCACTATGCCGAAAGGAAATGAGATTAAGTAAATCTAACCGGGGACATAATTGATTATTAATATAATAGTGAACGTACAAACTGCCTTTGATTTGATTGCTAAATACAGCTCTTCGTTTATTATAAATCCTTTTTTCTGTCAATTGCTAATGTAACAGAGAAGGATCTTGCGAATCTAAGCCATCGCCCAAAAAATCTTACTACTCTAAGCGATACTTGGTTCGCTCGTACTGTACAGTCGGCCCTTCCCACGCATCTTGCAAATTCTTTAAGACTCCAACGGCTGTTCATTTACGGATCGTTTGATAAACCCGAGAATTTAACGACGCCTGAGTCACCCCATTCACGGGCACGTGTAGTCGTAACCACAGTTCCTTATTCATCGTTTACTGCCTCGGCGTGTTGATTTTTGAAATTATATCCGACTTCGTAATGAGGTGTCACTCAACCTGAGGCCCGTTTGCTCTGCGAAAGTTTATGGTACTCCAATGCGCAGCAGGGAGAGGGAATAGTTCGGGAGTGGATTGAGGGGAAGTTGACACTTCCAGATAGAGGAGGTTCATCATCATGAGTATTATACTTTTCGGTAAGTTCGTATATATCTATTCAACGCCATCTCCTTCACTTCTTGGTAACTTACCTCAACATTTATTTCGTTAAACATCTTCTGTCTTTGTCTTCCCCCCTGTTTTTTCCCTTGTATTCAACCTTCAACTACTTTCTTTAGCTGCCCCTATCCTCTCAATTTTGACCCACCCTTCCCTCTGTCGATGATAAATTACTTTAGTTAGAGCCCTTTCTTCCTCAACTATCTCCAGCACCTCAGTGTTTGTTTTCCTAAAAACCCAACTTACTGTATTCATTCATTCAAACCCACATCTCAAAGGTCGCTAAACCTTTGACTTCCTAGTGAAATTTAAAATTCTAAGTGTATTTTAATTCGGATTTGTCTTTCCATGGAGTCATACCTTCCAATATCGATTTCATAACTTCGACTTCTTTCTTTCTTAAAGTCCACGTTTCACACCCATATAGTAAAACAATCCACACCAAGGATTTTAACCATCTTTTCCGGATTCCTTTATCGAGACCTCTAGACATCAATTCCTTTCGCTTCATGAAGGCTTCCTTGCTCAAGGCTATTATTTTTGAACCTCATCTTTGCATCTTCCGTCCCAAGAGAGAGTATTTCCCAAGTCAGAGAATTAATCCACCTACTCTAGTTTTCCCCTATCCACTCTTGTCGTTAACTTAACTTTCTTTCCCTTAGTAAACTTCATCAATTTAGTTTCACTGACGTTAGTTTTCATCTCAAACTCCTTTGCTTTAAACTAGGCGTGTCATACTTATTCAAACAATAGGCCATTTACTGCGACTGGTAAGATTTTAGCGGGCCACATCACAAGTGCAAATTTCCTTACAATTTTATTTTGAAGTGATAATAGAGGAATATATTTATGGTGATGAAAGCACATTATCTTGTTAAGTGAATTCTGCTAATTTATATGCAATTGATACAGTATTGCTTTTAAATATTCATGAGTGTTCTACCTTTCGGTAGGTTAGGGGGTATAAAAATTAAAATTCCAAAAATCCCTATCCAACGCCATCTCCTTCTTTCACTTGTAGTTCATCCCACCTTTGAAATCATCCAAAACTTTTGTTTTTATCTTCCCCTCTATTTTCCCCCTAAATTTTACCCTCAATCTAAAGGGTTGTATATTTTCACCCAAATTGCAAAATAAATTAGAGTTAACTATAGCGAAAACGTTGGATAGGGGTGTCCAGTGATGGTATAAACGTAACGCTTAAGTTGAGATAGATAGTTTATGGGTTGAGATAATCACATTTAAAAAAAAGGGAAGAGTATCATTGTGTAATTATGCAAAAATATCCATTTTCCTTGTTTAAAACTTTCCTTTCCCTTTAAACTTTCAATTAGCACTGGGTAAACGAAAACTTGTATTGCTTTTATCTAAAATTGCGATTATTCCGGACTACGAAAAATCACGTCGAAGGCGGCCAGTTTGACATGCCTGCTTTAGACTAAAAGAAACCCTATCGGCAACCCTGGTTAGCTAATAGACTCTTACTGATTCGAGGAGATCATTATACCATAGATTCGTATACTGTGCAGGAACCGTAAGCTTTCGCGTTAGTAGTACTTGAGGATAAGAGGTCTGGCAACTGCGGGGCTAACTTCTTTTGTTTCCGATCCATCTTCCGCCGATTTCTTTCTCTTTCTCCCTCTTTTTCTTTGTCCCTCCCCAACATCGGTCGTGCTAAGAATGGGCCCGCTGTTGCTGGTGTGAGGAGTCGAGGAAAAAAGTCTGAAAGGCAGCTGCTTTTACCGTTCGCTGGTTGCGACTGATGCTTCGCCGTCGGAGGGAATGCCTACGCTTTTTTCCTCGCACAAGCGCGATTGTTAATTTTAGGAATTTATTTCGCAATGGGGCCCGAGAGTTTAAATCTCCGGGGATGTTTCATCTTAAGGATTCGATTGTCTTCAGGGAGTCGAACCTCAGCTGAATAAAAAAAAATTGTATTTATCTGAGAGTAAGATCTTACTGGAAAATAAGCATGTCCTAAATTGGTCCCCTCTAAATCGCTAGCATGATTTTTCTGAGTTCTCGTGATATCACAAGCAGTAATATAAAATCTAATTAATCAGTCCTTCAACCAGAGCTATGGACATCCTTCCATTGTGAAAACCTACGACGGAAAGATTGAGTGACAATTGAAGTAATATTGATATCAGGAAAAAGATAGTACCATATAAATTTGGTGAAACCCTACGACGGAGATATTGAGTGATAATTGAATGAATATTGACATCAGGAAGATGATAATACTATAAAAATGTGGGAACTTTTCTTGGTGTTTACTAATATTCATTATTTGTATGCACTAGGCTTCTGAAGAATCGTTCAAGTTAATTGTTTATCGCACACTTTGCTTGTAGTGATTTTAGATTAATTCTTAATTGTAAACTAGCCTAGTTTTTAAACTAGTGTAGTTAATGGACGAGGTTGTTAAATAACCAAGCTTCGTAGTTGTATTCATAGAACTTTGAAGGTTTTTTGTTGTTCGATGTTAAATGTCATTTAAGATAACATTGCAACCTATCATAGTGACTATATTCGGTAGCATTGTAAAATTAATAAAATCAGGACTGGAACTATGTATAAGAATTAAAAAATCTCCATATAGCCGTTGTTTGCGAGTTGCCGGTCGTGCGGAATTACCAAAACCCTACGTTAGAATTCTTCATGACTAAAATAGTGCAAGCGTATTATTTTCTACATGTATTTCGGAAACCATGTAGCCATCTTACAGAAAAGAAGAAACAACCATTTTCAGATCAATAATTTCCAAAGCAGTATAATGAGAGAGTGAAACGTTTGAGGACAAACGCCGAAAAAATTCGATGTCTCCTTTTAACTGAGACGCGATTTATATCTTTTATTAGTGGGTATTACGGCATAAATCATGTTAACCTCTTGGCTAATGCCGATAGAATAGCCACCGCTTCCTACTTTGTCATTTTACATAATTGATTGAAATCACCGGCCATTCAGCGGATACATTTCTGCAATTTGCCGGCGGAACGTCCCGAGTCCTTTTTTTCACTCTCTCGAAATAATGGCTTCCGCCTCAAGTTTTTTTGCCCTTGTGTTCAGTCTTTGCTAAAACTTCTCTCGTATACTTTTAATAAGTTGATTTAAAGTAAAGTAAGTAAATTTATTTCATCTTGCTAATAATACAGACAACATGAAAAATAGATATTATGATGGAAATAGGTACCCCATTGGTATAACCTGTTTCTGGGTTACCATCAAACTCAAACATAAGGTGGGAATCTGGTGCAGATAAAATATTTAACTTAAAAAACATGCGGTTTAACAGAAAAGGAAAAATGTGTGTTCCTAACTCTTGTTCTTAAGAAAGTTATCAATTTTAAATAAATTTAAATCATTTTAAATTAGTTTAAAAAAATTACTGTAAATTTTACAAAGTTTTCATTGTTTTTGGAACCGTA
Source organism: Sympetrum striolatum (assembly GCA_947579665.1). NCBI lineage: Eukaryota > Metazoa > Arthropoda > Insecta > Odonata > Libellulidae > Sympetrum > Sympetrum striolatum. Next base: position 30,648,034 of record OX388346.1, read on the forward strand.
AGGGATTCCGTCAAATATTGCAGAAGTTATACAGAGGTGAAAAATAGTGATTGCAGGGTCCAGGTCTACCACTTTCCGGGCAGGTATTCTAACCACTGAACTACCGAGCCACGTCCTTGTGGGAGATCTGGGTTCGAGTCCCAGCCAAGTCACCATTTTTTACCTCTGTATAACTCTGGTTTAAGCAGCACACTTTTTTGTGCAAATTTAATTATTTTATTCCAGTATATTATAGAATTGAATTAATTTTATTTAAATAAATGATTGTCTTAAGAAGGGGGATTTGGAAGTGAGAACAGTCAAAAGAAGTGATGTTACTATGCGCAAGTGAGATATTATCTAGAGTATTTATAAAAAGTGGAAAATTCGTACTTCGGTGTTAACAGAGGTATTGATGTAAATGTAACCTGTTGGAAATAATTTGGACACTTTGTTGAAAGAGATTTGTATGCATGAAGAATGGCAAATTTCATACTTGAAAACGAAGTGTTAAAAATAAATATTGCTTATTAGTAGCATTAGCGAAAGAAATCAACCATCGGCGCAGATCTTCAACGATTTGAAAAGAGGAATGTATGATAATTCATATTGATATTAACATTAATACTCATCTCGCATACTTTCTACAAATTGATTTCATAATTTTTGGAACCGTAAGGGATTCCCTTCGTACTTAACGGATTAAATTAATTTTATTTAAATATTCGGTTGTCTTAAGAAGGGGATTTGGAAGTGATAACAGTCAATAGGGGCTACGAAATAGTTTTAGCGATGTAAACCTGCACTATTGAGACCTATCTAGACAAGCAAGGTTGCCCTATCTTTTCAGATCAATGTAGGGCAAAGTTGAAAATCTCCGAAGCGTAGAAGAACTGAGTACAGGCAAACGTTTTTCGAGAAATTTTTAAATTGTGATATGTGTGATGAAATGCACGATATGATTTTTTTCTGGTTGCACGCCATCTCATGCAAAATAACCTTTACCTATTTTTCTATGAAAAAAATTAATTCACGACTGATTACAGCTACATACCATATCCTAATGAAGACATCAAGCCGAAACCTTTTGTGAGTTAAAATATATTTGTGGAAATTTGAAAGTGGTTCTTCCCCTACTAATGTAGAACAAGTTACGGAAAAACTAACTGTTCTTCGAAAGTAAATGTAAATAGAGATTATGTGTGTTTGTAGTTTGCAATACAAAGGACGCTACTAATTCGAACCCGGAAACCACTGTCTTAAAGGATAACGTAGCCATGAATCAAGCTAATGATTAATCCACGCATTACCTATTGGACCATGCGCATCTCACTTATACTTAACGCCAGATCTGACGGGTCTGTGTATCTTCGCCTCGTAACTGCCAAGCATCCTACTAAATCCTGCTGTAATATTGCAGGGAGATGATGTGAGTTTAGTCTTACTAACCTTGAGCGCACTTCCGACTGACAGAGCGGTCGATCCACTTGTACCACGCGGAGACTTCAACGCCCGCCGCCGGGCGTTCCTCGCAAACTCTTCTCAAATCGATTCCCCTCAACCTTTACCACGCGTCAACATCCCTGGAAGGAACTGAACCGTGATGAATGCTTAACACTCGTTATAAGGGATGCATCCAAGCAAGATCTTCCCTCTCCTTTCCCTACCTATTCCCCACCGGAAAATTTGCCTTTTACCAGGCCCACCCCCCGTTTAAACCACCGTCCATCCGTTCTAATAAGGTCGCCCGGTTGTCGCTTGCCGCGAACTTTCCCCTCGAGATATTTCGCGGAGAGTGCTACAGGAAGGTGAGGTTTTGGGTTACCCCGAGGTGGTCCATAGGTCAGAGAAAACTGGGAGCGAAGAGGGGTGGTGAAAGTGCTGATCTCAAGTCCCTCAAGTTCACTCATGAAGATTCGCAATTTTCCCGCGATGATGCGTCGCTTTTCCGCGGTGTTTTCATCAAAGAGGTTCTCTTCAGTAATATAAAAGAAGCACAAGTTTTTGTCTTGAGACTCGGAACGGAAAACGAATAAAAGGTCACGTCAAGCTTGGTTCGATGACAAATTATCACCATTCAAATACCATCTTGCGTTCCAGTCATACAGAATCTTTGTATGCTGAAGTTACCAATACTTTAACGAGCCCCTTGCTGCTGAAAATTAATAACTCTGCGCACAATTATTCAAAGAGAAAGTCTGTAAGGTAGGGTGAAAGGAAACGTTTTTGTAAAATCTTTGAATATTTTTAGAAATAATACCTTAGCTATACAAATATTATCTTTTACGACCTAAGATACCGCTAGTTAACATAGAAAAATATACTTATCACTTTTAATAATATATTAGCATACATAATATTAAAAGGTCATTATATTATTATCATATCATATAAATACGATGTGATAATAATATTATGACTATTGTTGTTGAATTCATTTAAAACTTAATATTATCTGAGAATTCAGAAAGTATGGGCTGAATCTAACATTATAAGCCAAATTAGTTCTACTTATATTTGACATTATCTCATAGAAAAATCTGCATGAGCTGGACGATTATGACTTTTAATGTAATTATACCACAAGTTTAATCGAAATAAAAAAGGAAATAAATAAATCTTAATTTATCTCAGTTAAAAGTAGTAGTGTAACCTAATTATGTCCTTTAAACCTTCAACATTCCACGGGCCGCTTACTTATTTTTCAAACTTTGCGGCACACTCAATTAGACAATTTTTAGTCCAGTTAAAATTCAACTAAAAAAAGGAAACAACAACTGAAAAATGACATTTTTAGCACTAATTTAATCTCTCGTTAAGCGACAAATTATTGTTTAAATATTATATATGTTGCAAATACGCACTTTTTTGGTAGATATTATCGTTTTGAAACCTTAAAAATTTTAGGCTAAATCCAGAGAGTAAGATACCCTCGAATACTTTACAGTATGCCCGGGCTTATTTACGGGACACCGATTGCTAAACATTGCTCTACATCTACATCTACATTAATACCCTACAAGCCGCCTTTCGGCGAGTGGCAGGGGGTGTTAACACAAGTTGAATCTAAACTACTTCCTTAATTGGTTATTATCGCGTATCGTTCGCGGAAAGAATCCATTTTTAAAACGGTTCGCCCTAGCATCTATTTCTCTTAATTTAAGTTCATTATCGGATCGACCGAGGTAGCAGGGGGGTTGCATGATACCGATTGTATCTTCCGCAAATGTAGTTTCCCTGTATGTATTAAGCAGTCGCAGCCTAGCTTCCAATCTCCTTTCTTTTGAGGTTTCCCAACCTACTTCTGAGAGCATTTTTGTAACGCTTGCTTTCTTATCGTAGCATTTATCAACAAAACAAACCGCTTTACGCTGCACTTTCTCGAGTTCGCGGGTACACGTTTCATCCGCTGGAATCCATATACTTGCCGCATATTCCAGAAGGGGTCCGACCAAGGTAGAAAAACATCGCCCTCTCACCTTTTTCATCGTATTTACCGACAATACGCTTTACAAAGATAAGCCTTTTACATACTTTGCCGCAGATTTTTCGAATATGCGTGCTCCAATTTAAGCTATTAGTTATGTTGATCCCGAGATATTCAACTGAATCTACTACTTTTATATTAATTCCATTAATTTTTTACGGGTGATTAGGACGCAATTTTTTCTTTTCGAAGAAACTAACTATGGAGCATTTACCTACATTAATATCTAATTCCCATTTTTTGCTCCACCTTTGGATGAGGACTAAATCTTTTGAGAGAGATGTTCGGTCTTCCTCGTTTGTTATATCCCTATATATAACCGAGTCATCCGCAAATATCCTCACATTGCTATCTATCTCGTCACTCAAGTTACTGATATAAATCAGGAAATGAAGAGGTCCAATCATCTAAAAAAATGAAATGAGCTTCTTTATTAAGTGCCTGATCCTTAAAGGAATCGAAATGGTTAGTCGTTCATGTTTAGATACTGCTTTATTGACTCTGATACGATCATCGCTGTTCTTACAAGAGTCGTTTTGCTTTCATTTGATCGTTGGAAGCAGAAGCGGAAATCGAAAACGATCTTTCCTCCCCTTGTCACAGCCGTCGCAGCAAGCAAAACAAGTGCGTAACGGAAAGCGAGATTCAAGTATTCGAGAGGTACCGGTAAACCCCGTTGACATCAAGCAACGGTTTTGCTCCAAATGGAGAATGGATTCTTTCTTTTCCGACGCCGGAGATGCGACAAAGAGCGAGGAAACCACTTTCTCGATACTGTTCCAGCAGTTATTCGAGAGAACGTCTTCCTCATATTCCTATAATTCTGAATCTGATGTTCATACTATTTCTGACGAAAGTACTTTCTTTATGTTCAACATGCTGCGACAAAGAGCACTTTCGTTTTGATGATTATTTTACTTGTAAATACTTCATGCAATTTTCAGTATTCTGTATAAATGGATTTATCTTTCTTTAAATCTTTGCTACACATTTCGCGGTTTTTTCACAACCCTTTTTACTTTCTCCATATACGAAGTATAGAGAAAGTATTGTTTTCATGAAAAAAATCGACTTCGAGATTTCAACGGAAATACATGTTTTGGGGTCCCTAGAACACGATTTGACCATTTTCGGAATGATGTCTGTGTGTATGTGTGTGTGTGTGTGTGTGTGTGTGTGTGTGTGTGTGTGTGTGTGTGTATGTGTGTGTGTGATAGTGGGCGCTCTAACGTGAAAAGTATTAGTTGTATCAATACCAAACTTCATATATAGTACTGTCCTGTGTGCTGTCAGAGTTGATTAGTTTTTGGAGTAAATCGGTCAACCGGAAGTCGAGCTTTATTCATTACAGCTCATTTCCGGTTTTCAAAATATCTCCATAAATATGATATATACGTATATTGTATTACTTATAAAAGTTTTAGAAAATGTAATTTACTATAACTTTTGTATTTAACATATTTTTGTATCACCGGTTGATTAGGAGTTATTCGTGAAATACTTTTAAACCGGAAGTAGCTGATTGTGTACTTTGTGGGCGATCTATCATAAAAACTATTTGTCGGATCAACACCAAATTTCATATATAGTATTTTAGTTGATGTCGTAAGAGTTGATTAGTTTTTGGAGTAAATCGGTTTACCGGAAGTTGAGCTTCAGTCTTCAATGCTCATTTCCGGTATTCAAAATATCTCCATAAATATGATATTTAGGTATATACTATTACTTATAAAAGTTTTAGCAAATGTAATTTACTATAACTTTTGTACGAAACATATTTTTTTATCACTGATTGTGTAGGAGTTATTTGTGAAATACTGATGAACCGGAAGTTCCTGATTATGTACGTTGTGGGCGCTCTGGGCGTTGGGGCGAAAGGCCAATTTCATCGTTTTTCATCGAACATGTCCCGAAAAACATTATTTATAATGTTTGTGACGTAAAAGATAATATGAAAGAAATTAATCACTTATCTTCTAAGTTTCGATTGAATAAAGAGTTCGAAAATACTGTCGTAGATAAATATTTACATCTTATATATATGGAGAAAGTCATGTGCTGGCCACATCAGATTTTTTTCTTTGTGAGCGTTTTCCTGCGGTAGAAATGTTTTTCTGTGATCAAAATTAACATATTTTTTAACTGCCCCGCTAAACTATTTTTTATTTGCATGCTCTTACTCTGATTCTACATGACTTGTTAAAAAATCTGTACACATTATCGGTTATATTTTTGTTTTTGTGCTCTTGATCTAGAGAAGGATTGAATGGAAAATGGGACTTTCTAATTCCTAATTTCGTCTAATAATGGCGTATGTTATCCATGTGTCCCCACGTAAAGTAAATTTTACGATATTTGGCTTGTCATAGACCCAAGGAAGACATTGCCGCTATCTTAAAGGTAAAATCTTATAGAGATTGCTTCCCTGTCATTGGTACGGGTTCCCAGTTGGAGGCACCTGAAGATTGAACTCTCGCTGAATTACCTCGAATTGTGTTATTTTTTCCACTTTTTCTATTTTCGTTAATACGGGTTTCTTCTTTAAAAAAATAATTTTAATTCTCACTCATGTTTACAGTTTTCAGTGACAATGTCGCTAAAATTCAGTCAAGAGCAGCAATTAGTATCACCAAAATCTATAAGTGCTTCGACAACATGGGTCTTTTAGCTCGTGGGCTTCCTCCAGGAATCAAACCCGGGAGCGCTTTAATCAAAGCCGAACGAACACTTCTCTATCCGGGATCCCGCAATAAAATTTTCCTTCACCCTAGCTGCAATTGTGCTTTCGTTGCTAAGTGAAATTCCGAGCGCAAGGCTAAAACGGTTGGGTATTACCGAGTAAGCGGAAGTGACAATAAACTCCCACCCAACAAAATAGCCCAAGTGTTTCAGAATTTCTAGTGTTTAGGGTACCTTATACAAATAATATGGAAATTGCTCACTTTATAGGATTTCTGACTTTCTTTTCCGCCTTGAGTTTCATATTCTTTATTGTATTCGTGAATTTTTCTTCCCCGTCTCTGAGTGCATCCCCTCAACGTGAGACTTTTTCTTTCTCAGCCGCAAGAATTGAATGTTTTCTCTCACATCCGATTTTTCTGTTCTTTTCGCCAAATTTCTGTAAACAAGATAGATCAATTGAAATTGAAGCGGGGTCAATTGAAAGAAAAGCACACATTTAGCTTAAGCAACATTAGCTTAAATAGGTTTTCCCATGTACTGTATTCCCTATGATTTAGACACTTCATGTGCATGGCACACGTTGGTTTTTGGATCCTGAAGTAAAAAAAAAACTTATCTAATGTAAAGCAATGTAATATGTAAATATCTATATAAACCGTAAGTAACAGGTGAGAAGCAATGAGCGCAAAATCAACAATCGCAAAAACTACAAGTGTTATAAACAATCCCAGTAATATCGCCATCTGTGTAGGCATGAGTGGCAGAAGAATTAATGGTTAAAAAATCTATCACCCTAATATTAGACGTCTGTTTAAACCCAAAAAGTTTTCGAAACTTACAGAATTGAGGTTTATGCATGGGGAAATGCTGTATAAATGTCTGTATGGTAAATTATTTATGATGATGTAGTATAGTGTAGTATAGTGGATGCATTTCTTTTTATTTAAAAACACACGAAACTTTATATTTTGAATGTGCTCGTTGTTTTTTTAATTGTTGTCGTTGTCATGTGGTTGTTGATCAATAAGTGATTGTTGATTGAGATTTATTTTCCACTGGCTCGAGAATAAAAAGTTTGTATGCGAAGTGATGTAAATTCTTTAATTTAATCGCTCCCAAGCATCAATGACAATGCCGCTTTTTCTACGATGAAAATTGCTAATATCAATAATGATGTTAAAAATTAAGAATTTTTAGAAACTCAACCGCAAAGACGCCTTAGGTTATTTTGAAAATATATTTGCGAGCTAAATAAATAATTTATCACGTGTTTACCAATCCTTTAAAAACAAAAACATTCTTGAAAGCTACTGCGCCAATTTTAAATGCACGCAAGAAAGGACAGATTCATTTTACTGGTCACTCGTGAATTTTTCATGCTCTATATATGAGAAGTTCACAAAATAACGGAGAAATACTCTATAAATGCTTTTATTTAGCTTAGAACTATAGCCTTAAGTGTAGGTCAGGCTGAACACATTTTTATGAGTCATTTTTTTGTTATTCACTGGTTTAATTATTTGATATAGATTATTTATATCAGGTACTTTTTACTTCGTAGTAGTGAGTAGCATATTGTGATGAATTAGGTTATACCTTTTTCAACACAGTGGGTACACTATAGTAAATCCGGGACCTCCACTTTGTCCCGATGCACATTTGTGGGACAACGGCACAAGGCCAAGGAATACGGAACGTATAACAACCTCTTAAATATTACGTTTTATAAAGTAAAGCATTGCTTTATAATGTAACATATTCCATATTTTTCAAGCAGATATTGAACCATGAATATAATTTGTGATGATAAGGTTATGTTTTGCATAGTTTTTAAATTTAGAAGAGAGCTTAACCAACTGCAATTTTTTCCTAGGACGAAAACTCTAGTACTACGTAAATTCTTGCGCAGATATCCAAAATTTTAATTAATATCCGAATTTTTTATATTTTAATTTCACTAAATCAGTAAACATGCAACTTTTGATAAAATTGCATCAATCAATTTCTTCGCTATTTACATTTGAACATCGGAAAAAAGCCGCCTTCCAAAAAAGTGCAAAGTTTTGGGTGCCTCGCTTTAATTATTTCTTCACCATAAATACTGTTATAAGTCTTTATCTGCGGAAAAAATCAATGAATATAACATTAAAATATCTTTTATGTGATGTAAAGTAAATAACAATAAGTTTCACAGTATGCTTGCTTTAAATTCGCCAAGTGCAGGGACACATAGTATAAATCCGATAATATAACGTATATATGACAATAGCTCGCGAAAAAATAATCATATGAAATCGATCTTTCTTTATGATTCTGTGAGCTACTATCAACGCACTTTTATAAATTTCCAGATTTCATCAATTAAAGAAATTAAATTTTCTCCCTTTTTTTATTTATACCTTAAGGAAAATGGTTTCGTAAAGAAAAGAGTATGAGGAGAGAGAAGAGTACTACCGGAGTCGTTTGAAGATTCCTGTACCTAAACTAAATAGAAACAGAATGTAGGTCGCATCTGATACACCAATCGTGGAATTCAAGGAATGAGTTCCATGCTAATGCGAAAAAGCAATCAAGTAGGTCCTTCAATACATTGTACGTTGATTACATGGATTACAGTGTAATCCCTTATTCACGCAGGAATTGCAATTCAGCATCCGGACCATTCACAAGCGTGCTTCGGCATTTATCGGTCTTTAGCGTCATAAACCCAGGTAGTGCTGTCTGAGAATGCTGGTCTCCTTCCATAAGGTTTCGGCACGTGTGGAAATTCCTCTAAAATACTCATTCTTTATTCCATTTGTGCTTGATGAAACCCATTGTTTGATTCCCACTGCCTTGAGCAATGGAAGAACTCCCCAGTGCTAGCCTCAAGATGAACAGGATTTGGGAGATGCTGTTATTTTGGTAATTGCTAAACAAAGTATCCCACTGAATAATTTTTTGATAGAAGTATCAAATTCAAAATGTCTCTCCTGTATATTGTGATCGACGCCTTAGGGTCACATTTTACATTTATATAATGACGCAGGAAGCCACCAGTGACGTATGGAAGGGGGTTTATAAACACTTATATACCTAACTATAATCCCAATTAACTTATATAATACTCCACGTGGAGAACGATCAGAATTCGCTACCGGTCCCTACGATTATTTCTTCATAACATTTCCTTGTTTCATTTCGAAAATCGCGAACCCTATTAACTTGTGTAGCAAACTCAACAATACAACTCACTGTAAATTTTCATTCTTCTCCCGGCCACAAGGCGGCATGCAGGGCATTTCTGTACATTCTATATTAATGTCAACAATCTCGTCAACGAGATTTGAATTCATATATTTTCTAATGAGCTATATTCAGCAATCAAGTCTTCTGTCTTTAAGCGAATCCCACCCCTAGGACTCTATCATAGCTGAAAAACTTCTGTCGAAGCTGAAATCAACTTTAACAAATCCAGCCGCTCTACGCTGAACCATCTTAGATTCGGAAACTAATCCTACTTCATGAAGGTCCCAAATCACGCTATATATTCTAGGAGGCATTAAACGTGGGGAAAAATTCGATATTTTCTTTTATCTCGATTGGTTTCTCTTTAGAATTCTGCTGGATAATCTTTATATCCGTTCCCTCCTTATTACACGGCTAAAGCCTGTAATTAGCCCTTGGACTGGTCTGTTAGCTACTAAGAGGTAAGAAGGGGAATGAGGCTTAGTTGGCAGGATGAGGTTTTATGTCCTTGCTTCCCTCATTAAGCCAGTATGCTTGTATAAGTATATAAAATGTTCACATTTTCACTACTAAAAAGTAACACTTCTCTTGGAATTCGATAAGGAGAACCTTAATTGATGCCTATATTCAGGGTACTCATGTCTCAGCAGCTATTATTCCATCAGATGTATTAATAAAAATATGACAAAAGTAAACGGAAGATAGAATTTTCTTTATCTTGTGCTATATGACAAATGGAAAACATTTCATTTATCAGGATATGGTATTAGAAACCACGCTGTTGAAATTCTCTTGAAAAAGGGAACATCTGGAACACTGGAAATCTAAGTGTTGCAGATGAAACCATTCTATAGAGCATAATAATCGCAGTGTGATACATTGTACCATAATTTGTTGAATCCAAGATTATTCATTTGTTATTTAGTACATTTACGTAATTAACCCTAGATCCGCACCAAGGGGTATGACAGGGAGTGTGAAACACCTAACTACCGAAATAATTTTCAAATTAGCGCACCTTATAGTATAGGAAAAAGAGACCAATTAAGACCATCTGTTCTTGCTATAATCTCGCAAAATCTTTTTGTCGTCTGGTTGCGAAAAAAAAATTCCCATACCGGGAATCGAACCCGGGCCTTCTGGGTGAAAGCCAGATATCCTAGCCACTAGACCATATGGGATATGTCAATAAGTAGAGAATAAATAAGAAAGCTATTATACCTTTAAAACAAACTAATTTATTCCACGATTATGGTTTCCACCCAAGGTCATCATATGTATATAGTACGGGATGATGATCCAATTTTTTCCCAAAAATAGAAAATTACTACTTTTTCCTCACCTTAGTGATGCCTTTCTACGAAGTCACACATACTACCATGGATTTCGATCACAGAATCCATGGTTTAGACGATTTAGAACAAAATCGAAACATACTCCACTCACCGCGTAATCCAAGGGTGGCTAATCTCGTAACTCGGCAAGTTCCGCGGTCCTTTAGCCCCTTGCTTGACGGGAAGGGGCCTGGAACTCCGGGGGGCGACCCCCCTGCAAGCGGGTGAAGAAACGCCCTCGAAGTCGAACGTAAACAATTCCCTCCGCCGGTATCTCCCCTCGGAAACGCCGCGTCTTCGGAGGGAAATCCGGTGGTGCCTTCTTCGGAGCTTTGGGTAGCGAGACACAGCCGCGGTGCGTGCAGACTAGAACTGCGTAAGAGAAACGGATACACCTGTTCGGACGGAGGGGAAGGAAGGGGAATGACGGTTCATGGGAGATGGAGGAGAGGTTTTACCATTCCTTCGGTCTGCAGGATTTGTCCAAGAAGTAGGGTTCCCCCGCCTTCTCCCACACCCGTTTTCCAGGACGCAGTCACTTGGTTTCCGGGCTAAACACCCGATGGGGAAGGATGGGTCGGAAGCTGGAGGACGCTTCCTTTGTACCCTGCCCATTCGGAGAACGTTGTCCGTAAACAATTCGGTCCGAAGGTCGTCTTCAGCCCATTCTACCATTAGCTACAGAAATCCGTGGAGGTTTCCCGGGCAAGATGAGGAGTGAGGTAGTTTTCTATTCAGAATCGAATATTTTCTGTCAAAAATTCATTCCGAAGGTCGTTTTAATGGTTCCATGACAAAAAGGACATGATATAACAGAACATGACAAAACAGAAGCAAAACAGAGAATTTACTTGTAACAGTTATTCATATTGCCATATATGGATGACGTATGTACGAGTACTTTATTTTTGACGAAACATTTTTGCAGTACCTTCTTATTAAGAAATTAGTTTACGTCTCAACTATAAAACACAGTATGTAAACAGTGTAATGTAATTATTTAAATAAATTACCTGTTGTTATTCTGAAAATGTTCTGTTTTGTCATGTTCTGTTTTGAATCCCCACAACTATTAGTTACTTAAAGCCCCGGAGGAGGACTGAGGCTTTTTAGGAAAGATGTGGAGTGAGGTAGTTTTCTATCCAAAATGACCGAGTAAGAATGTATGAGAGGATCTTACCCGTATAAGAGCTGCATCAATACCATATAATGTTGTTTTTATTATATCCTGTCTATCCAATGACATTATTTTACCTCTGTTAATACTTCTCCTGTTCTTATATGGTGTTTTGACAGGTGTATTTTCCAAATCAGCTAATTATTTACTTACTTACATGTGAATCTATAACTATTTGTTCTTTCTTGTATGAAATTATTGGTTTGTCTTATTGCCTTTTCTATCTCATTTAATCTGGTTTCATCAATAAATTTGGTTTCTCATCTGTAGGTTTCGCAGGTTTTTCTCACCCCTTCTTGAGGATGTTATCTTGCTTCGTTTCCTAAGCTCTTAGCTTAGGTTTTTCAATACACAAAGTAGTTTTCTTCGGTATATTTTTCCAATGTACCTCTTTTTTGTATCTAATGTGACAAAGAGTTAGATATAAGTAGAGAATGTGTAGTCTCAGTCCCTCTTTGAACTAAGTCTTTATTATTATTATTATATAAATAACTCGTCATAGGATTTGGTTATGAAAGGAACGGAAATACTCAGTGTAACTCATATCTCAATACCATACATTATCCTCGCCACCACAGCTTGTAGATTATTAATGTAAGAGTAGATATACTTCAGAAGTTTTTATTTCACTCAAATATGGCTGAAACAAAATAAAATGGAAAGTATGTCCTCTTTCCTGTGCCAATACTGGGATAAAAGAAATACCGGTAATTCTGGGAATAAGAAATTGATGGATGCTATTTTTTATCGCCTGAGATTATTTTTTGTTGCAGTGAATTACAGACGATGACCACCAAACCCTAACTCTTTACTGAAACAGCAGGAAAACTATAGTGATCACCAAGCCGAACATATTGAATAAATTTATCCTAGTCTGTTCTCAAAGATATCTGTACTCTTTTTGCGCAAGGACCTATTCTTTGTGTTTATTTTACTTGAATAGTTTTTAGCGTTATATTGTTTTTAAATACTTTAGTGTGTTTGTAGACGTTTACAAAGTTTTCCTTATTAATATAGTATCTGGTTTTCGAGAGAAAAGTGGTTCCGTTTTTATTTTTCTACCGTTATGAAATTCCACATAGGAACTCGTCTGTCAGTTGACTTAATTATTTTTGTTTTTTTATAAGGATCATGTGTCTAAATAATCTATTTGTAGTGGTACACATTTTTACCTTCTTATATCCTTTCGCGTTTACTTCTTATTGGTCCGTATTTCAACAAATTTCTTTCAATTCCTTGTTTTCAGGAAACTAATATTCCCTGTATTTAGATTGTTGGATGACAATCGCATCTAAATATTAATCCAACTTAGATTCAACTAAGAAACAAATAAACTACATCAAACAACAGCAAATAAACAACGACAAACTAAAAAAATGGAATATGTATCATTGATGTTAATTGCAAACTTTAGCTAGCGGATCTGAAACTTTAATAAGATGTGCCTCATTGAATGAAATTCATTGGCATGATGTAGGAGTAAGAATTATAAAAATATGTGTTCTAGATATAATTGGGTTGAATTCATTACATCCATAGATAAGTTTTGATCGTGATATTTAGAAAAATAATAGGGATGTAAGAAGAAACTGTAACTTGCGGCGAATGATTGTAAAAATTTTCTGTTGGAAACGAGTTAGTGCAGATAGATGCGCAAATTTCTGCCTGATGAACCACTTCCGCTCCTTTAGGCGGTTCGGTATCGACAAAATCCTTCGTCGGATATAAATGTTTGAAATCGAAATTTCTCTCCTAATTATATTCACCTTCAACGTGTAATCCGATTTGCTGGATTAGTTGTTTCTTTAATCGTTACGGTCTTGGAGAGAATCGGCATTATTTACGTTAACAAATAATCACTATCACCTAGTAAATACAGCATACGACAAACACTTATAGGTAAGAAGAATTTAGAAATACTATAGAGAGCGTTAAGGGTAGAGGGAGCATAAGCTACTAATCTAGTCAAGCTATTTAAGTAGTCAAAATCCGTGTAAGATATGATGAATTAACGGGAGAGAAGCTGGTGAGGTAAAAATCTACTTTAACTTGCCCAGGAATCCAAGCATTATCCCAAGTAATACATTTTTATTCTTGCGATATCTACTCTCTGATCTTTCGATTTTTTAATAGAAATTTCTACAAGTTCTCTCGTAAGTCTGTTAACTCAATATAAATCTTATGGAATTAACATAAATGTATGCCACATCCCTTGCGGATTATGTCTATTGGCATCATGCCACTTTGCAATGAATCGACAAGCCGTTCCTGGGTAAAAGCTATAAGTTTCAGCATGCCCCGAGTGTGATACTTTCCCCACGTTACGTAATATGTATAACTGTATGTATAATATATAAAAACTAATCCAGCAATCGAAGAATCAATGGACATAAAAATGGTATGACCGGAACGGGCTCAAACCCGGATCTCCCAATTGCCGTCTGGTTGCTCTATACAATTGAACTATCCGGACAGGAAATTCTAACATACCGTAATAGACTTTAGTCCTTTCTTGTTGTTACGTTTTTCAAAACAGTTTTTGATTTTTTACTTAGATTGTGTATTTCATTTTACTTGTGAAAAAACAAAGAAGATAATGAGTCGCTAATGACGATGAACGATGAATGAATTCCTTCACGAAACTGCGTGGCTAGCATGTAGTAGGGTAATTTGCGTAATTTCGGTAACATAGAAAGAATGAGTTTCCTCAGGAAAAACGAAATGGAATACGATGGAATGTAAAGGGATCAAGTTGAGGCTGGTTTATTATGCTTAATCAGACTACATAAATGCCTCTGGCTGACTAGTAACCCTACTACCCTTAGATGATTGTTATTATTTATTGAATTGTATTTAAGTATATTACTGTGTTTTTTTTGTTTTGATTATTTTTTGTTATTAACTATTTTTTGTTATATTGGTATTCATCCAATAGTAAATTTATGAACGGCTGAAAATGTACTGTAAACTTTCTATATTGTTGCTATTTACTGTGTTTTTCTACCCACTTTCTCCGTGAGTGTTTTCCCGCAAACTGGGTTTTCTTCATTGTCAGCCTTAAGTTGCAAAGATGTGTTCCCACGCTGTTGTCATTTTCTTTTCTTTTAGCTCTGTAACCATTATATCTACATACGAGGTAAGGTTGAAGAGTGACTCACATGGGCAGTGGCGTTACTATACTATCTGAGGCCCGAGGCAAATTCATTGGATGGGGCCCCATTAAATATTGTCACGTTGTAATTTAATTTTAACAGATCACTGAAGTAGTTACCCAACAGTATTACTAATATTGTGTGCATTTTTGTTAAATATCTAATAAATTTAATTTTCAAAAGCATAGGTATTACATATTTATAATAAAATATCAATTAAATCTTAACAATAAATTAATAAATCAAATTCTTTTCTCCAAGCTTTCTATTTTGCATAAGTATCAATAACATCATCAACGATTAAATATCGGGCCATAGAATTTTCAATAGACAGAATAGCCAAGTTAACTAGCCTGTCTTGTACCGTAGAGTTCCTTAAATAGGTTTTTATTAATTTTAGTTTCGAAAATGATATTTCAGCACCAGCTGTATTTCCAAGAATTGTAACAAATAATATTAATGCAGTACATACTTCAGGAAAGCTGCATGACATAAAATGATTCTTTATTATTAATAATTCAGTAACTTGTGTAATATACGAAAACTTTTCTATTTCGTTTCTGAAGGTGGATGGAAAACTGAGAATTTCCCTGGCAAATGATTCAAATGTGTCTTTTTATATATTTCAACAAATTCTAGAGCTTTTTTTAATTAATCAGTATCATTTAAATTTTGCTAAGTGGTAGTTTTCAAAACACTGAAATTGAAAACAATTTCATTCAGTGGAAGGAAACGCGATTTCAGTTGATTAATAATGATGTCCAAAATTGATAAAAATGTTCACTTTGAACAATCTTTCCAGATCTTGGAGACGCTCATCTTCCCAAAGTTTGATTGATTAAATTACTTATATAAATATATTTTTTTGAATTTTGTTAAAAATGTTAGGTTACTTCTGAGCTTCTGAGCTTCTGAGCCTCTCGGGCTGGGGGCCCCATCGGGCCAGGGGCCCGTGGCATTTTGCCAGCCCTACCACCCTATAGTTACGCCACTGCACATGGGCCTAAACTCGCCTATGAATGCTTATCTTTCTATAGAAGTACAAAAATCTGAAGCTAAAATGTATACAGGGTTGGGATAGTTTTAAGGATAACTGTATGTTAACGATGCAAGAACCACGATTATCCTGAAAGCGGTGATGTGTGACGAGTACGTGAATGCAATTTAATCCGAATAACCTATTTGTACTCATTCTTGAAATTTATAATTATGACTTATGTTTTTAAAGTGACGGTGTTTTGTGATGCGAACGAACCTCCGTCAAGTTGCGTACATTATTGATGATCATTTGATTTGATTTAAAAAGTATATCTTTTCATAGGTTCCCAAACTTTTTTCCGTGGACCTCTTTCAATTTTCCCATGCTTCTTTGTTAAAATGCCTTATTCGGTTTCCATTTTAATATATTATCTTTTAAATTGAGATCTTTGTCTTCCAAAAACCCAAAACGCTTACAAAAATTGAAAAAATCTTGGATCCCAATTTTCTTTCTCCTTGACATGGACCCCTGGCAAATCCATAGGGATTTACAGGAGGTACAGAATTTAACTTTGGGATCCTATGATTTAATTATTCGGCAAGTATCCATAATTACAAACTTTTGAATTAAAGACACGTTAATTCCAGCGTTTAATTTTACTATTATTATTAAACCCTTTATTCGGTGGATCTCGCTGGTTTAGAATACATTTATGGGTATTTTCGGCCTCTCGAGATGGTCTCTCGAAGTGCAATGAGTGAGTTATTCCGATAAATAAAGAATACGAGACACTTCTGCTCGTGTCGTGAATTTCAAACTTTTGAATTAAAGACACGTTAATTCTAGAATTCAACTTTATTATTAATCAACCCTTTATTAGGCGAACTTAGCTTTGTTTAAGGATGCATTTATAAGAATTATCGTCTTTATTTAGAGATTGAGACTAAAAGACTCTTCTTCCATCTAACCTTTCGTCATTAATTATAGAATAATTAAACCAAAGAGAATAATATGAGAAAAAATAAGAAGAATAGTGGATGTAAAAAATCTAAGAGATTCTTAGGGAAATAATTATCCACTGCAGGAAAACGCCACAAAGAAATAGGGTGTGAAAAACTTGCGCAAAACTACCGATAATAATAACTAAAATATGAGAAAAAAGAACTTGACAAAATATAAAAGAACATTACAATTATAATAAATTACTTCATTTAGAGCAAGATTGAGACTATAAAGTCCCTTTTTACATGTAACCCTTCATCATATAATTAAAAAAAAGATATAGCTTGAAAAAAGTTCACAGAAGAAGACTACTTAGTGAATTTAAATCTAATAGCTTAGGAAAAATATCACATTGCATTAAAACACCTTCAAAAAGGGAGGTGTGAAAATCTGCGGAACCTACAGATAGGAAAATTAATTTAGTGATGAAATCAGATACAATGAGATTTCAAACACTAGACAAACCAATAATATCATAAAAAAAACAAAAAAAAAGAAAAGGATCAAATAGTTACACATTTACTAAAAATTAGACCGATAAATACTCTAGTAAATAAACATTTCATCAAAAACGGTTCAAACAATTAAAAATACAAAGGTTGTATAAAGATAATAGGTGAATTTCCGATAAAACGTACGCTTCTAAAAGTGCAGTGCGTGAGTTAGGCAAAACTGGAGAATAGAAAACACTTCCGGTTGTGTCCAATTAATTTGTTCGGCCACCGATGAGGCAAAAAAGATATTTATTCCGTCTTCCGAAGCGGAAATAGAGCGCTCGGACTTTGATAAAAAACGTCCATTCTAGTCAGGAAACGAAGGGGGGTCTCTCTAATAACACGCGGCTGATTCAGCTACACATCGCGTGCAGAGGTAAACAGACCATGCATTGAATGCATCGCTGAGAGCCATTACAGGGTGCGGTTGCTGGGCTGGTCGCCGGGAAAGGAGCGGTGGATAGCATTTACCTTGTGCCTTCCTGGACGGCCAAGGTGAAGGCTATATGGCGCATCGGCGGGAAGGAAGGTTAATGGCAGGAGGAGGCCGCTGTCCCACTTTACGTGGATTGGTGAGTCTGCATGCGTCTAATGCCTCCCCTACCTCCTTCCTTTCTGCCGCCGAAGCTCCTAAGCGTCGAAGCACGGCGTAGATCGGGAGTCAAACTTCCCGCGATTCCGGAAGGTTTCAGCTGCGGTGTAGCAGTGTGTTTGGGGGTGATCAAGGCTGGTGTTTACATCTCTTTCCTGTGAGCCATAAAGGGATGGTTCAGGATTGACTCCCTGGTTGGGGTCACGCATACATCAGTTGAAAAATGCTTCCCAACATTTTCTCTGCGGCATACTTAAACTCGAAATTAGCTACCCCTAAACCATACGTTTTATTTATTTATTTTGTTTTAAATTTGCCAAAAAAAAAATTACTGAGCAAATACTATTACATATTTCATACAATCAATTATAGTACACATATCGTACATAAAAGAGAAGTTTTTATAATATAATTTACAAAAGAATTTAGTTTAACTGCGAAAAAAAAGGCTTCCCTTTTGAAACTAATCAAGTTCTTGGCAATGCATATCAAAGGTTTGGCACAATCTGTATAATGTTGGTTAGCTTCATGAATATTTTAATTAGATAAATAAGAGAAAATTGAGCATGTAATGGACAACTTTAGGATATCCATATTATATATTTTTAAAGTATAAATTACCTCGGAATGTATAGCGCATTTTTTTACGTAAAAGAGCCGAAAATTACTTATAGGCTGAACTTATCATACCAAGAACATACTTCCTAGAGAGATATGAATTATTTCTAATTTATACAAAATGTCTCAGAAAAATTCATGTAAGTGTCATAAAAATATGGTAGATACAATTTATAAGTTACCATTGGTAAAAATGTATACCATTAATAAAATGAATAGTTCATAAATACAGTTTTTATTCACTGTCTAACTTTACTATGAGAATGATTGTGCTCATCCCGTAGTTTTTCCATCGATGGACTTATGTAAAACATCTCTGGAGTTGTTAGCTTCAGCCGCTCTTTAAATAGCTCCTGATGAATTTGCAATTTTTGGCGCACTTTGTATATTAAAGTGATTTTATTAATTTATTTTTTAGTATCGCGATAAAATAATGCCTCTTCCAATGAATTCCTATACCCTTAAAATGTGAACATAACTCCTATTTAAGTCTTTCCCTCGGATCGCATTGACCTTAAAGAAGTCTTGATATCCCTTGCTATATTTTGATAAATATATATAGAATAAGATCGAATTAATTCGAAGTAGAATAGTTATAAATATTGCCTGAAACGGAGTCTCGATGAGCATTTGCTTAGCTCTGATTGGATTTTGTCTTCAAAGCCCGAATGTGCAATGCGCTAGCAATGAACTTCGAAGGCCCAGCCATAAATTAATTTTAATTAGAAATTTCCAAGCATGTTACGTGTTTGCGTGGGTTTCCGCTATTTTAGTTTCTGTGCTTCAGCGTTCCTTACCTCTCTTATCCGTATTTTTCCTCAATACTTACAGTCATGGGAGATAGACGTTTTATTTCCAGCCGCTCCGAATACAAGTGAAATCCAAACATAATGCTCATCAATAAAATGTTGGATGCGCGAATAATATGCGGTAAGCATACATCTCTCTCATAATGTATTTCAAGATTCCTGATGGAAGTTTTTTCCGTAGAATGGAGCGTAAATGACTTCAAATAGTGCCTTTACTAAAATGAGCTATACAATGAAGGCTAAAAACGATATATAGTGATTGAAATCGAAAATAACTGGTTGAAAGCGCGGAAATGTTTTTTTAGGCTGAAATTTGAAGTATGCCAAATAAAGACATATTATTATAGTTAATAAGTTTCTATTAAATTATTACAATAAATAGTTAGATAAGATATAAATTTACATACATGTCATTATCGTACATGTGACTCATCAGTGTATGCCCAGGTCAGTAAGAGTAGTAAATACAAGAATCGAAATAACTTGAGGAAAACTTAAAAAGTAATTATTTAATAATTCTGCTTCTAAGTGTATATATATTTATTTATTTAAGTTTACATTGCACATTGACCTTGGCAACGTTTTCTGTATATATAATGGGGATATGGCTATAAAATTTAGTATATTAAAGAGCCTCTACTACAAATGCATTGCTTGCAGCAAAAAATAGGCCAGAGCGATTTGAATATTTATTAATAGTTTTTTTATAAATGTATGATACTTATATATTCAACAAAACAAACATAGATTAAAATTAAGACAAATTTAAACATAATAAAATATTTCTTAATGCAATCACACCTTACAGTATATAATCATGCAATGTATACAATTATGAACATGAGCACATTTCAGGAAATTTCACAAATGTTCACGTTCATGTTCACAGATGGCATTAAAATAGCTGCGAATCTTACATATAGCGTCGCTTCTTCTTGCTTTTGTTTTGTAAAGCGTTCACTATCCGGACGTAAAATTCTTTCGCGAAAGTGCTAATTCTTCGATTAATTCGCAGTCGGAATTGATCGTTGCCGCATTTCGGTTTGTAAACAATCTGCGAAAATCCTTTTAATTCCTGTTTAATCAACGGCAGAGATTTTGCAAGTGACGAGCTTTATAAAGGATAGTAATCTTCTAAAAACGCTTTAAGAAAGAGGCGATATCGAATGTTTATGTCGGCATGAGATTGCATCCTCGACAGGAGATAAAAATCTTACAATTGAATTGAGTCGTAAAGAGAGGTTGCGTAGTTTACGACCAAGACACATTATGTTTGACCGAAACGGGAAAAAGGCTAAAAGTATAAATCTTTCCCTTAATGTTCGCCTTCATCAAACATTATAATTTTGATTACGTAAGTGGCTCATTGGTCTCAATTTCTGAAATAGCCTTCTATATCTACTCATATGCTTTGGGTGAGCGGCAGGAGGTGCTTGCACTATGTTATTTATTCTGTATTTATTTATTGTTACGTTAAATCTGCATACAGGTATACATCAGTTGGCGGAGTTTGGTATTCTACTATGACTTTCATAAATACAAGTAATCAATTGACATATTACTGGTACTACTATGCAAGTAGCAAAATAAAATATATTATCAAAAACTAAAACGTCATCAGTAGTAAAATAAGAACATCATCAAATATACATCACTAATCCTTATCACACATCCTTACATCTTCAATACCTACAAAAGCTAACACTGCAATTCAATCAAGGTCAATCCAGGTGAAATACCTCTATAGAAAATACGGAACATACATGACACGCATTTAGGAAACACAGCATAACATGTAAGACACAAAATATAAAATAAATACTTCGCTTTAGTATTATTTCTGTGAGATCATCCCTCTTTTCCTCGTCGAAACATTACAGTACTTGGAAAGGGGTTAAGAACATCTTCAGGTAATTCATTAGTCTATTTTCCTAATACGTTACATCTGTATATCATCCGCGGAAAAAATAACCGTCGAATCAGAATTTTTTCACAGTATCTGATCAGCCTATGCCACAGGGTGGGTAAATACTCTTCTTCTTATTTCTTTCTCCAGAGACATACATTAATATTTTGAGAAAAAGCAACCAAAAATTTAATCAAACGAACTATAGATTATTATTGAATATCCTTTTACCATAAAAACTGTTCTACGCAAGTTCTAGGGATCGTATTAATATTAGGTACGAGGATGAAAAAGATTAAGCCACGGGTTGAAACCGTAGTCGCATAGTGTATTTCTTTTGTGGACCAAAGTACAATTCTCTTTTCATTACTGAGACCCCTA